>JAWNNX010000695.1:440000-1040000 GCA_035044505.1 Zaprionus lineosus | reverse complement strand
TGATGGTTAGGATGACGATGATAATGATGATGATGATGATGGTAATGATGATGATGATGATGATGATGATGATGTTATAAATTCAATTTTTTGTGTGCTATATGTGTGTGTATTACTATTTGACTTCATTTTTTTATATGTATGTATATCTATTTTTATATGAACATTTGTAATTTTTATAAAACAAAGTAAAGTAAAAACAATTTTATACTTTTTATACGGGCTTACGTAAAATACCTTGTGCTATATAAATGTTTACTTTAATTTCAACAACCAAACAAAAAATTAAAAGCAAAAACAAACAAGCAAAAAACAAAGACAAAAACAAATACAAAAACCAAAAACAAAAAAGGAAAACAAAACAAAAGCAAAACAAAAACCAAACAAAAACAAAACAAAAATAAAACAAAACAAATACAAAACAAAAACAAAACAAAAGCAAAACAAAAACAAAACAAAAACAAAACAAATACAAAAATACTAAATACAAAAACAAAAAATACGAAAATATCAAAGAAACAACAAAAAGATAAGCATTTTTATGTGTAGCTTATAAAAGATTTATTCATAACTCATAAAACTCAACGTCTATGTAAATAACATTTATAAAAAATACAAAAGCTTTGTTAATTTTATTTTTAAAAATTAATCTTTTATTTTTTTACTTTTTCAATATTTAAATTTAAAATAAAAATTTTAATAAATGCCCAATCATCATAAGAAGTTCGGAAAAAAAAGAGATAAAAAAAGAGCCGAGAATGAAGTGAAGAAGAGAAAGACAAAAACAATTCTTAAATTAAAAAAAAAAACTACGGTCAAAAATTCCTTCTATTTACCAAAAATATATACATATATCAATCTATATACATATATATACACAGATATGTGTATGTGTATATGTATATGTGTATATATGTCGGATATGTATGCATAAATTTTGTACGTTTCATTTATCTATTATACGAATTCGGACAAAAAGAAAAAGAATTCTTTAAAAATTGAAAATTGAAAATTGAAATTTGAAAATTGAAATTTGATCGTTTGAAATTGAAAATTTGAAATTTGAAATTTGAAATTTAAAATTTGAAATTTAAAATTTATTGAAATGTATTCAAATATGTACCTACACATAAAATACACGGGATCGTGTATCTAAACTTACCACTGAAATGGAAATTTATAGAAACATTTAAGTACCTTATAAACAAAGCTTCTAATAACTATGCTACTGTGATCAATATAATCTTCAGCTCTGATGACATAACATCTTGAGGGATCGGTATTTATATATTATGATAGTTGTTGCCCATCTTTGACGCCAGCGAACTGAGAGGAGGCTAATGTGTATGTCATTGGATCCATTTATTTGATCATGGTAGTACGTACAAAAGTACCTACAAGACATACAAAACAAAACAAAACAAAACGAAAAACAAAACCAAAACCAAAAACAAAACGAAAACAAAACAAATACAAAACAAATACAAAAAGAAAGAAAAGAAAATGAAATGCATTCACAGTAAAAACACGGAACACAAAGAAGCTAGAAATTAGATAATATAGAGTAAATAAAAAAAAATGAATAACATAAGCAAAAAACAAACACAAAAAACAAAATGCAAAAAAACAAAAACAAAAACAAAAACAAATACAGAAACAAATACAAATATAAATATATGACACGATAGAGAAAATTTTGTACTTTTATATATATATATATGAATATATGAATATACCATATATATATATTAACATGAATATATGTATGTCTCAATTTATATATATGTATACTGGACTCTCGATGTTTATATATATATATAAATATGCCGTTTAACTCATTTCGGATATATCAGTTTTATAGATTGAAGCCTGTACACCACCAGCTCCAAAACTGAACCTGATTACAGTTTGGAGTCCCATCAAGTACGAGCATCACATATATGTATGTGCTTCTAGCCTCTAGTTAGAAAAATGTTAGAGCTAGAGAAACCAACAGAATCCAAGAAAACCCACAAATTATTAAAGAAAGAGAAACAATAACAAAAACCGATTGCTTCATAGAGATTCTCCAATTGTGATACAAATGTAAGACAGTCGGGCGGCCAGTGCCACTCTGTACAGATAAATGATATTGGAGTAAGAGAGAAGGCAGATAATAGATAAAAAGATATGGAAGATATGGAAGATGAATGAGAAATAAGAAATTAAATATGAATGCCTGAATATGAAAGTTGGACCCACAAATGTACATAGTGCATGCAGAAGTAGATGACGATTACAGATACAGATACAAATACAGATACAGATACAGATACAGATACATTAAAAGATACAGATACAGATACAGATACATTTACAGATATAAATACAGATACAGATACAGATACAGATACATTTACAGATACAGATACATTTAGAGATACAGATACAGATACAGATACATTTACAGATACAGATACAGATACAAATACAGATACAGATACAGATACAGATACAGATACAGATACATTTACAGATACATTAAAAGATACAGATACAGATATAGATACAGATACAGATACAAATACAGATACAGATACAGATACAGATACAGATACAGATACATATACAGATACAGATACAGATACATACAGATACAGATACAGATACAGATACATATACAGATACAGATACAGATACATTTACAGAGTAAAAGAGAAGGCAGATAATAGATAAAAAGATATGGAAGATATGGAAGTTGAATGAGAAATAAGAAATTAAATATGAATGCCTGAATATGAAAGTTGGACCCACAAATGTACATAGTGCATGCAGAAGTAGATGACGATTACAGATACAGATACAAATGCAGATACAGATACAGATACAGATACATTAAAAGATACAGATACAGATACAGATACATTTACAGATATAAATACAGATACAGATACAGATACAGATACAGATACAGATACAGATAAAGATACATTTACAGATACATATACATTTAGAGATACAGATACAGATACAGATACATTTACAGATATAAATACAGATACAGATACAGATACAGATACAGATACATTTACAGATACAGATACAGATACATTTACAGATACAGATACAGATACATTTACAGATACAGATACATCTATAGATACAGATACAGATACAGATACAGATACAGATACAGGTACAGATACAGATACAGATACAGATACAAGTACAGATACAGATACAGATACATTTACAGATGCAGATACAGATACAGTTACAGATACAGATACATTCACAGATACAGGTACAGATACAGATACAGATACAGATACAGAGTACAGATACAGATACAGATACAGTTACAGATGCAGATACAGGTACACTTACAGATGCAGATACAGATACATTCACAGATACAGCCACAGATTACAGATACAGATACAGATACAGATGACAGATACAGATACAGATCACAGATACAGATACAGATAGAGGTACACTTACAGATGCAGATACAGATACATTTACAGATACAGCTACAGATACAGATACAGATACAGATGGATGCATTGTCAGGATACAGCTACAGAGTCACAGATACAGACATTTACAGATACAGATACAGATACAGATACAGATACATTTGCAGATGCAGTTACAGATATTTACAGCTACAGATACAGATACAGATACAGATACAGGTACACTTACAGATACAGCTACAGACATTTTACAGATGAGCTACAGATACAGTCTGCAGATACACAGATACAGTTACAGGTACAGATACATTTGCAGATACAGATTCAGATACAAATACAGATATGCAGATACAGATACAGATACAGATAACAGATACAGATAGATACACTTACAGATGCAGATACAGTTACAGTTACAAGATACAGCTACAGATAGCAGATACAGATGAATACAGATATACAGTCATCAGGTACAGATACATTTACAGATACAGATACAGATACATTTACAGATACAGATACAGATACAGTTACAGATACAGATACATTTACAGATACAGATACAGATACAGATACAGATACAGTTGCAGATACAGATACATTTACAGATACAGATACAGATACAGATACAGATGCAGATACAGATACATTTACAGATACAGATACAGATACAGATACAGATACAGTTACAGATACAGATACAGATACATTTACAGATACAGATACAGATACAGATACATTTACAGATACAGATACAGTTACAGATACAGATACAGATACAAATACAGATACAGATGCAGATACAGATACATTTACAGATACATTAAAAGATACAGATACAGATACAGATAAAGCTACGAATACAGATACAGTTACAGATACAGATACAGATACAGATACAGTTACAGATACAGATACAGATACAGATACATTTACAGATACAGATACAGATACAGATACAGATACAGATACAGGTACAGTTACAGATGCAGATACAGATATAGATACATTTACAGATACAGATACAGATACAAATACAGATACAGATGCAGATACAGATACAGTTACAGATACATACAGATACAGATACAGATACATTTACAGATACAGATACAGATACATTTACAGATACAGATACAGATACAGATACATTTACAGATACAGATACAGATACAGATTACAGATTTACAGATACATTTACAGATACAGATACAGATACAGATACGTTAGTCCCACAGATAAAAGTAATTCTTATATGTCGAATTCCGGGTTCAAATTGCCTACCTACCAATACCAACAAAACCAGCAACCAACAATAAATTATGTAAATTATAGAAAAACGTATATGAATAATACTAAGTGCAGTATTTATAAAGTTTAAAAAAAATCAAGAAAAATACTTAAGGATAAATTCCAAAAAAAAAAAAAAAAAAAAAAAATATCGTTTACACCACAGACAAAAAGATACACCTACGGGAAAAACTATGAAACGGTAAATTTGCTCATTTCTAGTTAGTTGCGGGTAATCAGCTACCAATACCAGTAAACATATATTATAACGTATGCATGTATATATATATATATGTGTGTATATGTATAGATATGTAAATATATCAAGTTTAACTAAATGTATGGGAACTCTGCATACAAATATCAATGTACTTACATATATTCTATATAGCTGAAAACTATCAGATCTTCAAGAGGACATATGTTACATATAAAAAAAAAGGACAAAAAAATGAAAAAAAAAAAGCAAAATAATTATTATAATTATAATTATAATTATTATTATTATTATTATTATAATAATGTGAGCATTGATGTGTTACGGACTTTATGTAGGAAAAATCAAATAAATATAAATCGCTTTTTATACCTCGAAATGTGTTTCCATATGAATATGTGAATACATGAATACATGAATACATGAATACATGAATACATGAATATACGAAAATATGAAAATATGAAAATATATGATTATATGAATATATGATGAATATATGTATGTACATATGTATAGATATACATATGTTCATGTAGCCCAAACATTTTTCTAAGTACAATCGATTAAGTAGTTAGTTGAGAATTCATTTAAAATTGTTATCTTTTATATACTTTTAGATAATTTCAATTTAATTCCTAAGCTTACTAAAAACATCTAAATGTGCATTAAACTAACAATACTTAGTATGAGTGTGTGCGTGTGTGCGTGTGTGCGTGTGTGCGTGTGTGTGTGTGTGCGTGCATGAGAATTTTAGATATCCTTTTCAATGAACATCAGCAACAATAAATAAAACAATGCTCAGCATATGTACTCATGTATGCAGATTGTGGATAAATGTGTAAAATTATAAAAAAAAAACAAAAACAAAAACAAAAAGAAAAAAAAATAGTATTAACAAATTTATAAACTTTACGTTTCAAATATTTTCATATGCGAAGAAGATCTGTGTGATAATCAGGTTAAAAATATTGTACCCGAATCTTTCTGTTATCTAAAACTCGGGTTACAGTGGGGACTTTTCAAGAAATATTTTTTTTATTTTTTATTGTTAAAAAAAACAAAAACTTTGCTCAGTTTCCACGAGCTGCCCAGCAAAAAAAGATAATAATGGATATTAAAATCTATATACATTGTATGTGTGGGGCTCGACTATATTATGCGTTATCTGACACATTTGGATGCATACATATGTACATATACATGGAAGACATACTATATACATACACATATACATATTAATATAAATATAAATATAAATATATATATACATATATAATATATATATATATATATATATATGTATATATATTATATATTGTAATGAAAATGTTTTTTTAACTTTCGTATGAGTAATTCATATATGTGTGTAACAATTAATAATTAAATAAATGCATATCAGTGAATACAATAATAAATAATTCAAATTATTGTACATACATACAAAGACAAACAAACAAACAAACAAACAAACAAACAAACAAACAAACAACAAACAAACAAAAATACACTGAATTCAAAGTGCTATAGATGTGCATATGGATGAAGTACTTGCAGATATACTTAGAATATGAATATTCAATCAATTCGGGAAATCCAAGCGTGTGTACATAAATATAGAATTAAAATTGTAAATGTAACATAAATATACAAAATCATCTATAGATATATACATATATATATGTATATATATTTATATATCTATGCATGTAAATGTCTTTACGTACATGTATATGTGTTATGCATGTATGGATTATACATAGAAAAATAATAACTTCCATATTGAGTATTTTTCATATTACCTTTAATAGAATAAAGATTATCGTATTATTCAAAAATATATAATATCGACTTTAATTTTAAAAAAATAATAATTGAAAACTATTAAATTATTTATTCCTTGTATCTTAAACTGACGCCAACTGATAATATTTTAAATATTCTCGCCATTTCACAAGCTTGACTATCAATATCGATTGCACATTATAATTTATCGAGCTATCGATGTGGTGTTGTTTAACGCCCAAATCATTGCTCAATTGTGCAGCACTAGAAATTATCGGCTATCGCTAATTTTGTTTTTGTATAAAATTCACTTCACTGACATTGCTTGTAGTTGTCACATTTTATTAATTGTAGCGCCGATAAGGGTAGAAAATAAAAAAAAAAATATTTAATAATGTCGGAAGAAAAGAAGGTTTGTGTTATTATTTGAAAAAGTGCTTAAAAAAAACTATTTTTTTTTTTTTTCGATAATGGTGGCCATAGTGCAAAATTAAGCCGGGTAAATGTGTGTATATACATAAGCAGACACGCACACATATACACGTATATAAGTATATGTATATGTGTTTATGTATAAATAAATACATACATGCAAAAACAAGAACTGCAAAATTTTAAACATACTTTGCAAAATGAAAAATAAAAAGAAAAAACTAAACAAATAATTGCACATTTTATTTGAATAAATCTATTGCCGGGAAAAAGCCCACTGTGCAATATTTTGTGTTTTCATTGAGGCTTGCAAACTGTTTGCTTGCATTTCTCCAGCTTTGGAACTATTTCCTTTCATTTTTTTTTTTATTTTTTGTTCATGTTAATTTAAACAATAATATAATTCTTTTTATCTTCTCTGCAGACTGAATCTGAGCACATTAATTTAAAGGTCTTAGGGCAGGACAACGCCGTAGTTCAATTTAAAATAAAAAAGCATACGCCGCTAAGGAAACTGATGAACGCTTATTGCGATCGTGCTGTAAGTCCTTGTTTTGGTGGATGATTTGCCTAATAGAATGGATATTTTACTTTTTATTTTCTTTTAAGGGTCTATCCATGCAAGTTGTACGCTTTAGATTTGATGGACAACCCATCAATGAGAGCGACACACCGACCTCACTGGAGATGGAGGAAGGGGATACGATTGAAGTGTACCAACAGCAGACGGGTGGAAATGCCAATGTCTTTATAAAGAATGGATTATATTAATAATTTTAAACAGAAGCAAACAAAAAAAAAAAAAAAAAAATTTACTAATACTAAAAACATACATTACCTTTAGCTTCTGTTTTAATCATCAAATGTACATTTACACTTGAACGCAAATTATACCACAATAAAAATAAAAAATAATTAAGATTCCGAAAATGCCCGATATTTGTAAAATCCCAGCCAGAGAGTAAAAGTAGATTTTAAAATATGAATAGTAATTATTATATATTTATTTCTTTAAAAAAAACTCTTATTTATTATCTAACGCAAGCTCTGAAAGTTTTATATCCTCAGGAGCGTCGTCAATGGCAAAGTTGAACCTAAACTCAGATCCGCTGTTTCCAAAGAGACTGCTGCTGGCGGAGGATGGGTTGGCGACCGAAGGCTGTTTATTCGATGGGGTTTCATCAGATTCCTTGGTGTTATTGCTATTCTCTTCGGAGGGTACGGCAAAATCAAAACGAAAATCTTTATCTGAAGTCAAAAAGGCTGATTTTTTCACAAAACTCGACTTCTTATTGACGTCCGCCGTTTGAGTAAATTTGATTTGTTTTGTAGCTAAAAGAAGAAGATTCAGAAAAAACATGTATTAAAATGAGACAAAAGGTTAAGGAAATTTAAAACAATTTTAACTTGAAAGTTTTTCCTACATTCTGATGGTTTTTTTTTAATGAATTGTGCATTTGTTGCTCCTGAATTCAATTTAAATTGTACCAAAAGCTAATTTACAAAGGAAGGGACAAGACTGCAAGCAGTTACCACTGTGAGTTTCTTCCAGCATTTATTTAAGTATATTCGAATTTTTTTATAAAATAAATATTTAATAAAGCTCAAAAAGACTTACCCAGCAACATTGTCTTCTCCTCCTGTTGCATTTTTTGCCGATAGGGTCCCAGGGCGGCCTTCATTATTTGTCGTTTTTTAATAAGAGGGGACGTTTTGCTTGTCAATATTTTAAGGTTCTTGGCCGTGTCCTCCGCTATGGGACCAATAATTACCCATTAATACTTAATTGAGAAGTCACAAGCACTTTTGTCCCATAAGTACGTACCAGTCTTTTGACTTAGCTTCCCACTCTCCAAAGCCAGTTGCAATTGCTGTACACACCAGCATAGCTCTAACTCAAATTGCATGTCGTTCTCTTCATCGAATGCGGTTTTTTTAGGTACCGCCTGAATTGGAGGAGGTCTACTCAGGGTTTTTGGAGTCTTCCGACGATGCATGTTTACCTATTCTACATGTGCAAGTATAAAAAAAGTTCAACTACATATACAGAGAGCTTAGCAATCATATGGGTGTATGTATGTAGTTAAGCGTGTGCGTGGAAATACGCGCGGTTAACATAGCCGCCATTTTTATGACGTCACAGTGTTTGCATGATGATTGTTGACTTAAAATGCCATAGCACTAAGCGATATTGAATTGGAAATATTGTCTTTAAATATTTTTATTTAAAAATTAAAACTTTATGATATATATATATATAATTTTTATTTATTTATTTATAAATGTTTCAGTCGAAAATTTGAGTATATTTTCATACATACATGAGAGATGTCAAATATAAAGCCGCCGACTTTATAACTTGTATGAAGTTTAAAATATACAAATTAAGTTAGAGATATAAATAAATTATTTCTAATTCCCCCATTGCCTAAATCTTGTATGAATGCTCGGTGTAAATTAATACAATTTTGTTAAATTGTAATTTTTATTTCATAATAACATGTAATATATATATCAGAATAAAAATATTAAAAATGTAACAATACATTTTTATCTACGTTTTATTATTTATCTATTTAAAAAATAACTCTATTAAAAGTCACATGTAAAGAAATGGTTTTTTTTTTAAAATTCTATTTGTAAAATATTTAAAGTCTGTCATACCAGCAATCGTACCGTTTGCATGACACAGGGCTGCAATCTTAAGTTGACAGCACTTGTTGCAGCCCTGAAAACGGCAGCATGTTTCCGCTTCATGTTCTGGTCTTTCTTTTTGACAGCGTCAGCCAACTAAGGTGGGTGTGCATTTTGTGGTCTCCGTTATTTAGAATATAGACTTACCAATTTATCTTTTTAAAATAGTAATTTCGTGGCCTAAACATTCATCATGGTTGCCGTAAAGAAACAGGTAAATATTTTTCAATTATTTTTTAAATTTCATAACCTTACAGTTTTGCAATTTATTTCGGTTTACAGAAAAAGGCTTTGGAGAGCACCAATGCCCGTTTGGCGCTGGTGATGAAATCCGGCAAATACTGTCTGGGATACAAACAGACTTTGAAGACTCTGCGTCAAGGCAAGGCCAAACTGGTACTTATTGCCAGCAACACCCCTGCTTTGAGGTGAGCACGACAAAGATCTTGCATCTTTCGTGGATTGAAAAAAAAAAAACTACTGAGAAATAGATTTCCATTACGTTTAAGTATAAACAGTTGTTGCTGTTGTTTTTGGAACCATATGGAGTCTTGCTAAATGCTGACTGAGAAATATGATTTCCAATTGAATTTTTATGGAAACTATGGAGTAGTATAATCTCAAATAGCATAGCTGGATGTTAAGTGCATCTCTGCAACACTCCAAATGGTTCCAGTAACAATGACGACACGTGTGGATACTTTGGGTAAGGAGATTTATGTTAAACATTCAATTATACATTATTTTACGTGATGATCTTTTGTAATACCTATTGCCATGACGAATCTTATTACTAGAGACTCTTTCTGAAGAATATTTCTTTAATGATGTCGCTTGAAATATTTCTGGTTAGATGTATACTAATATTGGGTTAATTTTACTAATTGCAGGAAGTCTGAGATTGAATACTACGCCATGTTGGCCAAAACTGAGGTCCAGCACTACAGTGGCACCAACATTGAGTTGGGAACCGCCTGTGGTAAATACTTCCGCGTGTGCACAATGTCCATTACCGATCCTGGAGATTCGGACATCATTCGTTCTTTGCCCGACAACTAAATCAATACATTTTTTTTAATTAAATGGAATTTTTTCAATAAAGACCCGTTTTAAGAATGTAATGAATGTGTTTCGATTAATTTTTCTTAATATAAACTAAAACGGAGACAAATTAAATTATCAAGGATTGTGACTGTGATGTAATCTATTAATCGATTGGCTTATTTGTTTTATATCATATCGTAGAAAAAATGTTTTGTTTTCAGAGAAAAACAATATCATTTGTATTCAGTAAATAAGTCCGCTTCAGCAAGGACTGTTAATAGGGCTTAAGGCAATTGTTAGTGATGGCTACTTTAACGATAACACCGGCGTCTGCGCCTTTCAAAATTTTTAAGTTCTGCCCATCTCTATCGTAAATGTAATACTTGTTTTCAATAAGTAGGCCTTTTTTTTCAATGTCAAAAGTAGTTTGACACATATATATCACATAAATGGATACAGCGTCAGCGCTGGTGCACATTCAGTCATTTTCCCCAAAAGTGAAATGTTTTTATCCGTCCGCTAAACAACAATCAGTGAAAGACGTAAATAGTGAAGCTATGAAAACGGAGGTTGATGCCATACCTGATCGAAATCTGAAGAGGAAAGTTAACGACAACGTACCAGAGATGGATTACAATAAATTGGTAATGTTTCAAGGACGCGATGAAAGCTATCCATACGAACTCAACAAATTAATACATCCTTTGTCGTGTCAGTTGTGCAAGGCACAGATGAATTCCATAAAGAGCGCCAAAGACCATTATGAATCAAAAATACACGATCGCCACATTAGCGCATGGTTGGCCAAACACTACACCGAGGCAGGACTGGAGTCGCCGCCAATAAAACGCTTGGTCAAGGAGGGTCCTACTGGACCAAATGCATATCATTGCACTCTTTGCGATTTAGCCCTCACATCTATGACTCACGCTCGCCAGCACTTTGCTGGACGAAAACATCAACTGGTTGAGCAGAAGCGCTCAAAACCTTCTGGCTCTGGATATTACGATACAGAGGGCAATTGGGTGCGCACATTCGTGAAAATGGAATCAGCCGTTCCTGACGACGGACGCTTTGGTATTGGATTAATATTCAAGAAACCGCAGTCATTTGAAGGCATAACTACCGAAGAAGAAAATCTAGTGGATGAAAGTCTCTTCTGTAAGATTTGCGGGATAAGTGTAACGTCTGCATCACAAATTCAAATGCATGTGGACGGTGTTAAGCACCAGAAGAATCTACGTAAGCGAAGCATGGATCAGAATGACACAGAAGTACCGAACGAAGCATGCGGACAAGATGATAAGGTTCCATACAGCGAAGCGGATCCCGATGGAAATGTATCCATGTATCGCACTCCAAGTGGCATCTTTTATTGCAAGCTTTGCAATAAGACCATGAATCACATATCCATACTAGAGCAGCATCTGCAGGGCAAGAAACACCTACGGAATCTGCGTCAACTTCAAGTCGCCCCCACTCTACAGACATATAAAAATCCTTACACTTGGTTTTAATTTTACACTTACACACACCCATATATAAACCATGCATACATACATACATACATACATACATACATTCGGGCATGCATACATCCATTCATTCATTCATTCATGCATAGGTAAATGAATACATATATATGTAGATTCATTACAGGCATGCATACATTCATACACACATACATATATACATTTTTGCATACTTTCATACATACATACACGCATGCATAGAAAAATGAATACATATATATGTAAATTCATACATGCATGCATACATCCATACATAACACAACACACACACATTCGTACATAACATTAATACGTACACAAATACATGCATGCAGCATACGTACTTACGTATATACGTGCATACGTACATACGTGCATACGTACATACGTGCATACGTGCATACGTACTCACGTACATACGTACTCACGTACATACGTAATCACGTACATACGTACAGACGTACATCCGCACACTCATACATTCATTCACCTCCATACACTTTATATATTTTTATAATATGAAAAATCAGTCAATGCTCCACACGTGCGGTGCTCCATCCGTTGCATAAATATATGTAAATTTTGTTCATCATAGTCAATATTAAATTATACCATATTATGTGCCAAATGCAGAATTTAATGTATTATCTATTATATATATATATATATGTCGGATGTCATGGGACAGCCCATTAATATTATATATTTATTATTTTATTATTATTATTATTTATTTCGATAAGCCTCCCGATCAAATTTCAACGCGCTTTATTTTCAATGATTCAAGGATGAAATGATGTAATGCTAATTTGATATCAATTAACTTAGCTCTAAGCTAAATATAATAATGCAATTAAATATAGAAAATGTTTTAGCTTTGAATAAGTTAATATTTTACTCGCCCAAGGAAGCTCAGATATAAGTGATATGAGAGACAAATACTACGACAATTTGAACATAAAATTTAATCAGGATTTATTTTTATACACAATAATGTTAACATATACATATATATTTATTTTAAAGTGAATAATAATTCTGTTTTCATCTCTGTTGCTTTCCATCCGCAACTGTTGTGGAGCTTTTGTAAATTTTAAAAAAAGAAATGCACTTTTATCTTATGAAATAATAGGCTAAATGATGGCATGTGAATGCTGGCTTTATGTACAAGTCTTTAAGAGGATGGTGCGGCGGGGGGTAGAAGGACAGCATAACTTGTTTCTCAAATTGCTCACAGCATTTTAAATGAAGTGTTTTTTTTTTTGTTTTCTCTTTTTTTTTCCTAGTTATTTTTTACAAAAAGCCGGTCACTGGTTTTAGATTTTTTGGCTTCGTTTTGTATTGGTTTTGCATAGTTTTTGTGACCCAACGATGTTGGTCACTGCGTTTACTGCGTGGGTGAGAACTCAGTGGGTGCTAGGACGCGGCAATGCATTTCACGTATCAAGGGCACGGTATATGCAACACATTCATCCCAGCCGGGTGAGCGCCAGGCGGCTTCTCTGGTCTCCTTGCGATCCTGCAGCGATTTGTAACCTGCAAGAGATGATCAATTAATAAACGTATCAAGATTTCTGGGCTTAGGCTTACACCAGATATGGTGGACGTTGTAGAGGCGACCGATTTGTGAGAAGAAGCCAGCGAAGGCCTCGTTGTTATGTTTGCGGAAGTTAATGGCTCGGGCCCAGTTGTTACCCCACTCGATCATAGTGCCGGGAGTTAGTCGATAGGAGCTGTAAGTAGGTACCAATAGATTAGGAACAGGACCTTAAGGAATCCAATGCTAAGCATATTTTCACTTACCGCATTTCGTAGATATTTTTGCCCGATCGGCTTTCGATTTGCGGCCAATAGCTGAAGGCCAACAGGTACTGCAGATGACGTGACCTTAGGAATTTAGACCGCTCCTTCATCAATTGCAAATACTCTGGATCGTTCCAAAGATCCTCCTTGGCCTGATCGATCTTTTCAAAGCCACCCGTGTACCGCCACAAATGTAGACACTGATCCATGTCACCCACTTGTACACTCCAAGACGCCACCAGTTTGGTCGATAATCCCGACTTCTTCTCTTTGATTAATCCCACGGTGTTTTTGCTTTTTTGTTTGGAAGAGGAAATTCTGTTAATTTTATATATTCATCATATTTATTATATATCACTCACTAGTTATTCAAATATTCACCCATGGAATCGGGTCGTACATTATGTGTGTGCAGGGCATAGATAATTTCCTTGTCGCTCAGCATACGACTGTGGGACTCCTTCGTGGGTTCTATTTTCCGTACCAGCAGCTTGGAGAACCATGACTCCGAGTCATTACATGTGGCGGTTGTTGAAATTGATCTACAAATATGAAATTTATAATATATTACAATAAATATATATGTACAGTATGTGGCACCGATTTATTAAACCCCATAATTGGGGCAGGAAATTACGAGATAAGTTTAATTATATATTCAATTCATAATCTGTTAGAAATTAGATAAGTGTTAAAGTGAACTTTGATAGAAAACTGAAAGTAGAAACTGAGATAAGAGATTATTTACGAATTTTTAAGCACTTTCGGCTAAGAGCATTAAAATTGAAGTTTAGGAAAGTTTATTCAAGGAATTCCAAGAACAGTTCCAGCACAACGATATGAGATAATATTTAAAAAATAATCTATTAGCATTACGGCTAAGCCCTTGCCTTTCCTGTTAATTAAGCCAGATAGCAATTATACGTTAACTCTTTCCTCGCCACTTTGTGATATAACATTTAAAAATTCTCATATACTCTATATAAATTTATATATGTATATATTTAAATATATATAAAAATATATATATACCCGTATATATGGGATTATATGTATGCACATTATTGGACGTTAGGCTGCATGTTTACTTACCTGATCGCAATGGAACCAGTGCTGTTTCCAATAGATAGGATGTTACGTAGCTTCAACATTTTCCCCTTGACGTCTTTCGATGCTTGGATGAAAACTGTGGGAAATCATTTGCATGTTATTTGTGCTACTGTTATCATTACGGCTGAATTTGTTTTTTTGTTTTTCATGTTGCTTATTTTATTTTATTTTTTTTTTTTTTTTGCGTTGCCCTTGTGTACTTTAGTCAAGGTGAAGTCAGAGTCAGATACACAAATGGTAGGAGGAAATGTTGTAGGAAATTATGAGGATATCCACCTACAACAAATTTGAAAGTGTTTTTTCCCGAAGCATTTTAAGTATGTTTAATACCTTGATTTTAATGAAAGCTGCACGCATTATCAGTAAATGCAATTTTATGTGCATGGGTATATACATATTTTCAAAAATATGTGTATAAATAAACATATATATGTATATATATATATATCATATGTAAGTACATATGACATATCAAATCACCTTATCACTAGGGCAATGTATTAAATATTAACAGATTACTTTTAGCCATTGTAATGGCATGTAAACTCACTTTATTGCTTTGCTGACTTTTTTTTATAAATTATAAAACAAATATATATTTTAAATTAAATGTTAGTGTTTATATATGCTTAAACAAAAAGAAAATAAAAAATGTTGTGCTATAAATAAGTATGCGATAAATATCAAAGGTATCGATATGCAACAGATGAGCACGATAAGCTTACCTTTCTGCTGTTATCGATAGATGAAAAGTTAATGCCGTCAGCTGTTTTAGTATGCGGCTTCTAATAAGCAATAATGCAATACTAAGCTGCTAGGGAGAAAATTTTCTATTTATATATACAATGTATATTAAAAAACAAAAAAAAAGAAAAAAACAAAATTATTTAATTGTTAAAATACTAAATGAAAAATAACATACTCTTATAATCTTTATCAGTACGGTCAGCTGAAGCAATAGTCGCTCACGACCAAAATAGCGATACTTACTACAGACTTATCGTTAACAAAGCCCGCGTAATTTAATTTTAGATTCCCAAATTGAAAATACATATTTTTTATTTTTGAAAGTATGTATTCCGATTTAATATAGCATGTTTATCATGAAGATTCACAATCACTGCAATTTAACAATATTGGTTGATGTGTTGAGTGTCCACAGTTCAACCAAGTAGATTACCATTAAGTAAATGATGTACATACAAATTAATTTAAATAGTTTAACTATACATAATAATGTAGTACATACAATTGGGCTATCCAAATTGGGGTTTAAATGTTTTTCAAAGAGGCTTACATTTTGGACAAGGTAACACCTTAACTTCTGCCATATTACAATATTTACAAACATACATAATTAAATGTTCAAAACTTATGTAAGTGAGAGTTAAACTTGTTCTTACACTCAAAAAAAAAATAATGTATGTGTATTAACAAATTTTATTTGATTTTTTACAAATTTTAGTTCTTTCGTCAAATATATATCTATATGTATGTATATATGGTATGTATTTATTTAATAATGTTTGTTTGGGTTTAAGATTTTGGCCTTTGGATAAACTCGTACTTTAACTGATAAACAAAATTGGTATATTCAAGTTAGGTATATTAAGAAGTATATCAATGAAGTCGTGTAAATTGATATAGAAAATCCTATGTTTAATACATTTGAATGTATGTATTGGATGTATACGAATATTTTGTTGGACAAGTCAATTTCATTTGCAATTACACAGCATAAAGTATACACGCCCATTGAAATTATTGAGCAGTTTTTATGGTTGTGTTTTTTCGTATCTATTTACGGACTAGTGCTCGTACTTGTATATTTGTTTGTATGTGCCAAGGATTCAATTTTGCATAAGTACGATTCCTTATCATCAAGCCCATATCATTTTAATACCATGTAACTGCGACGAATGGCTTTTAAGAATGTAAAAACAAATCACAATAATAGAAAGACTCCAGGACAATAAGAAGCAGCTAGCAGATTTGCGTGCCAAATTGTGTTGGACAGCAGCCGGCAATTCCCCTGAAACGAGAAGGTTATTTTCATTTTATCCTCCTTTACATGTATATTTATGTTAATGGATGCCCATTACCTGTAAGCACTTGAACTTGTACAATAACAGTAAATAGTCTGCCAAGTGAACAAGAATAGTTTCCACTATCTGAGAGTTTTGCATCTTGTATAGAAATGCGGCTGTTAAGCCATTTATCAGATACGCTGTGGAATTATTTAAAACAGGAAAATAAAAGTTATCAAGTTTTATTTTTATTATGGGTTTGTTATTCAAGGCACTCTTTACCTAGAGCGTCGATTGGTCAGTGCTTGAAGAGGCTCCTCGTCTTTGGCCCATGTTATAAAACTAGTAAAGTATTTTTCAAGCTCCTGGCTAGAAAAAGTATGATGTGTTTGGTTTGTATCAGTGATGAAATTAAATTCAATGCCAGTATCATTCAGTTTGCTGGCCGAGCTATCCAGTCCAGTAGACTTAAGTATATTATGGCGTTCCTTTTGAAAAAAATTACGTGATATTTGGCACTGCAAGTCGACGGTGCTGCCAGATTTGTAATATCGATCGCCAACGTCTCGTTCATGTTCATCGATTATTCGCAATGGTGGCTCTACGTGAAAATATATATATATATTTAAATACATTAAATAGTATATAATTATTATTTGTTAAATAATATATAGCTGATGTTTTTTCTTCATCTATTATTAACTTGTAGACTTGAAAATGTAAGTTTAGATTTTTTTAAACTCTGCAATGATCACGATAACAATGAGTAAGACAGAAAATAAATATCGATAGACTGCCAGATTAATTAAAATACTTTGTTTTAGCTTTTGGCGCAAAGTGTTGCCGTACTTGCAGGTGAATCAGAGCACAGGTGCAATAATAAGACCGCGTTTTTGTGAAAGTTAATTTTAAAGTGAATAAAAAATACTTTGTTGTGGTTTACCCAATATGGTGAGGTTTGTGGTGAACACACGTGGAGGATGCGTTGAAACCTGACACATGTAAGTGCCAGCATCGTCACTTTGTGTGGGATTAATCAACAGACGCCAATTGTTTGGATATTGAAATTTTACGCGAATCCGCGGATCACCACTGTATGTAACATTTCCAACGGTAAGTAGCGAAACCTTCTCTGACGTTTTCCTCACCCACATTACCTGTAATTGAGATTTAATTTAAGCCATCACGCGTTTCTCTGTCGTTCATCTTAATTTACCGTTTTATCTTTGAGCATTCCGACGCGGCAATTGAGAACCGCCTCTGTAAATAAATGTACTGCAGATACAAGGGTCTTGCCAGGATCAATTTGGTTCGATGGCTCCTCGAAGAATGGTCCATAGTGGTTTTCATGATGATACTTGTTGCGAAATGTGCGCGAACGCTCCACATCCACTGAGCTGCCAATGGCCCAGTGATTTCTGGAGCGTGTTGAGTCGTTGGGCTGTTTGTTAGTGCTTCTGGCACTTTTTGTCGTTGCTGCCGCTGCCGCCGCTGTAACAGGTCCAGTGGGTGAAAAATCTATTGGACCCGTACTATAGTTTCTGATTGTGGTGCTTTTGCTAATTTCATCACTTTCGACCGTCTTCCCGTTCCTCATGTACGTGTCGCCGCCCGATGAGCGTATAGAGGTTGTTGCTTTTGTTGTTGTTGTTGTTGCTGCTGCTGCATATCTAACGAGTCCCGTTTGCGTTCCCTCCGATGTCGACGATATCGTCTCAGCTGACATCTGGGATACGTTAGGAATTGTCGCCGCCGTATTAGCAGCAATAAAAGATATTGATTTGGCTGTATTATGCTCATCAAAGTATATATTCTTTTCAGTGCTGCTATTCTGTGCGCCAATCGTGTTTGTTGTTGTTGTTGTTGTTGTTGCTGCGGCTGCGGCTGCTGCTGCTGCAGTGTTTGTTGTGCCTGTGGATGGGACAAAGTTTTCTCTTCTAGATATATTCCATTTATTTTCTTTCAAGTTGAATAACGTATTTATAAATTCAATGTTAGGTTCGGTATTGATAGAAAGTCTATTTGGACGCTCCACTTACCCAGCGCACAGCAAAACTGTGATCCAATCACAGCGGCGACGACTACAAGCCGAAGAAGGTTTAGGCTTGGGCTTTGATTTGGGCTCCAGCTCCAGTTTTGGCTCAGCTTCTGGCTATTCTGCGGATGATGGGAAGCTGATGGCGTTTGGGACGCAATTGATGCTGATGCTGATGCCAATGATGTGCTATTAACTTTTGAACGCCTCATCCTTTGCACGGGATGACGTGACTTTGATAACCTGGTCTGTAGTAATCAGAAACCTTCATTTTATTCCCAAAACGTAGCTACCGACGACGTTTCCGGGCGGTACGGGCATCCAATGATTTTTAGATTTTTCTATACGCTCTATTCAACTGAAAATAGATACGTACGTATATCCAAAGTGAGGTTAGGTTCTTGGTTGCCAATGATATCTGAGCAAAGGGTCCAAACCACTTGGGGGCGTACGCTCAAGCTCAAGCTTTTGCGGTAATTGGTTAAGTTTTGTGGAACACTTTCATTTTTCCGGGAACTTCATCTTGTGATGAACGTTCTCGGACCTCGTTTTCCTTTATAGATTTGCAATTTAGATGCTCAAAGGAACAACTGAAACTAACTAAGTCTGCTCTTATCAAGAAAGCTCATTTTGAAATCGAGTTTTTATTGGCGTAATGCAGACATGAATAAAATGAATAAAATGAACAAAATGAACAAAATGAACAAAATGAATAAAAGTTTATTCCTACGGCGTTGGCCTTTTGTAAGTTTTTGTTTCTTCATCGTCTCTGTCCATCACAGTTTATGACATTCTGACTCTTTGCTATATCGCCGCTCGGCCTTACCTACCCCCTCCCACCCAGGTTTTATCTTTCTGTGTGCTTTTTTTTTTTCTTCCGCACTAGCTTCTACCCTCACCTCCCACTGCCCCTTCGGCCCTCCTGTCGCCGTTCCCCTTTCCCCTTTCCTTATCTGTACTTTTCCCGGTGCCGCAGCCTCAACAATCTCGCTTATTATATTTCACTCTCTTCCATTCCCGCTTTTCCGCATCGACTTTCGGGCGCTGTGCGTTAGGACTCTGTGCGTTAGGGCGTCGAGCCAATGGGCGTGGCTGTTTGCCCTTGGCTCAAGACATAATCACCGTAATAAATATTATATTAGTGAAGTTGTTGTTGCCTTTGTAACTGTTGTTCTTTCTGACATCCCTCACTTCTCTTCATTTTCCTTTCCTCTACTCATTTCAATTGATTTCAAAAGGTAGATTGATGCCTTTAAAATGGCTGGGAAACATTTTTTTAATTTTTTTAAAAAAATACTATTAATTTTATTGGCAGGCGAATTTATACATCGATGTCCAACAATATCTGGGGACTCTTTTTTAGCGACTTTATCTTTATTTTTTTAAGTATCTTCTCTATGTCCCAAGTAAAAACCCATCAAATATAATTCTTTTTATTTAATAATTTATTTATTTATATTTATATTTATTTTATTTATATATTATTAAATTGATAGCTTTTAATTTAATTCATTCTTCAAACTTTATTCACTTGGTTAATAAGAACTCAACATATTTGGGGTCTTGTTGGACTAGGACTCTGGCATGTTTAGTTAGGATTCATCCTTAATATTTGCTTATATTTTGTGTATTATCATTTTTAAATAGAAAGAAGGATTTTAAACTTCTTCACTTAAATCTTTCAATTTAAAAGCACATGTGCTTTAGGTTTAAATTTAGGTAAAAATTTCCCCATGATCATTTGATCAAAAGCTGAGCTGAGTTAATTAAGGATACGCTTGTATCCTGTATTACCTTAAAGATCTCAAGTTAGGCAGAGAAAAAATGACCATTTGTGGACTCAAGGGTATCCAATGGTTGGTCATTCAACTGAAGTCCTTGAGCTTTTGTTGTTGTTACTGTTTATTTTTTCCTTTTGTTGCCCTTTTGTTGTTTTCCTTTGGCGTGTATCCTTTGTTTTTAGCTCTGTGGATTTTGTTGACATTTGATTTTGTCAGTCACTGCAAAATAATTTAAAGGGCGCCTGGCCTGAAACTATTTACTTATACAATGATAACAAACGGACGGAAGGCTTAAAGCATTGCGTATTCTAATTGCACTTAAAGGAGGGACAGGCCAGCGAGGACCTTCTCGTGGTAGCACAGCGGCTATAAAACTCAAATGACTTCTATGACGACGCTGGTACAGCAAAAATTCATTTCATGAAATTCTCTTGCTCTAAACAGCAACAACAACAACAAAGGTGGCAGGGTTGGTGGGTGGCTAGGTGGCTGGGGGAACAACATCATTATGATTAGTAGCATTATGAACATGTTTATTATCATCTCAATCATTATCATCGTCCTTATGAACATCGTCATTACGTAGGCATCTACAGAATAAGAACCAGAGCATTAGGGACTGACTCCAAACTGAAGAGTGTCACGTCTTTGTGTCGCTTTCTTTTATTTGTCCTGTCACAGGACTCAACACCCAACATCATTATCTAACACTTCTCTCTGTCCCTGTCTCTCTTTCTCTCTCTCTTTCTTTCACTCTCTTTTCTCTCAGTCTTCTCTCTTCACTCTGCTTCCTTTAACGTTTTTGTGTTATTTTTTTTTATTCCTACCTGAGACTTTGACTAACTAGCTCTTAACACTTAAGCCGCCTAGGCATAGGCGTCGTACCCCCTGGCACCATACGGCTCTACCATCATCCGGTACTGTCAAAACAGTTTAGGGTACGGCAGCACCTGCTGGGCCCCCATTGAGTGCAAAACGTGCTTTGTTTTGTTTTCTACGCATTACGTGTAAGTCTTGTACACATTTAACTAACACCCATATACCCATCCATCCGTCCGCGCAATTCCGCCCTTCCCATATCCACCCACACTCACACTCGCACTCACACCCCTTCCTCCTCATATCCACCTCGTCAGCTTTTTCACTGCTGTGTTCATTATACCAAATTATTCTCCTTTGCATATATTCAGATTAGAAACTTCTTCAAGCGCCGACGGCCGCTTGACATTTTGGGATTACGACTTTCCCGACTCGATGCTGACTTTGCCCGCATCTTTTAAAAGAACACTCACACACATACTAACATACACGTACGCACCCGGGCACGCATACACACAAACATACACTTGTACATTAATGTATGTGCGTATATGTATGTGTTTATGCTCTCATATATAATTGCACTACGCACACACATGAAATTACTTAGTTATGGGGAATACGATATGAGTTCCTCCCCCCCCAGGCGTTTTTTGGATTCAGTTTTCTAATTTTCAAAACGTTACAATCAATGTCAAAGGTTATTGACATATAAAAAATGTATCTTTAGTGTTTCGCAGGAAATTCAGGATCAATCCTGTGAGTGTTCAAGTTGTGCCTTATGTGAGGTTATGTACAAAATCAGAGTTTAAATCAATTGTGTAGTAAAAAGACTAATTACAATTATTTTTACACTAAATGTATCGATACTTATGTATGTATGAGTACTTTCGTATGTGACATATGTTTGCTTAAATATCAAGTATTTTTGTGTTTTTTTTCAATTTTTTTTTCTCAATAAAAAAAATTGCTGCTTTTTTCACATATCGAGTAGTTTTGCAGTACTCGATAGTTTTGTTTTTTTTAGATTCTAGCGAATATATGGCTTGGCTTTTTTTATAAATTAATTGAGTACTTTTTTTGTGCCATATGTTAGCTTAAATATCGAGTATTTTGAATACTCTGCTTCATATGAAGTATTTTATTTGATTTTTTCGCTTTTCCAGGTATCGAGTATTTTTATATTATGCTATGTTTATTATAGATTCTATGGATATGCCTTCTATTGCGTAGTTCCCTGCGTTTCCAGCTAAGTGCCATATGGAGTACTTCATTGACCTTGTATCTGCTTAACGAGTGAAATTAATGTTTAAGCAGCTTATCGAGTACTGCGACTCTTCAATATTTGCGTTTAATATCGAGTACTTATGCATGCTCACATCTCTGCTTTATATCGAGTAGTTCTCTTTGTTTGCATATAATTACTTGCAATACTTGACTCCTTCTGTGTGGTTTAATCAATGCTCTTTATCGAGTACATTGTGTGTTTTGTACTTAACACTGTTTATTGTTCTGGATCTATGCTGCATATTGAGTACCAACTATCGAGTAGCTCTGCGCTTTTGTAAGAAGATGTATGAAATTCAATATTTATATAAGTATCGCATCAAGCACAACCACATACATATTTCAATTTGCGATTCCCATCGAGTATTTTCCCCTAATCCATTGGTATCTCAGTTTCATACCGCGTAGTTTTCCGCTTCATCCTCCAGACTTGACCTTGGCTTTTACATGTCTTAAAAGTACTCCTTCTGACCCATTTACGGGGAATATCTCGCTTTGCTCACTACGCTGTTATCCTAGTTTCAAAGCTTTACAAATAAAATAAAGAAGAACAAAAAAAAAACACACACAAAAAAAAAAGGATAAGGATACTTCAGTGAAGGATACTCGAAGCGTACCAAGTATCCTGTGTGCTTGCCCAAAGCACCCCGATACACGCTCTAACTGAGATACAAGCAGCATCCTGCAGCCTCCACATACACGCAATTTGAAGTAATTCGTTTGTGGAACTGCTGTTTCCCTCAATCCACCCACCACCCACTATCCAGCACCTATCACCCACATCCTTGCTCGCTTTGGCCTTTGGTGTTTATTGTTATGATCATCATTATGAAATTTTGGCCATTGACAAACAATGCACTAAAATACACGTGTGCGAGGCAAAAAAATCAAAGCTCGACTTTTGAAATTGTTTTTGTAAATTGTTTTTATTGATTTGCGGGCAGGGCAAACAGGATTGAAATGTCAAACAGGAGCCAGCAGCCAGGAGCCAGGAGCCAGAGCATGTGAAAATGGATGTGGAAAAGGAAAGGGAAATTGAAAGGGAAAGCCAAAGGAAAAGGAAAAGGGAAAATGGAAAGGGAAAGGTTTCCCCAATAAATTTGTTCAACGTGTGATTTTTGGGCATTGTTGTTTTTGTTGTTGTATAGGAAAACTATGAATAATTTGTGACTTGACGATATAAAATATGATTTTTATGACAAACAATAAAAACCAAAGCCAGCGGCATCCTTAAAGCCCCAACAATAGTTTCCTCTATCCGTCGTTTTTATCGATCCGAACGGGAGTGTCCGCTGTAATAATAACCTTTGGTTTATATGTTTATTAACCATTTTTTATGATCTCTTAATTTCACTTTACTTTTCATTGGCCAAATGATAGTAAAAATATAAAAATATTTCCCATTACCAACGATTTTTTACTGCAGCTCTTAACATTTTTATACACCTGCCAGAAAAAGTCTGCGTACACCCTTCTTGCAAAACTTTGACCGAAAAAAAATAATATTTGTAGAAGTGATATCGCTTTGATTTTTTTTTTAAATAATTAACTGAAATATTATTAACAATTCTACCACCTTCCGCTTTTATGAAAAGTTATATATTTTTTATTAAAATTAAATAACTTAAAAAACATGGTATTTTTAACCAGAAAAAGTCTGCCGTACACGTATCTTTTTAATTATTTTATTTTTTAATTATTATAAAGATCAGGAATATTTAATATGATGTTGGACACCCGTTTCTTTTTATAACTTCAGCCAACCGTTTAGGCATGGATTCCGTTAAATTTCTGGTAATTTGGGGCGAAATATTGCCCCATTCCTCCAGGAGTACCTCCTTCAGCATTTTTTTGGAGGTTATTGTCCGTAGTCTAATTTTCTTCTCCAAATAATCCCATAGATGCTCTATGGGGTTTAAGTCCGGAGACTGAGGCGGGGACCCAAGCTGTTTTTTTACATTATAAAGTAACCAAAGCTTGGTATTTAAAGCCGTGTGCTTAGGGTCACTGTCCTGTTGGAACCAGTAGTCTTCTTCGATTCCTAATTGTGTGGCACTTGCCTTTAAATTTGTTTTTAAAATATCTATGTAGCCTTTATGATCCATTGTAGAATCAATAAAAACTAATTTGCCTACTCCACTGGCCGCCATACAGCCCCACACCATAACTCCTCCGCCACCGTGTTTAAACGGTTGCGGATAGGTGGCGTACATCAAACGCTGTGCCTGGTTTACGCCACACAGTCTTACGCCCTTTGACGCCAAAAATACAATATTTACTTTCATCAGTAAATAAGACTTTGGCCCAAAAAGTTGGAGGCACTTTTTCATATTTTTTGGCAAATTCAAGCCGCTTCTTTTTATTTGCTTTGGATATAAAGGGCTTCCTTCTACATATACGTCCTTTATATCCTCCTTTTTTAATATCTTTCTTATGGAATCCTCATGAAGGTCCTTATTAAATGATTTTTTAATCTCTTGACCAATCTGCGAAGCTGTACTTAATGGTTTAAGCTTGACTGCTTTCAGTACATGCCGCTTCTCTCGATCAGTCAGCTTTGAGGGCTTCCCAGAACGTGGCTTGGACGCTAAAGACCCAGTGCATTTATAATTTTCTAAAATTTTTTGAACAGATGAATGTGATCTGTTCACAATTTGGCCAATTTTTCGCAGTGAATTTCCCTCATCCCGCAGTTTTACTATTACTTTTCTCAAAATCAAAATTCACTTCCTTATTTCGTCTGTCCATTGCGAATTTGTACAGCATAATGACAAAATTTGTCATAACTATACTTCGTTAAAAGCTTCAATTGCTTTTATTACCGTTTTATGCGATCTAACGGTACCAAAAGCTGCATATTGAGCTTAATAACACTTAGAAAGCAATGTGTACGCAGACTTTTTCTGGTTAAAAATACCATGTTTTTTAAGTTATTTAATTTTAATAAAAAATATATAACTTTTCATAAAAGCGGAAGGTGGTAGAATTGTTAATAATATTTCAGTTAATTATTTAAAAAAAAAATCAAAGCGATATCACTTCTACAAATATTATTTTTTTTCGGTCAAAGTTTTGCAAGAAGGGTGTACGCAGACTTTTTCTAGCAGGTGTATATCTAATTAAATTATTTTTGATTCAAGCCGACTCGATGTTTGATTAGATTTCTATTATATTTTTTCTATTATATTTACTTAAAGTTTATTTATTTTATTTATTTAAAACATTTAAAAAAATAAAATATAGTTTTTTTTTTTTTATAAATTTTATATTTAATTTGCGCATATTTTATATATTATTTAAACAAATATATAAAATATTTGATTAAGCTTGAGGTCCACTAAATAAAATATAAAATATACTTAATTTTAATTGAAAATTCAAAAAACCAATAAGAAAAATATTTTTTAAATTTTATATTTAAATTAAAAATATTTAATATTTTATTAAAGGAAATTTTATATTTATTTTAAATACTTTTAAACTCTCCCAACTTTAAAGTTTAAGTTTCTTCTGCAGATGTTTTTTTTTTCTATATATTTTTAACTTATAATTTATAATTTAAAATTTAATTTAAATTTTAAATTGAAATAATTTCCATAAATTTTATATTTAAAATAATTAACATTTTATATTTAAATTAATCATTTTTTTTTAATTTAAACTGAGTCAATTTCATATTAATTTCATATATATATTTTTAATACTCTTTGAGCTCTCAAAACTATAAAGTTTGAGTTTAATTATTTTGTCTGCGGATGTCCAATTGAAATTATCTGATATGTAATCATTAAAACTGTGAAAATGTAATGAAAATTAATTTCATTTGTAGGAGATCAAATTCCCGGTAATTAGGTCATTGATTCCCCAACTCCTGCAACCTTCTCGACCTTTTGTTTTGGTGGTCACTCTTTGGGTTTCTGCTCACATATCAATTAGCCGTACTTTTAAAGGTTAAAAAAAAAAAGTGAAAGCTTAAATTTAAAAATTTACTTTAAGAATTTTTAATTGCCTTTAACGGGAATACCCAAAGGCTTAAAACAAGTCCTTCTCCTAATTTTATGCCTTAAAACTGAGGGTTTTATTATAGTTTCCCATTTTTATTTTATTTTATTTTTTATATTATTTTATTTTATTTTTTTTTTTATTTTTTATTTTATTATATTTTTTATTTTATTTTATTTTTTATTTTATTTTATTTTCTATTTTATTTTTTATTTTATTTTATTTTTTATTTTATTATATTTTTTATTTTATTATATTTTTTATTTTATTTTTATTTAAAAGGCAAAAGTCTTTTTAAGCTCTCCCTTGTTGTAAAAAGGATGTGATTTCTAGGAACTGGGGCTAATCCAAACCTTAACGAAGGTTACGGCTTCCAAATTTCGTCGGGACAAATTTCGAAATAAAATCTGTCGTTGTTTTTAAGGTAAAATTTTAAAATATTCAATTGGGCCTCGTATAGTTAGACTTTTGTGCGCGGCTCGCCTGGTGTAGCCCTGGGGAGCAGTTCCAGGATTTACACACGCCCTGATACACGCACTGAACACTGCATATGCTTTTATACCTGAGAAATAGGTAGCTAATTTTTCACGTATTATTAATCCGAGGGGATTTTAAAAGCGTTAAGATCCATTATTTATGGCTATACTTTTGGTAACTAAAATCCAGCAAAAATCCAAAAATGGCCAATGCATTTGAGCCACGTTTCTGGCGACGGGGGATGTGGGTGGCCACGTGGTATGGGGTAAGAGGTATGGGGTATGGGGTAAGGGGTACGGGGGAAAGGGAATGTGAATGTGAATGGGTTGGGTGTTAGTCGTACACAACGTCAGGTTAAATATCCGGTAAAGAAATTCAAGGAAATGGGCATAATAAAAGGACCCAAGTTTGGGCGACTATAAAACGGAACTGGCCAAAGGATGCAACCGGATGAATCTCCTGACGTTTCATAGTGATAAACTAGTTTATACTTTTCTGGTAATACTCACTCTCCCGGTGCTTGTGTGCGTGTGTGTGCGTGTGTGTGTGCGAGTGTGTTGTTGATTGTGCTCTTTGGGGATGTTCTGCATAATCCGTGTAATCTTTAAAAGTCGATCAAGTTTTGTGTGTTATCCTTAATAGTGCACATACCACTGAATCACATCACTTCCATTTCTCAGGATAGGATAAAAAAAAAAATCAGTAAAATATTTTGAAAAATTTCCGTTTTTTGTTTTTTTTTCGGCTATTTAATTTATGTTTTTAACGCGCGAAACTTTATTTGCTCATTAGTTGAATTTTTTTTGTGTGATTCTCAAGAAGGAATCCTTCTCCTCCTCCTCCTCTTTCTCTTTGTCCGCTATGAACTTTGACTAGTTTGTTTTTTTTTTGCGTAGTTTTTAAGGATTGTTAACCACAATCCGGCACTTGTTTGTTCTTTCCCACGGAGTAGCACTTGGCACAACGTGACGACGACCATAAAAGACGAAATCTACGAAAACACAAAACGAGATTCGATGCTCAAATCTTGCGCTCCGAGTGCCTGCACGTGGTCATCGCTTATCCTTGAAAACCGTAATGAACTGTCGTTGGCAAAATTACAGAGTCATTGGTAAGCATCCAAGTGTCTGACTCAACAGGATTTGAGCAGAAGCTCCCCTTGGGCTGCACACTCAATTTAAAACTCACTCAATATTTCCCCATCCTGGCTGCTCACCACAGTCTCAGCTCTCAGTTCTCAATCCTTCAGCCATGTCCCAAAATGTTGTCCCAATTCCTTTGCCGAGCTTTGTGCAGACTTAGGGGTGAATTGAGTCCTCACTCTGAGGGGTAACTTTGCGTACTCAAACAATTCTCGTTTCGAGTGAGAAGTTCAATTTTTCACTCCAACTCGAAACTTATTAAATTTGTAGAGGCTTCAGTTTTGAGATGGATTTCGGTTCTAATAGAGTTTTATTGGCATGTCCAGTGATAAAATATAATTGACCCAAAGTCATCGGGTCACAGAAGGATACAAATTTATGCACTATTATTCCATATTAACATCTGTTGGCAGGAGAAGAGTTAAAGGACAATCAGAATTAAGAATGCAAAAAGTCAGACTCCCGGGAGTAATTATTTTTTTGTACTCGACGCACTTTTCATTTCTGCTTTCGACCTCTGAACTTTATGTCAGCTACAATTTCCCCGAATGCAAGTAAATTTTCGACAAGAATAACTTAAAATAACTATAAACGTTTATATATCCGGCATAAACTATAACCACGTTATGGGAAGGGATATAAATACTTGAGCGGAAAACGAACAAGAGAAAGGATGCATTTTTATTAGCTGCGTAGAAGTAGAATTTGGAGTTATGAGATCTCAACCGACGCTGAGTGGCGCAAGAAAGTGCTCTCAGTATGCAGGCGACTTTAAAGGATCGAGTCTTCCCTCGGGTCGAGGGAATTGTAAAAGGACTCTAACCTCTGTCCCATTTTCAACGATCAATTGGAATTGGAATCAAAGGAATTGTATAATTTTTACTTTTGCCTTAGGTACTATTTATTTAATAAAACACATATGAAGATGTATGCATGTATAAGTGTATACATACTTCATATATGTCGATGTATATGTATAGGTTAAATTTTATAGATTGTTGAAATTAATTCATCGGTTATCCTTCGTATTGTGGCAACTGTAAGTCATTTTTATACAACGAATTTTGCATTTTTCATATATTCAATTTATTTTTTATTATTTATTATATATAAAAATTTATTTAAGATCTGTTAAATCTTAAAATAACACATATTTCCAGCTTTACTCAAAAGCGTGAGAAATGAACTGCTTGCATCTTCACTAAGAAACTGCTTGCTGCTCTGCAGCTCAGCGAACGTGTCAATTTTACTGCTTCCAAGTGGCTGTCATTTTTGACTGCTTCAATTTAAAGCAGTTCAACTCATTGCATGCATTTTAACTGCTTGCTTGGTGTTTGCCGTTGCCCATTTTGTTCCTTCGGTTATCTTCAGTTTCAATACGAATTTTTAAGTCCCAAAAAATCACTAAAAAAATAAAAACTGACTGAATAAAGCCCAAACTCTGATTCTGGTTGGATTCTAGTATGATTTTTAAATTGAATTAAATTTAAAATGGAACAAAATTCCAATCGTATTTCATAAATGGAAAATATTCCTATTGAAATTCTCAAGATTTCTAACCAGAATTCTTGTTAGAATATCCTCCGTTTTGTTTGAAAATAAGTGGGATATTCTTTACGATAAAGAATTTGTATTGAAGGGAATAATTATTTGGTTGCGAAACTAACTATAATTTATCCGGAAGCCCGAAAGGCAAATATTTTTTATAGCAAGGGATTTTATTTTATTGTAAGGTACTATAAATTTTTAAATACTATAAAAATCATGTGTCTACGATATTCTCAACGTGGTTGTTGACATGGCTAAAATGCAAAAAATCAAACGGCGTCCCAAAAGTTTCGGTCGGACAATTTTCCTCCCCAATATAAATAACGGTTATTTCCCAAGGGATGTTAGAACTCAAAGTAAGGGGATGTGAGGCTGAGTGCTTTTCTTAGCTCGTCCACGTATTGTAGCTGTAGGTTTCGCTCTCGGAGCAGAGATTTGAGTAGCTGGGATTGCGGCCCCGAATGCACTCGGAGGCGGGTGGACCCGTGCGGTAGATGGGATTATTTATTACATTTGTGACCGCATAATTACAGGCAAGCAAAGTGCCGCTTAGGCCGCTGGCGTCCGTGTACCGCACGATGGCGCACCCAATGCGATTGTTCCGCTCATGAACCATAGTCGTGAAGTGTCCAATGGCACTGAAAATGTCATGTGGAGGAATGTAATGGATGAGTTAATGGTCACAGATTCTGTGCATCTGATGTTAAACATACGGTCCGGCACGTGGTCTATAGATTTCGACATCGGCACTGGTCGCATCCCGATACTCATCGAACCAGGAGGCGATGCGTTGACGCAAAAACTCCCCAATGTTCACATTGCGTGTATAAAGGACACTCAGATTTTGTCCTGCGTAGTTATAGATCCGTGTATTTCGGCACTCATCGTGGGCCATGCGGCATTGGAGCGTATTGTAGGCAGCCAACTGGGCGAGTGTTGTGTCCCAGGACATGGTCGCCATGTGCATGGCATTGGGAAAACCGCTCAGTCCGCCACCCGCCACCAAATGCCGCCGATCGTTGTGCAACTTAAGGATTAATGGAATATGCTCATTGATCGGGACAAACTCGGCGCGACATCCGCTGACAAATTGCTATTGGAGCAAAAATTCGGTAATGTTCTTTAAAGGATTAAAGCGGGGCGGGGCACCGTATCCGGGCATTACTTACTCCACTGTTGCCGCAAACCACATGTCGCCTGCCGCCCGGACAGAGCGCCGGATCACAATAGTTTTGTCCATTGGCCAAATGGATGAGCCGAGCGGCCAGCAGCAGTACCCCAAGTAGATTAACAGTGAGTCCTCGAGCATGTGTGGCGGAGTAGTGAGAGTTGCGGGTGTTCCGGGTCTTTTGGGTGTTACGGGGGCTGTGGGTGTTGTAGGATTGCTGCATCACGGGGGCTCTATTAAAATTGAAACGCGCTCTATCCATTGCCCACCAGCTGAGGAGTATTTATAGCCAAAGGTGCACCCATTCAATAACAACAACATCGTCGCTTCCAACAACAACAACAACATCAACAACAACTGCAAAGGCTTCGGTCCATTCATTTCATATCTGGGCTATGGCAATGGGACATCTGTTTTGTTTATGCATTCCATACAAATCAAAAGTGAGTTATTCTCCCGTTAAACTAGACCTACAATAACTACAAACACACACACACACGCACACACACAGTCATTGAACAACCGAATACGCTCAAGAACACACACGCACACACTCACACACACATACATAAGCAAACAATACTTCCCGTTTGCACTTACACACGACTTCACATTGTTTTGCTTATCATAAGCGTGTCTGTGTGTGTGTGTGCGTGTGTGTGTGTGGGTGTGTGCGTGTGTGTGTGTGCGTCTGCGTGTGTGACTGTGTTTATTTTATGTGTGTGGGTGTATATGTATGCATGCTCGTATGTGTATGTACTTAAGGCACTCCTAATTAGGGGGCAGTGTGCCGCCCACGCCTTGCCCCATCTCTCAGCGCTTATCCTTTTTCCCCCAAATTGTTTCAAAGATGTTCCGTTTTTATGTTGGGGCGTGGCAGCGCTCATTTATCCGCCGAAACTTACTTCAGCTCTCGCTTCGAATATTCAGATATATATATATATATATATATATATGTATATGTGTGTGTGTGTGTGTGTGTGTGAGAGTGTGTGCTTGTGTCTGCATAAAGTCACATTCGTCTACTTCAAATAGTTTCGGTGCTTGAGGACAAGTTGCGCTAAAGGACGTGGTAACGCCCACTTTAAGGCCAAGTCTTAGTTGCGGCAACTTTCCTCCTACATTTAGCATATATTTTATAATCCTTAAGCGTTAATTGGTTACTGAGATACGAGGGACCTTAAAGCGTTCGTCGAATATTTTTTTCGTTTTTTATAAATCGTTTACTGTTATCCGAGAGTAAAGAAGCTTAAAATTATTTTCAAACTATCCCCAGGATGAGCAAGTTTTGTGTTTTAAAGGACTTTTCGCAAGTTTTAAAGCTGTTAAGTTGGAAAATCCAAAGGCAATTGTGACTTCGGGCGTAGAGAAAGTATCTCGAAGCTAAAAAGGTGTAAATCTCTTTGAGCAGCGCAATATTAGCTATAAAACGGCTATTAAAATGTTAAAAAATAGCCAAAAATTATACAGGGTATTAAATAGTCGGAGACTAGGTGTATCTTGGATGGAGACTGTCACCTGGCGAAAATTAATTTTGTAACTAAAATGGAAGTTCGGGTCAAAGGGGGGACCGTCATTTAGCAGAGGTATAAACCCTACCGAAGACCAAAACCATTCTCTTCTGCTTCTCCCTCCTCCTCCTCCCTTGTCCGTATTTGTATCCAAATATTGATTTCTTGAAGTCTGCTGTGTCACTCACTTGCATAAATCACTTGAACACTAATATTCCCATGCCACGCCTCCTCCCCCCCAGAGAATGTTCCAGGATTAGGTCAATTGCTTCTCCAGCGACAAGTGCGGAGCGTAAAATTCTTGTCGACTCAGTCGAGATTCGTTGCATGTGATGAATTTTTATCGATCGAACATTTGTCGTCCTGATGCTGGCACTGTAATTACAACTACAACGAAAACGACATCGACAACAACAACAACAATAACTACAACTACAACTACTACTACAACAACTACAACAACTAGTACTACTTTTTGACTTTGACATGTGTCCACGTCTAAATGCATCTCAGTCAGAGGTCAAACACTGACGCTACATCGATTTTGATTCCTTGTCAAAGGCTTTGGCAGTGATGGCAGTGAAATCTGCACCTTCCTTAATCCTCCCTTTATCCTTCGTTTAGCATTTCAATTATTTTACAAACTGCTCTGCCCCTTGCATAGCCACACCTTGTCCAGCCCCCAACTAATGTATGGCCAATGACAGCGGACTTAGTACGTTATTTGAAAAAGGATATCCTTAGCTGCATCTGTATCTTTATCTTTATCTTCATCTTTATCTTTATCTTTATTTTTATCTGCATCTTTATTTTCATCTACATTTGCATTGGACGAGCTGCCAACTTAAAATCCTCACATATTTGTTCAACTTATTGAAGTGCTTTTCGGGCGAAATCCATATTCATCATTGTTTTTGCCTCGAGCCTCGTCCTTTTTTATCCTTTCGTAACTTCCATTTTCCAGCCCGAGTCCAAACAGATGTTGAGCACTATCAATTTTCTGGCTTTTTTTTTCTCCGGCTGCTCGGGAGTTTTTCTTTTTCATCCATGAAAGTGGAAGGTATAAAAAACTTCGATTTGTGATCAAATTAAAAAGTGGCTGCTTTAGGTGTTCACATGTTTTTATCCTCGGATAAAATATCATTTAAATTAAAACCTCTACATAATCTGAGAAATGGTTAAATTATAAAACTAAACAAAGGTAAAGCTTTAAACTCGTTCTAATTTATATAGTTTTTTTATCCGTTGACCGGCCAAATATTTTTGAAATTTGAACTAAATAAATGACTCTTTTGGATAATTTATCCAACACTTTGAAGACTTCTATATATCATAAGAACCTCAGAATTAATATAAATATTAAAACATTAAAATATATGTATATATTATACTTATCCGAAATATTATCCGGACTTCTTTATATCATTAGAGCCTTAGAATTATATATATGTGTGTTTATACTAATTATCCAAAATCATTATATGTATATAAATATATCCCCAAAGTGCTGTTAAATTTGGTATTTTGAAGTTTTCATTATTTTAACGCCCTCGGATAAAAACCGCAGAGCACTCCCATTATCCTCCATGGATAATTTTAATTTGGTATCTATTTTAACTATATTTATACTAATTATGCGAAATATTATCCGGACTTCTATATATCATAGGAGCCAAGGAATTATATATATAAATGTATATATAATAATTATCCAATATTTATATATAGATAAATGTAATTCCAAAGTGCTTAAAAAATTTGGTATTTAAAAGTCTTCATTATGTTAACGCCCTCGGATAAAGATCGCAGAGCACTCCCATTCTCCTCCATGGACAATTTTCATCTGGTTTCTGTTTTAACCAAGTTGTCCGATTCTATGAATGTGTTGCCCCCTCGTGTCACGCCTACAAAGCTTTGACTTGTCTGTCCTCTAAGTCCCAGCGAGCAAGTCAAACACCAAAAATAAATTCCGAGGACAGGACTTTGCGTAGCAGGGAGTCCTTTTGTTTGCATCGGGGCGGTATGATTTATGATAGAAATGAAATGAAATTTGTTTTTATATTCTTCCTTTTTCATTCCTTTACTTTTATTATTGCTAATTTAATGAGTATTTACAAGTCGAGTTTTCAACAAAAACAAAAAAAACAAAAAAACAAAAAAACAACAAAACAACAAAACAAACATTTTGAGGGCTTGGTTTCAGCTTTATGGATAGAATTGGTAGACATATTTTACAATGGGTCTTAAGGAGTCCGGCAAATGGGTTTGCTTGGGTTGAGTTTTGGGTGTGGACTGTTGTTTACCAGCCGCTGGATGCCCAGCCGCCCTGGGGTGCCCATCCACCGCCACCACCACCGCCGCCGCCGCCGCCGCCATGGCCGCCACTGCTGCTGCCTGCATCTGAGATGACCTTGATGATTTGAACAGCGCCTGAGCTGCCGCCGCTGTGGCCGCCGCCGTAGCCGCCACCACCACCGCCGCCGCCAGAGGACCAGCCAGAGCTACCGCCGCCATAGCTGCCACCGCCGGAGGACCAGCCAGAGCTGCCGCCGCCATAGCCGCCTCCGTAGCCGCCGCCGTAACCGCCGCTGGAGCTACCTTCGGAGATGACCTTAACAATTTTGATGGTGCTAGCACCACCGCCATAGCCGCCACCACTACCGCCGCCGCCGCCGCCAGATGACCAGCCAACACTACCGCCATGACCGCCACCATATCCTCCGCCATATCCGCCGCCATAGCCGCCTCCATGACCGCCACCGTGACCACCGCTTGAGCCACCATCGGAGATGACCTTAATGATCTTAACTTGGCTCGCGCCGCCACCGCCATGACCGCCACCATAGCCGCCGCCATGACCACCGCCATAGCCGCCGCCGTGTCCACCTCCAGACGACCATCCACCGCCGCCGCCGCCGCCACCACCTCCAGACGACCATCCACCGCCGCCGCCACCGCCACCGGAGCTAATGGCACTGCCACCGCCAAGGAAGCCCGCATGGGCCAAGCTGCAAGCAGCGAGCAGGCAAACGAATACCTTACGGAGAAAAAACCGAACACATCATGGATTATCAAAAAAATCAAAGAAACCAAAAAAAAAATTCAAAAAAAAAAGTTAGCTCAAAATTCGCTAATCCCGGCTACGAGATTTCGAGCTAATCCATTGAGAGCACGTACCTTCATGGTTGGCTAGGTGCTGTTTGAGTGTGTGTGTGAGTGTGTGTGTCTAGGGCTGCACTTGCGACTCCGACGATAGTTGAGCTTCAACTGTGACGCTGTAGTGGACAGGCCGTCGCTTTTATTGGCCCAAAATGACCAAAGAGCGGCCCTCGCCCCATGCCCGACCTCTAAGCCAAAACAAGCCCGACCCTACAACTCGTCACTCTCGGCCGCTGGCCGGCAATCTCTGCCGTAACTCTATGCTAATGCACGAGACTCTAATTGGTTGTCCACGCGATGCTGTGTGATGCTCTGCTCGGATTATGCCATCATCCATGGGCGAAGCAATCAATGGGCGTCGGCGTCACCCCCTGACCCTCTGCAGAGCCTCCAGTCTCCAGTCCCCAGTCCCTCAGTCTCCAGCCCCTCACTCTCCAGTCCCTCAGTCTCCAGTCCCCCAGCCTCCAGTCCCTCACTCTCCAGTCCCTCAGTCCCCAGTCTCTCGGTCTACAGTCCCTCACTCTCCAGTCCCTCACTCTCTAGTCCCTAAGTCTCCAGTTCCCTACTCTCCACCCCCTCAGTCTCCCTTCTTCACTCTGGTGTCTTCAGTCTTCCGTCTTCTGTTTTCTGCTTTCTGTCCACAGTCTTTGATCGACTTTACACCCGCCGCTGGGGCAGCCGTTAACTAATTTCACTCACTGTTTGGACGCTCGTAACTGCCAGACATTTGGCGTAGCTGTTTATTAGCTCGTTATGTAACTCATCAAGCGACTTGCACAAATCCGAGCAGCATTAACCACGCACACAACACAAGCCCATCAAAGACTCAGCCAAAGCTTAGGAAAACCCAAGGGACTGCGCGTCTCTCCAAAGTTTATAACTCAAAAGTCTCATAATCTTAAAATTTTTAAAATCCGCAATTTAAATCAATTTGAGTTCTAAGAATGCGGGCCCTTAATTTAATTTTATATTTTAAGAAATTAATAATTATTTTATATTATATTGTATATTATTTTATACTTAAGATATATTTTAAATTTACACATGGATTAGAATATTTTCTTTTTGGGAAGTTTAAATACGTCATAAACTTTAAATATTTCAGCTCAGTTTGTAATATTTTCGATTTTTTTTATTTCGATAATTTTATAATTATTTATATATAAAATTTATAAATATAAATATTTAATTATATTTTTTTTTTTATTTCTAATAACTAAATTTATACTTTAACTATTATTAGTTCAGATCGTTTAGTTTTTTTCGCCCTATATATACATAGCTCCTTTTAAAATATAAATATAATATAATGTATATATAATATAATATTATTACATATATAATATATAAATATATTATATATATAATATAATATATATAATATAATATATAAAATAATATATGTATAATATATATACAGTGGTGCAAAATAGTAGTGCAACATTAAAAAAATAAAGTCTTTGTTTCCGATGTTTCCAGTCGCTCAAATTGAACAAAAATGTACAGTTATTTAGAATGGATATAATAATAATACATAATATATAATATATATATATATATAATATAATATAATATAATATAATATATATATAATATATAATATATATATAATATGTAATATATATTTAATATATAATATAATATATAATATTTTATATAAATAAAATATATAATATAATAAATCCTAAATTAATGCTCTAACTTTTGATTCAAATTCTTTCTATTCTAAGTTATTAATATTAATATCAATTAATCATAATATTAATATTGAGTTTACCCTCATATTTCATAATTAATTAATTAATTAATTTCAGTTATTGAGTTTGTAACTTTGAATGTCACAACTTTGCTTCTGCCTTTATTAATTTATTTTTAATAAGTCAATTAATTTAATGCAACTCAAGAAAATCTCCCCCCATTTATACCCTATAATTTCTACTCCTTATAATTCCCCCTTGTCGAAATCAGGATATTGTTCATTTGTATGGATTTTTTATATATTTTTCTTATTTTCTTAATGAGTTTTCAATTGTTGAATTTAAATGGAATGAGACCAGACATACAGACAGACAGACTGACAAACTTCTTTATTGTAAGGGAAACTCTTTTGCCTTTACTCTTCCTTGGCCTTGGGTAGTTCAGTGGCGCCTTCAACTATGCAAACATCAGGGCAGTAGTTTTTGGCCTTAATTGAAATTAAATGGAGTTTTTAAATATTCTGAGATCATATTATTTTCTTTAATCATGAGTTATTTAATAATATTTGTGCTCTTCTAATAAACCCAATTAATAAATATTTTATTTATTATTTCTGTAAGTGAATATGTATTTATTTATATATGTTTTTTACTTTAAGAGAATGTGTCCTAAGATTGGATGAATTATTCAAAATACTTTGTGTCCCTAAAACATATTTTACATCTATTTAAAATAAGCTGATATATTAAATTTATTATTATTATATATTAATTATTATTATATTATTATATTATTATATTATTATATTATTATATTATTATATTATTATATTATTATATTATTATATTATTATATTATTATATTATTATATTATTATATTATTATATTATTATATTATTATATTATTATATTATTATATTATTATATTATTATATTATTATATTATATTATATTCTATTATTATTATTATATATTTATGTATGTGCAATCAATCAATTTAAGCCAAATAATTTATACACTAACTTTTATATTTTATTTATTTTTATTATTTTTGTTTTTATTTACAGACAAGCCCGCAGGAACTAAATATCCCAAAAGGAAGGATATTTAGGATGCGGCCACTGCATCAATCGAATTCATTTGAACGTCGCCGAAGAAGAATCGTCGATAAAGTGAGTTTGATTTTTATTAATTTTTAGTTCCCAAAAATTTGCTCATTTTCAATCGCTCTGACTGGTAAAATGGGAGTCATAATTCTCCAGTGTTACGTTCCATTAATTGCTTCATCGTCTTCGCCCTGCCTGACGGACAAATTACGGAAGTCCAAAGATCCCACGCAGTCACGACAACTCACTTTTACTCTCGGTCCCAGTCTCCGTTACAGTCTCCGTTACAGTCCCCGTCTCAATCCCCGTCTCAGTTCCCGTCTCAGTCCCCGTCTCAGTCTCCGTCTTAATCTCCGTCTCAGTCCCCGTCTCAGTCTTCGTGTTAATCTCCGTCTCAGTCTCTGTCCCAGTCCCAGTCTCAGTCTCATTTTCAGCTTTAGCCCCAGTCTCAGGCAGTAAAACCTTATAGCTAGGGCGCTGCCCGATAATAACTCAAGTCTCTTGTAGAGATGAAAGTGCAATCATCATATAAATTAACTAAGATTTTCAACTCTTTATTTTTGTCTAGGGTTTCGAGTGTGGGGAACCCAAAAACGGGTTTCAAAAACAAATCATAAACACGACACAAACCTTTCCTTTGTCTCTCGTCTCATGTCTTTATTATGAATTTATTTTATTTTTATTTTATTTTCATTTTAATATGCAACATTTTTAAGCATTTTTATATTACAAAAAATAATATAACGAAATTGTTTTCATTTTTTTCTATTTATAATTATTTAACTCATTTATATAATTTTTTTTTATTATTTATTTATTTTTGTTGTTTGTTTTTTTTTTTTTTTTAATTTTAAAATAAATTCGAAAATTGAGAATAACTTCATTGCCCTTGCAAGTCCTAATTTTCAAAGGTTTTTTTATTTTAAACTTATGCGATTTTGAAATATTTATCTACAAAAATATACGAGGGATTACGTTTCTGTTACCCTTGAAGAGTTTCGAAAACAAGTTATTTGTTTTAAGGGCCTCTTTTGTATTAATTGCCTCATTAATCAAACTTGGGCAAAAGTTTGCTTTGATTATGAAAAACCAAAATTAATTATTTATTTATTTTAATACTTTGATATGGTTAAATTATATTTAAGCACTATCCAGGTATTAACAGAGCGATTAAAATTTATTTCTATTTTTATATTTAAATTTAAATTTTTATATCTTAAGATAATCCTTTCCAACTTTGAGTATTTAATGTATATATATATATATATATATATATTTATTTTTGAGTTTATCTGAATCTTTAGGGCTGCAGAAAAGTTAAATCATTATAAAGACCATAAAAAGATGAGACGGCAAAAATAATTGCAGCTTCCCATAAATAAAAAATTTAAACCCATTCAGGGGTTACGCACGACGCCTTTCACTGCCGTCCAAATAATATTAATGGCTCTTATTTAAATCAAAGTGGAGGGTTTTGATTATGTTATATTTTATTCGTAAGCGACCTGTGATGTCAATACCCATCCATATATACATTTGTCCATACATCCATTTGTCCGTTTGTCCCTTTGTCCATTTGTCCATTTGTCCCTTTGTCCCTTTGTCAATTTAAATGTGAAATGAGTTTATATAAAAAATGAAGGAGTGATTGTTTCTAGGATATTTTATTTTTTGGATAATACTTGTTTTCCGGACATTTGTTAATATTTTTGATGTTTCAGGAATTTGCATACAAATTTAAAAAACTCGAAATTTTTAATATTTTGGCAATTTGAAATTTTCCAAATTGATAACTTGGCCTAATTAATTCCGAGCATTTTACTAATTTGAAATCTGAATGTGTCGATTTCTTGGCCAAATGAAGTCGGAAATCGATAATTTTGGCTTTTCCAGAAATGTTGTTTTTATTGCTTCATTAAGGATTTGGTTTTTATTTAGGAATCCATTTCTTTTCAATCTATAAGTGAGCTCCTAATATTTTAATATTTAAAAAAATAAATATATGTTCAGGAAAGAAATTTCCGGCTATTAAAAAATATATCAATTTAAATATTTAAGTTGAAGGTAAATTTTAATTAAAATTAATTAATTAATTAACTAAAATAAATCTTTGTTTATAATTATGAAATCTAGGTAATAATTATAGATAATAATAATTAAAATATAATAATAATAAAAATATAATAATAAAATAAAAGTAAATTTCAACTAAGCATCTGAAATTCTACTTATTTTTTTTAGAATTATTTTTTTTGTATATTTTTAGAATTATTTGGTCCCTCGTGGCACAAACGTAAAAAACTGTCTCATATTCTGTGAATTTATTCATCAATTAATTTTTAATTTATATATATATATTTTTTAGGCTTTGAGCCAATCAATTTTGATTGTTGTTTTTTGTTTTCGTGAAATCAAAAGTGAATAAAAATTGTGAAGCGCCCAAAATTTATTTCCGATTCGGTGGGTCCCCCATTTTTAGATTTTGAAATAAAATTGAATAAATTGGTTTTTTGATTTTATCAAAATATATGTTTTTTTCATAAAACAATAATTTATATTTTTATATATATTATATAAATCCAAAGAACAGTTTTTTCCATATTTATTTTAAATATCGTGAAACTATTTCCTTTTTTATTTAAAAAAAAAAAGAAAAATAAATTGAAAATTTTGAATTGTTTTTTTTTTAATATTTCAATCGGAGATGCCTTCTTTTTTTAAGTTTCTGAGTTGACTTTTATTTTTCTAACCAAATATTTTCAAAGGAAGATTTGAGGGTAGAATTTTTCATATTAATTTCAATTTAAGGCTCTTGGCGCATATCCTGAGAAAATGTATCAAAATATTCCTATATTTTTATCTCTCTTTTTTCTTCTGTATTAATTTAAAATTTTTATTTAATTTATTTTATTTTATTTATTTATTTATTTTATTTATTTTATTTATTTTATTTATTTTATTTATTTTATTTATTTTATTTATTTTATTTATTTTATTTATTTTATTTATTTTATTTATTTTATTTATTTTATTTATTTTATTTATTTTATTTATTTTATTTATTTTATTTATTTTATTTATTTATTTTATTTATTTTATTTATTTTATTTATTTTATTTATTTATTTTATTTATTTATTTTATTTATTTATTTTATTTTAAATTTGTAAATTTTCAATCCCTTAGATCTTTTATTATATCAACTTTCCTTTACCTTAAGCCTAGAAGGGGTATTCAGGTTTTGGGGCGAGGTTTTTCCCAGTCGCGAAGTTCCGCAAATTCGTGCAGTTCGAAATTCGATTTTCCACTTGCCACAGTTTGGGGTATTGAGAAATATATCAATAAATGTGGATAGGTCACGATCATCATGTCACGAAGAGATTAAAGAGATGAAGGGAATTAAAGATGCGATGGAGATTAAAACATAATTAGCGATTGGGCAATGGCTCGCTGCATGGATTGATGGATTGATGGATTGATGGATTGATGGATTGATGGATTGATGGATTGATGGATTGATGGATTGAGGGATTGAGGGATGATGATAGTTGGAGGGGCATCAGCACGCACATCCATGGTGGTAATTAAGAGACCGGCTAAAAAGTGGATGAGGCACACGACTCGACCCTGAACTTGTTGTGGATATTAGGGTATGGTTCAGGTCGGGAACACCCGTCGACATTTGGCTGGGTTGGAGGGGGGAGTGGGGGAAATGAAAAGTTTGTTTTTATATTTGATTTTTAACATTTGGTTTTTTTTTATTTATTAAACTATTCAACAGAAAAAAATTGGGTTTAGTAACCAGGACGGGCACACCGAATGAGTGTGACCGTTTCTTAAAGATATAGTAACAACATCTACAAGGCTAATGCCGTTGCTCAACTCGGACAACAGAAACAAAGGAGTTGAGAGCCTGGCAAATCACATACTTCTGTGGGGGGGGGACTAAGGGGTAGGGGAGTGAGGATTTGGACAGAGGAAGTGTGTGTGGGTGTGTGGGTGTATTGGTGTGTGTATGTGGTATTTGGTAGTTACTTCTCGACAGTCGGTTAGTCGGCTTAATCCCAGCCACCACCACCACCGCCTACAGCCCAGCCACCGGCACCGCCGCCACCACCGCCAGCAGCCCAGCCACCGACATCACCACCTCCGTAGCCACCGCTGCTGGAACCCTCATTGATGACGCTAATGATTTTCACATCCTCAGTTTGTCCACCATGTCCGCCATATCCGCCATGACCACCGTGTCCGCCGTGTCCGCCATGTCCGCCGTGTCCGCCATAGCCGCCATGTCCATGCTCAACAGCGCCTCCCTGCTCGTGGATGACTTTGACAATGTTCACTTCGCCGCCGCCATGGCTGTGGCCACCACCGTGACTGTGTCCGTGGCTGTGTCCATGGTCATGACCGCCGTGGGAGTAGCCGCCATCGTGACTAGCTTCTTGGATGACCTTCACAATTTTGACCTCACCACCTTGCTCGAAGCCACCGTGTCCATGACCATGTCCGTGATCGAAGCCACCGTGTCCGTGTCCATGTCCGTGATCGAAGCCACCATCGCCGCCACCGCCATGTCCATGTCCTTCTTCGTGGATAACTTTCACAATCTTGACCTCGCCACCGGCACTGTGTCCATGATCGAAGCCGCCATGGCCGTGTCCACCATGTCCGTGTCCATGATCGAATCCACCGCCACCACCGCCGCCGCCGCCATGTCCATGTCCTTCTTCGTGGATTACTTTTACAATGGTGGGTGCAGAACCGCCGCCGCCGGAGTAGCCGCCACCACCGGAGTAGCCGCCGCCACCGGAGTAGCCGCCGCCACCACCAGATGACCAGCCACCACCGCCGCCGCCGCCGCCACCACCGGAGTAGCCACCACCACCACCACCACCACCTCCACCGAGGAATCCAGCTGAGGCCAGGCCCACACAGGCAATCAGGCAAACGAACACCTAAGAAAAAAAAAAAGCGACGATCTTCCCGTTAATATCTGAATCCTTCTCCCCGGGTCATGTCATCCTGTGCTCACCTTCATCTTGTTGTCGGTTATGCTTAGGTTCAGCGTTAGCGCTTGTGAGATGAGGTTAAACCTTGGAGCTTAAGTCAGTTACTAATGTCAATAGCATCGATGACAGGCGATATTTATACGGCGTCCCGACATCCGAGACCCAAGAGCAGCCCAGAAAACTGCTACCTGAAGAGAAATGAATCGAGTGGCATTCAGTGACAGCAGCAACAACAAAAGCAGTAACCAAAAGAGCATCAACAACAACAACAACAACAACATTAATAATAAATAAATATCAACCATCCACAAAACAAGTTCACGACCTGAAAACGAAATCTCCAAATTATTAAATAGGAGAAACAAAATTGGATGCAAACTACTTTTAATCTCTGAAAGTGACTATCGAAAAGTGTAATTTCCATTGGTGGAATACACTGAAAGAAAAACCAACTGAGTGTCGAAATTTGGGGGAGAAACATTTTCAAAGCTTACGGCAGGACATTCATTTCATTTGTAGATGCAAGAGTGTCGTCAGTTTGCGACTCTGACAGGACTGAAATGTGAGGTGGTTAATTTTCAGTATATACTAGCTTACATACGGTATATATACCAGCTAACATACTAGTCTTCAACATTCTATAAATTCCTAAAATATCCTAAATATGTACTTAAGGTCTTAAGTCTCTCACTTTCAAGTTCTCATTCACATGTTAATTACAGGGTATCCGTTGGCCCATCAGCCTCGTTCTTAGCATTTCGCCATTTAGTTGGAAGAGACCCCATCTTAGTTTTAAATTAAAATACATTAAATATCACGCCATTTTTGGAAATGCCCCTTTATTGAATTACAGGGTATCGTCGGCCCTTTCAACCTGCTCCTTAAACCTTTTAATTTTAATTTTTAAATTAAAATCTCGTTTAATCGCAAGAACAAAGCCGCAACTGCAACGCTCGACTTTTAAATGTTTATTTATTTTTACAGGGTATTTGTTTGATCCTTGATACTCTTAGTTAAAAGCGAATTTGTTGAGAAAACATAAGAGATTAATTGTAATTATATTAATATTAACTTAAAACAATATTATAAATTTAATAATAAAAGATTATTAATTTATAATAATAATAAAAATAATAATATTAATAATTATTTATAATATATGTATATATTTAATATAAATAATAACGGTATAATTAAAATATATCCTATAAACAGGAAAGCAGCTGGTCCTTCAGTTAGAAACTTAATTATCTGCAAAATATCTATATATATACCTATATATTTATCTGTATTTAATTATATTTTAAGGGTAGAGGTCCTAAGATTGTGATTTGTAAGAAAGTGACCAATTATAGGGTAACTTCTAGTCCATCAATTTTATATTCTTGCCTTTAACTTTAAGCTGACGATCCTAAAACTGTTTTTTTTTGTCGTTTCTATTTTTTTAGTCTACTTAAAAAATCTTACCCAGAAACTATATCCCTGACTTTTACTGTCTACAGGGTAGCTCTTAGTCCATCAGCTTTTGTAGTAAATATATATTATTGAAATTATTCTTATATATAGAAAATGCTCCCGACTTCTTATATAGTTAAATTTATTCCATTTCTGACTTAAGCCTTTCCAGTTGTTAGTTGGAAGCTTTTTTACAGGGTGACTTTTAGTCCATCAGCTTGACATTTCACAAGTTGAGCTTGTTTGTTTTGCAATGCGAATTTTTTATTTACGTTTTTAACTTTCACATTAATTTTTGCAAACAAAATAAATATTTATTTTTTGGAAAAATTAATATATTTTTTTCTATTTTTTTTTTTTATTCAATATATCAAAAAACTTGTATAAAATATTAAAAGTTCTTAATTAGAAAATTTAAATAGGCATTTTAAATGAGTTATGATTTGTAATGATTTTTTATGTAAAGTACAGTCCATCCCTTTGGATGACACAAATTAGAAAACTTAAAATATTTAAGGGATTTATATTAATATTAAAATATAAAATTAAATATTTTAATATATTTTCGCTTCTACTTCAAAAGTTTCAAAACTAAAACGAATTTTACAATCACTTTAAAGTTGCTTTTATTTATTTTTGTTTTTACTTATTTTATTTTATTTGTTCAAAAATTAAATCTTCAACCAAACTAAATTATTTTATTAAATTAAAATAATTTTTAAATTGTGATTGCCTTTAAAAAAAAACGCTATTTGATGCTTAGTTATTTTTTTATAAATTATATATAATTTTGTTTATTCTTAATTTTTTTTAATTTTTTCATTAATTTTATAGTCTAATTAAACATATGAATTGTATTATAATTTTAATTTCAAAGTTTTTTAATTTAATTTATGCAACGTTTTTTTTGCTACTATTTTTTTTTAAATTCTTATATGAAATATTTTAATTTAAATTAATTAAATTTAAATTTATTAACATCTTATAAAAAATCAAATCTTTGTTTGGCATTTATTGAACCTTTTTTTAGATTTTATTCTTATTATTAATTCATTTTTATTATTTCCATCTTTTGTTTTTATATTTTAGAAAATCTTTTTCTTATAAAACGAATATTTAATTTTATTTAAAAAAAGCATAGTTAAATTTTTTATTTAAGCTAAAAGAAATGTTAAAATTGTGTTTTTTATTCATTAATTATAGATTTTCAAACCTATTTTTTTTTTTTTTTTTATTACATTTTATACATTATTAAAATTAAATATTTAGAAATTATTCCAACCTGTTTTTTTTTTTTTTATTATTACATTTTATATATTATTAAAATTAAATATTTAGAAATTATTCCAACCTGTTTTTTTTTTTTTTTACTATTACATTTTATATATTTTTAAAATTAAATATTTAGAAATTATTTTTTATATAAAAATTATTCTACATTTATTTAAGTATTTAAGTTACTTAAGTTTATTTTTTATTTAGATGCTTTCAATATACTTTAATTAAATATCTAAAATTTCAGCTGAAGTAATTTTTTTTTGTTTCTCTCAATAAATTCTTTTAAAATTAGTCTAAAAAATTTTAAAATTTTTAAATAAGATTTTAAAATTTGTTTATATGAAATTCTTCGTTTTGCAATATTTTCCAAAAAATAATTAATTTTCTATCTTGTGTTTCTAAGTTACCTGAGCCTTTCGTATGCCGCCCAACCCCCTCCTCCCCATTCACACGGCTTTCTGCATTAATTAAATTTTCAAACATTTTGAAACTTTTCTGCTAATAAATAAATAAACTGGAAATTTGAAATATTTATAAATCTTGCAATTACACACATTTTATCGCTATCCATGCTTCTCCCTATATATATATCTATGTGTGTGTGTTCGTGTGTGTGTGTGTGTGTGGCTTCGATTATATTCGAAAAGCAATCTCTTGTCCAGACATCCAAATACTCGCCTCGGGGACGTCAATGTCGTAACATTGTCGCCGCTCCTAATCCCACGGCTGCAATCAGTGCCCCAATTAATGGCACGGCCTGTGAAGCACGCCGGCGGATGAGATGGCCAGATGATCAGCTGTCTGCATCTGGTGGCCAGCGACCAGTGGCCAGCGACTAGTGACCAGTGGCCACTGGCTAGTGACCACTGGCCAGTGGCCGTGGTCAGTGGTGGACCGTGGACCGTGGACCGTGTCAAAATCCCATTAAGTTGATAGGTTCCAGCTGCTCCTAAGTAGTTTCTGTCCATCGGCAGTTGATCAGTTGATTTGCCGATTTGCCCGTCATTGCCAAAAGCTGTGCAAATTTTGATGAGACACATAATCCGGTTTGATGACGGATAGAAGTGTGAGTAGTCGACTTGTGGGATACCCTATAAAAATTCGCAAATATAAATTGAAAATTGGTGGCTTTTAATTGGGGGGAGTCGAAATGATTTAAGATATTTGAATACATTTTTATTTATTGATTGGTTTGACTATCGATTGAGCAAATTTAATTCTAGGGTATTTGCCAGTCGTGCAAGTTGATTATTTGAATACAATTTCTTTGCCCCTTTATATTTAAGGTTTCGGGTTTTCAGAGCTTGACTGAAGTTTGAGGTGAGTTGGCAAACTTTTGTGTCCAATTGCAGGGTATTCATTAGTCAAGCAGGTTAATCACTGCACATTATTGATATTTGAATCTTTTATACGGCAAATTGGCAATCCACATTAAATGCTTTAATTATGCAAATGTGTGTGGGGTGTCCGCAGATGGAACTCTGCCGATGGAAAGGGTCAAGTGAAAGAGAAAAAAAGGCAAATTTCGCTTCGAACTCAAAGCCGATATATATATGAATATAAATATATAACACATCTGCAAATATATATATATATGTATATGTATATGTATATGTATATGTTTAATTTTGTTTATTTTGATGCAAACATTTATCTATTTATATATATCTGGTCATTAATGGATATTATTTATGTATAAAACGATATGCACATCGGCTTAATTAACGGCGCCTCACGAATGCGACTGTTTTTTTCTGTATGTGTGTGTGTGTGCGTGTGTGTGAGTTTTATAAATTAAGTATGTTTTTAGTTTAATTTGTTTATACTTTTTTTTTAACCTCTTTTGTAACTTTCTCATTGGCTCGAGGTCTTTCACTAAATAAAAAGAAGTCAATAATAAAAAATAAAAAAAAAAATAATTAAAAATAATGAAGAAATAAAAAATAAAAAAATGTATATAAAATATATTCCCCATGCAATTACATTTAATCGAATATTCGAGCCCCTCAAATGAATATGAGGTATGAATATGAAATTTCGAATAGAAATATGGGAGCCCGTTTTCCCCTTAATTTATGATAAACTATTCGAAATTATAATCTTAATTAATTATCGAATTGGCCTTTAAAATCAAATTCCATCTTCGATCCGAGTGCGAACAATAGGGCCTTATCGTCATCGTTTATGGGCCCTTATATCGAATGATTATGCTGCAGTCATTAGTCGACTGGTAGCTCCATTTACGAACTGTCAGTATCATCATTTCCAATGCATACCCATTACCAGCTCAACGAAGGTCTTAATCTTCACTGCCCCCTCTGGCCTCCTCTGGTCTCCTCTGGCCTCCTCTGGCCTCCTCTTGTCTCCTCTTGCCTCCTCTGGCCTCCTCGGGTCAATCAATCAAAACTATCGTTTGTCTCCATTTGTCATGGTTTACGATGTGGAAATTTCATTATCGAATTTGATTTCATTTTTCAATTTTCTTTCTACTTAAATCTTAACTAATTAGCTTAGCTATAAATAATTTATTATTTTTTTTTTTTTGTAATTATAAATAAATATGGTATAAATAGAGAAATGCCCTGAACGACGTCGAAGCTTGTAACAGGCAGCAGGGAACATTTTGATCTTATATGCGTATACGTAAAATATAATTATAATCATAATAATAATGATTATATATAAAAATAAAAAATAAACACAATAAAAAAAAAATAAACACAATAAAAAAAAAATAAAAAAAATTAAAAAAAATATTAGAAAATAATAATAAAAAACAAAATAATAAAAAAAAATAAAAAAAAAATAAAATAAATAAATGATAAAAATATTTAAATTAACAAAAACAATAATATTTTAAAAAATAATTATAACAGCAAAAGCTATCAAAATATTTATATATATTTATATATATTTAATAAATATTAAAAATAATGAAATTAAAAGTAAAAATATTAAAAGTAATGCTAACAAATAAATAATCAAGAAATATTAATAATACAAATAATAATAATAAATTTATTAAAAATAACAAAAAAATTAAAATATAAATAATAAATAATAATAATAAAAAAATAAACCAAATTGATAATAAGAAAAAAAAATTTTATCAATATAAAAACTATAAAAATTAAAACAATAAAAATAATAATAATAATAATAAAAATAATAAAAATAATAAAAATAATAGTAATAATAATAATAATAATAATAATAATAATAATAATAATAATTGTAAGAATATTTAAATACTTATATACTGACTACAAAAGTAATTCTAAAGCAATAATGATAATAAAAAAGAGTACACAAAATAAATATAATAGTAAAAATAACAATAAAAATAACCATAAAATAATAAAAGTAACTAAACATAAGCAATATAAATAATATAATAAAAAAATTAAAATAATAATTATAAAAATGTAAATAACAGTAATAAAATCATCAGAATAATAACAATATAAATTATAATAAAAATATAAAAATAATAATAATAGTAAAAATATTTAAAAATAATACTGTTAATTGTCAGTATCAATTGTCATATTTAATAATCATAAATAATTTAAATTCAATAACTATAAAATTAGTAATAAATAAATAATTGCAATAAATGTAATAATTAATTTATTGTACATAATCTTGAAATTCTATGTTAAATAACAGAATCATGTTAACTTCATATGAAGACTGTCTGTTAAATGCATGTCTCTATTCGTATACAGATTACAGGATATCCTATGAGCACCTATCCTAGCCTGAAGCCACTGTTTTGTTAGTAACTATATTAAAATATATATATATATATATATATACATATATATACACATATATATACATATATATATATATATCAGATTCGTAAACGGTGCCAGATTCTATACAAAGGATATATATAAATATATTTCTATTTATAAAAATGGTAATTAAGGAACTTTTACCTGTCTTTTGGTTTCCTCTGGAAACCTGAAAAAGTTTGGATTAACAATTTTCATATTCGCAAAGAAAAGTTTATCTTTTATCTCGGACTTTTGCATTTTCCTTTTATTTATAATTAAGCAAAAGTTTCCCTCAAATATCCTGGAAATTTTACAATTGCGCTTAACAGTCCCTCGTTTGTCATCTTCTTATTTTTATAATTCTTCAAGCTCTTCTTCTTCCTGATATTCTTTTCGATAGATCCTTAATTAATCTCCTGTTACCCTTAGCTTTTTTTCCAATTTTTCAATTTTCCCTGCACAATTTCCTTTCTGATTTTCCCTTTTTTATATATATATTCTTTTTATTATAATTTCATTTTCTGATTTTCTATTTGGTTCTCGTTTGTACCTCCCCGTCCCCTCCACCCTCCATTGCCCATAATTGAATTTATTTATTCACAGGGTATTTCCCAGTGACAACTTTTATTTTTTTATCACTTTTAACTGGAATAAATATTCATACACTTTGTAATTTCGCGTATTGCCCCGTGCATACAAACAATACACGTGCATAAGGTAAATACACACCTATACACGTGCAAGCATACGGAAATACACACACACACACACACTCACACATATGCAGAGAGCACTGGAACGCTGTCTATTGGGAACAGAGATGAAATGGCTACTTGCCAATTGGGTCAATAAACCAGAGCGACGAAACGCCGAAAGCGACAAAAAGCTCAATATTATGGTTTAAAACTTGGGTAGCCAAACTTTATACCTATTTTTAGTTTGTTCATTTTTGGGACAAAATTATAGCTAAACTGGACACCTACCTTTGTTTTGCCATACAATACGTTCCACACACTTAACGAATAAATGTTAAAGTGAACGAAGTTCACGTTCACTATGTTATATTTTAGCAGCTCTGCCTATTTATTAACGAAATGTTATAGCAGCTCCGATTTGCCAGTTTAACGAATCGTTATAGTAGAAGCTTTTATTGCATGTCCAGGTGTAGGTTGTCTCTGCTACTGAATGAGTTAACAGCTATAATTTTATAGCGTGGGTTAACTTTGAGTTAAATTTTAAGTATTTAATAATTGATCCAATAGGAAAATATTAAATATATAATTTTATAATATATTTTATTTTGATTTATTGAATTTAAATGTTCCTTATTGCATATTTGTCTATAATTGATATAATTATATTTATCTATATTTTATTAATTTTTATATTTTATTTTTATCTTTTTTATTATAATTTGAATTTATTTATTTGGTTTCTCTTTTTTTATAAATTTTGAAATGTATCCTTACTTATTTGCTCGATTTTTTTATTTTTATTCTTATTATTATTTTTATTTTTTTATGATTTTTATTCTTTTATTATTTTATTCCTCCCCAACCCTTAATTTATTCATTTTCTCCGATTCAATTTTATAATTTTAAAAATATATTCGTTTAAAAATGATTGACATAAAAAATTAGTTGAAGGACAATAAATGAGACAGAAATAATTATTTAACTGATTTGTTCTGAACATTTAAATTCTTAAAAGGTCCTGCAAGGAATATTTTAAATGTATTTTTGATAAAATAATATAAACAATTAATAAATAATTTTCACCCCCAAAAGTAAAGCCAGTCAAATTTTTTGACAACATTTAAGAAAATTTTACATCCATTGTCCTGTCCCTTATTTTAAGTGTTCAATTAGTTTGCCGGAAGGACTAAAAATCACTTAAATAGAAGACTGTGTTTGTCAGAGTTTTATCCTTAAAAAAATATTTCAATTTTAAAAATATTCAAGTTTTAAGGATAAAGTTCTTTCAAGGATGCTGCATGCCATGTCCAGTGCGCATTAATTGCATGAGAGAGAGAGAGAGAGAGAGAGAGGGAGGAAGAGAGTAAAATGTATATCCTATAAACTATCTGTGACTTAGGTCTTCATTTGAAGATCAATAAGTTGTAAGAAGAAGAAGATGAAAAACTTCCTTATTTAAGCCTTGAAATTGTGACTCTTAAAGACACACAGTCCTTTGCTTCCTTAGGGAGTAGAGTAGCAAAGATAAAGCCAAAGGTAAGATGCAGATAGATAGATAAGATATCCTTGCTTAAGGATGCTCTATAATTGATGCTAATCTCGGCAATGCCCGCTGCAAGGATATCATTAAACTCACGACTAATGCCGCTTACTATCCTGGGGCATATTTTCAAGTTTCGCTGGATTGGCAAATTTCGTTCTCTTATCTTTTATTCGTTTTGGCTGCCTTCAAGGACTTGCAGTTGGGGGGGGAATAGGGAAGGGGGAGGCTGTCGCGCCTTGCTTTGACCTATGTCAATAGTCGTGCTCAGGCTTTTCGATTTCCTTACTTCACTTTATTGCGCATTTAGTTAATTAAAAATATTTCAATGACCACAGCACGTCCGCGATATGCAGCAGCTCGTACATGCATGTGTATATGTGTATATGTGTGTATGTGTGTGTATATGTGAGTATGTGTGTGTAGGCTTGTTTGTATCTGTCGTCCAAGGTCAGAGGCTGGATGTACAAACAGAGGCCTTAGCCTTTAAGAATAACAAATATCCAGCAAGCAAGGAGAAGAATAAGTTTTCGCGCACTCGAAAATATCCGCACTTCCGTTTCTGGCATTTGCATTTAATTATGCAAAAGTCTTTGGTACACACTTAACTGTAAAGCTTAAGCTAACGTTTGTTCAAGCTGACCTTTTAGGCTTTCAAGCGTAAAGCTAAGCTCAGCTTCGCCCCTTCTGGGCAGTGTCAGTCAGTGTTGGTGCGTAGACCGTCGCGTAATCGCTTTGTGAATTTCGCAATAATTTTAAACGTCGGATAAAGTCTCCCCCCAAATTGGGAAGGGAAGGGAAGGAGGAGGAGGAGGAGGAGAAGAAACAAAAAGTGAGTGGCGTAAATTGATAAACTGATCGAAGGATTAAATGAAGAATTAAAAAAAGTTACCGCATTATACTATATCCCAGGATATATAGGGAAGTTAATTTTAAAATGCATTTAAGCAGCGACGTAACTTGCAAACGACCGCTTACACCTTCTTATTTTCGGGTGAATGCAGCTACATGAGCAGCACGTGGCTGGCGCAAGAACAAGAAAAAAAGAAAAATAAAAAAAAAAAAACACTAATACAAATATACGAATGCAACAAAAAAATAACCCAAGCAACAAGAAGCGAACAAGAGCCAAGAGAGGTGAAGGGAAGGGGCAAGTGTGTGAATGTGAACGAAAAACGCGCAAAGAACGAAAGCGCAGCGAAAGTCATTGGTGGTGGAACGGGGAGGGATAGGGCTAATGCAAGAAGCAAGAAACGAAAGCAGCGACGCTGCGAAGCTGCGACGTTACGACCGTTAACTTGCGTTTTATTTGTTTACATTTGTTAACATTCCGGCAAATGTTAGCCAACAGAACGCGTAACAGCTGCCGAAGGGCCGAACGAATGACTGTAAAGCGCTTCGGCTTGGGGACTTGACTCTGTGACGGCGCTTTGGAGCAGTAGACGAGCTCGTGAATTTTCAGCTGCACGTGGCATCAGTTACAATTTCAGTTTCAGTCCAAGCAGTGCAGCCAGGCGAGTCGTGTCTCCGTCTCCTTCATTGTCCGTGGTCGTGGTCGTGTTGTCGTTGTCGTTGCCATTACCGTTACCGTTAGCGTTAGCGTTAGTGTTACCGTTACTGTTGCTGTTGGCGTAGTCGCCACGTTGCGACGTCTGGTCGTGTGCAGCGTCGCGCTCAGTCGAGGTCGTGGTCTCGCATTAAGCGGTCGACAATACGCATAATTTTGCGCTTGCATTTAAGTCAAGTTAGTACCGTAGTCTATGCCACGTGCGGATAAACGTATCCCCGTATTGCCATCATTGCCGTTATCGTCACCGTTTACATTGTCTGCATCGGAGTCGGAGACATAAAGCTCGAGATATCACTTAGTCCTCAGTCACTGCGACGCGGTCACATCATTTTGCGGAGACCAAAAAGATCGGCTCTAAATCGAACAAACATAACGTTTTTTTTTTAATGTTGTTTTGTGGATTCTTTTGATATTTGATTGTGATTTCCTGTACTATCAATCGCAGTAAGTGGAGAGCAGCCCAAAATCCTTTTTAATTAATAAAACAACAATGGCAAAAAAGAAAATAAAGCAAATTACGCGAAAATTATTCAAAATGCATTCCGAAATTTTTTTTTTTTTTTTCCGAAAATCTTCCCTTCGACGATTTGCATTATTTTTGCGTTTGTGTGGTGTCTGTTGTTTCTTTTTTTTTTTTATTGATGCATTATTCTTAAAATTCAATTTAAATTTAAATTTGAATTTCGATTTCGATTTTGATTTTAATTCTCTTTGTTGTTTCTTTTATTGTCGTTTTTTTATTGCCAGCACTTCAAAGCCAAGAGCAGACACAGAGACCGAGGCAGAGGCAGAGGCAAAGGCAAAGGCAAACGCATAGATCGAAGTATGTAATTGAAATCCAAAATGCGATGAGTACTCCGGTTGGCTTAATGACTTTCGAAAGTATTTAAAAGGACATCTCTCAAAGGACCTCGCCTCATTGAAAGCCAGCCAGAATTGTGTTTAGTTTTCATCGCTCGGTCAAACTTTTTTGGGCTGATTAACAATTTATGCCAAGTTCCAACATCCAAGTTCCAAGCACCAAGTTCCAAGTTCCAAAAACAAAAAACAAAATACCAATTACAAATTCCACGAACAACAACTTCTAATAGGCATACTAAAAAGTCCTAAAAAACACCGAAAACCCCGAAAAGCCTCGAAATCGCGAATACCCTCAATAAATGGTAAGTGCCTCACTTTCATTACCTTCAAACTTCTCTCAACAATTTTAAGTGATTAGCCAAAAGAAAGAAAAAAAAAAAAAAAAAATAAAAAAATTAAAAATAAAAAACAATTAGGCAAAAAATAATTTGGGTGACTAATTTTAATTAGTGACGGGAAAGTCCTGTGACAAATTAGGGACCGACAGAATCTAGACCGACGCCGATATATCTACGTATATAACCATCTATATATATATCCATCTATATATATATATCCATCTATATATATATCCATCTATATATATGCTTAATCTTATCAAATCAGATCCTTTATTTGATTGAATTAAAAATGGGTAGAGTAGAAGCTGCGGCTGCCTTTTTCATATCCTGCACTGGCTGCTATGCAGTGTTAGCTGTGCAGTTTCCAATTATCCTGAAGGACAGGGTTAAGGGCACACATTGCGGCATTCAAATTTTCATCTTGCAACTCATTTTCATTAACGCTTCAATTTTCATGTGCCACAATTTGCATTGCTTAGGAAAATTCTTCTGCTTCGAACAGAAGGGGACGGGGGGTGTCCGGGTGTCCGGTGTGGAGTGTGGAGTGTGTGGAGTGTGTGGTGTGTGGTGTGTGAAGTGTGTGGTGTGTGGAGTGTGAGGTGTGCTGTGAAGGTGTTGCATATGAGTAGATCAGTCTGTCTGTCCAACTGACAGCAACCCATCCGATGGGGTCCATCTGTCAGTCCAGGCACAAATGTCGGCTAATGGAAGCGATTAAGAATTTTAATTGCAGCAGCGGGAAAACAAAATCCGCGTGTAGCTCCAACAGCTGAAAACTTCAATTGAAATTCTGAATAATTTGCATACTTATGTGTGAGCGAGTGTGTGTGCGAGTGTGTGTGTGTGTTTGTGGGAGTGTCTGCATTTTAAGCATCAATTGGACTGAGCGTTGGTCATAATTAAATTCTTATTGCACATCTCAGGATCTGAAAATATTTTATGGTTAAATAATTCACAGCCAGACAGACGGGCAGACAGACAGACAGGCAGGCGGAGAGACAGACAGACAGACAGTCAGGCAGGCGGACAGACAGGCAGACAGACAGGCAGACAGACAGACAGACAGACACACAGGTAGACAGACAGACAGACACTCAAAGTGAGTCGTGATCTGAGCAACAAATTAAAATGCCGTTATGTTGCATGCAACCGAACTTGCTACTCCCGCGGCTTGTTTACAATTATAAATTTCACCCATAATGCAATTTTCAATTATTGTGTTAAAATTAAAAATTAATTAATTCAATTCATTCACATCATTTATTTGTTTATACTGTCTGTTTTGGCATGCAGCCCGTTATTTTTATTTTTTAAATTTTAATCAAATTCCTAATTAATAAATTGAGAAATTTAATTCTAATTGAAATGAAAAAAACTAATAAAGTGCCTGATTTAAACACAAAGCCCTAAAAGATCCTTAAAGGATTTTTGGTTCTGATTCTTCTAATTTGATTCGTATGATAAATAGATTTTATTCTTAAAATATTAATAAGTGCTTAAAATATTTATTAACTGCTTAAAATTTTCTTTATTTTTTAATATTTAAATTATTTACTAATTGCTTAAAAATAATAATAATAAATTTTACTGGGTTACAATTTTACAATTACAATTACAATTTTAATTTACAATTTTAGTTAGAATTAATTTAATTAAATACTTTGAAATTCTCTTAAGTTTAAATTTTTATTTAAAATTTTTATTGTCTTTTTTTTTATATGTATTGACTGACTTTTTTATATTTATTGCTTAATATTAAAAGTTTAAGTTTAGTTTTTAACAAAATATAAAATCTCAGTGTTTTTTATATTGTTATTATAATTAATATAACTTAATATAAGATAAAAATAATTTATATTATAAATTATTTATAATTTTTATTTATGCTTGCCTTTTTGATAAGTATATATATTTTATTTATTCGTATTTTTTTGTTATTAAATCAATTCTTTATTTTTATGCTTATTATTATTTGTTAATTGTTAATTATTTATCTAAGTTTAATATAATAGTTTAATACTATTATAAAATTTATTTGCTCTTTTTAGATTGTGAGGTTTTATTTATTATTTGTTTAACATTAAGCTTCAATATAATTTATTTGTTTTTTTTGTTCAAATTCAGATCTTTTTTTTTTATCTAAGAGTAATAAATAAACAATTTAATAAAGTAATAAATTATTTAATAAAATTAACACTTTTGTTAAAATTTAAATAGTTTCTTTTTAGTTTTTATCTCTTTTAAACTTAACGCCTCTCATCAATTTATTATTTTATTTAATTTTAATATTTTTTTATTCTTAGAAAAAATACGTGTTTTCTGATATTTTTATTTCCTGTTATTTTTTATATAATTCATGATTCTTTTTTTTTATAATTTATTTTTATTTTAATTTTATGTAATACAAATATTTAATATCTTTTAAATATATTATAAATTTGTTTATTGCGACTTTAACTTAATTTTGATTTTGATCACCTAAAAAAGGAATCAGTTTAAAATCAAAATTTTATTTAAATAAAATAAATGCTTAGTTTTTAATTGAACAAAAGAGATGAAATTCTAATTAATTAATTTTAATTAAATTTCGATAATATTTTTGAATATTCTTACAAAGGGAGCCCTCCTTTACACTGAACAACAAGTTTCTGGTTCGTAGATATTTCCTTGCAGGCATTCCTTTCGTTTGAACAATTTTCAAAGAAAGCCAAAGGTTTTTCCTGAAGGAATTCCTTTGGCCAATGCTTAATAAATAAATTTAATTATTTATATTTGACTTGCATTCAAATTAATGTTTTTTTCTTCTGTTATTCTTCCCTTTACATTAAAAATTATTCTCAGTCAACATTTTGCCCGGTTCAATGAGTAATTATAAAATATTTTTGTATTTTTAATATTTAATATTTTAAAATAAATTTACTTTGTTTCTCTTCCAATTAGTTATCAATTAGTTTGATTTTAAAGCATAAATTAAAATATTCGAGGCTTGGGGTGTTTTTTAATCTTCGAAGAGTTAAAACTAGTTTATTGCATGGGGAGTATTTAGACTTCTTCGAAGTTCGAAATAACCTAAAATTAATTAAATATATTAAAATATAATTTAAAATTTTAATTAAGCAAATATAAAATTATAATTAATTATTGATTGATTATAATTAAAATATCATTAATATGCGGTGTAATTATAAAGTAAAAATATATTAATAATTAAGTAAAATCCCTGAAATTTAAGTAAATTTAAAAGCAAATTTTTTAAAAATATTTTTTTATTCCCTAATATTAATATTTTTAATAAAACTATTCCCCTGAGAAGGATTCTGAATAATGTCAAAAATTTAGATTTGAGAAAAATTTCACTTGACTCCTAAATAAAATTTTATTTACCTGCGAAATCCTTCGAGCACACCTCGCAGTTGGTAGTAATGCTTGTAACACTTACAGAATCCTTGATCCGGAGTGAAGCTTGAAATTCGTCTGGCAATTAAACAGACAAAAAAAAAAATAAATAAACCAGAATAAAAGGAATTAAATGAAGTAGGTGGAAGTCCTTTAATTAAGGTGTGTACAAACTGGTAAATACCCTGTAAAAAGGAGCAGCGAAACACAAGTGGAGGGAGTTTTGGTATACAGAAATCATGTCTTTACTCGAGACTTAATAAGGGCACACTTTAAAGGTTCCAAGGGATTTACATGGTTATCTGTTATCCTAGCTATCCTGTTAAGGTCCTGCATTTTGTATCCTGTGTACAGAACTAAAAATTTCTTCAATTGTGAAAAATTAAAGTTTCTGCTTTCTTCTATTTTCTGTCTCTTGAGCTTCTGACTCGTGTTTTCCTAGTTATCCTGTTAGTCCTGCATACCCTTCTGGGACACTAGCCACAGGTACAGGATAACGGCATAAAAACAATGTATTGACAGTCTTTTGCCAGAATCACAAATGAAATTAATTTATGAAAATACGAAGAGCGGCTGCCACGCAACATTTCGACCTCCCCATCCTCGATGAGCATGATACCCAGCCCGACCCCGCCCACACCCCTCTCCACGCTTCTCACACACCCACACCCACACCCGTGACCCAAACACCACAGCGCCCGCATTCGTTAACAAGTATTTGCTTTTTATAAACAACAGACAGACGATGCTTCCTGCCGCCGCCCAATCGCTTGCTGCTCGCACGGCTCGTCCTTGTGCCTCACACCAGCCTCCCATCTCCCCATCCCCCATTCCCCTATCCCTCCATCCCTCCATCCCTCCATCCCTCCATCCCTCCATCCCTCATCCCTCCATCCCTCCATCCCTCCATCCCTCATCCCTCCATCCCTCTTCAATTTGTTACTACCTTCTCCTGCCGCTTCTTACCACCTTCTTATTTGCTACTACCAACCCACAGCTTAAGCTTCGGCTTCGGCATCTCCCACCTCCCACCCCCCATTTCCTCTCTTCCATACCTTGTCTTCCATCCTCCATCCTTCGTCTTGTATCCACTATGCACTTCTCATCAATGGAGGAACAGGATCTCTCAGTGCTCAGCTGTTAAGATGTTTAGTGCTCAGTGCTGAGTCCTCGGTGCTCAATGCTTGGTGTTCGGTGTTCGGTGTTCGGTGTTGGGCACTTGCCGCGAGCACCCGCATACCTTTGTATTGTTGTTGTATTTGTTAGTTGGCTGCTTGACTGTTTTGTTGTTTGTTTGTTTGTTTGTTTGTTTTTTGTCTGTTTGTTTGATGCTGTCGTTGTCACTGTTTGACTACAATTTACGTCATTCAGCTACAAACATTGACAGCTCCGCCCACACTCGCCGCTCCGCCCACACTCGCCGTTCCGCCCACACTCGCCGCTCCGCCCACACTCACCATTCATGTTCATATTTATCCATCGACTTCTTTACCTGCCGACTGCCACCTGCCACCTGCCACCTGCCGTCTGCTGCCTACCGCCCGCTGCCTTCCGCCCGCTGCCTACCGCCCGCTGCCTGCAGCTTGTCCTTTCTCTCTGCGCCTCCTAACAAACAACGCCAAATAAATCTGCCCCACAGACGACCACCTGCTCATTGGCTTCTTTCACCTCCCGCAGACACACTAACACACACATATATGCACGCATACACACACACACACACACACACATACGCAGTGCGCACTAACGCCTGTACATACATAATTAAGGCGTGTTATCCTTGTTGACTTTGTTATTAATCCACTCCAGCAAATTGTTGCTGCTATTGTTGTTATTGTTGTTGTTGGTTGTTGTTGGTTGTTGTTGGTTGTTCTCTTAGCGTTGTTATTGTTGTTGTTGTTGTTGTTGCTCTCTTGTTGGCGGGCGGCCTTTTCCGTTTTTGGTGTTTTATATATTTTAATTTTTTTCTTCTTCGCTTCGTAGTGCAATTCTTCTCAGCAACATGTGTGTGACTGTGTGTGTGTGTGTGTGTAACCTTTTGGGGTTCTGCATATGTGTGTGTGTGTGTGTGTGAGCATGTGTGTGGCTGCGTGTGTAGAAACGTTTCAAATTTTATTATGCGGAAAAAGGTTAATAAATGGAATTTTCAAGTTGTTAAATTGTTTATTTAGGATCAGCCTTATACACACATACACCTACACACACACACACGCACATAAATGTGCACTTGCCTTACACACAATTCGCAGCATCTCTGCTTTCCTTTTTTTTCCCCTCTTTTTCTGCCCCTCCTCAAGGGTTTGGGGGTGCATTTTCCTGTTTTGCTACGCATTTTCGCAGATTCGAGGCTTTTCCCCATTTTCAATTTCTGCCTAAGTATGCGTGCCTGTGTGTGTGTGTGTGTGTGTGTGTGTGTCCGCGTTGAAATATTTTTTGTGTTTCACTACGTAAACGGAAGGAAGTTGCTGGCATATTTTGACACGTTGACATTTTACGGTTATTATGAAAATACCCTTCCCGAGTCGAAGGTAATTCAAGGCTTGCCTTTGCCGAGGACTCATTTAAAATTAAATTAAATCTATAGTTTATGTATTAAGTTATATATATAAATATATATGTGTGTGTGTGTGTGTACAGTTCAGATTGGCCAGGACCTGAAACGAACTTAAATTGTATCAAGTTGTGAGGTTTCATGTATGAAACGAAATGAAATTTTCATTGGTTGGAAACAAAAGAAAGGAAATTATTTTCAGAAATTAAATTGATTTTTTATTACTCGGCGGCAGGGGCTAATAATCGAAATACCCTAACATTTTGGGGGTCATATGGCATCTTAAAGGTGTGTGTGTGCATTAAAGGCGACATTTGTGCTCCTTCGCCCATTTTATTTTTTTGCGAGCTCAGATTTCCAGCTCCTCCCAATGAAAGGCGTCCAGTCTAGCGTGCTTTATGAGTGTGTGTGCGACAAAAAAAAAAAAAAAAAAAAAAAGAAAATAAAAAAAATTGGAGATCAGGGCGGGAGCAGGATAAATCTGCAGGAAAACCTCCGGATAGCTGAAAGCAATAACGGTACTTTCTTCCCTTAGACTTTTGGCTTCTGCGTTTCACTCGTGCCTTTTGCCTCTGAGCTCGAACTTAATTCGAGGCAGTCACTCGGTTTTTAATAAATGCTTTGCTTTATGCGGGCAACCGGGAAAGTGGTGAAGTGGGAATGTGGGGAAGAGGGACAGAGTGAGAAAGGGACAAAGTGAGAAAGGCACAGAGTGGGAAAGGCACAGAGTGGGAAAGGCACAGAGTGGGAAAGGCACAGAGCGGGAAAGGCACAGAGTTGAAAAGGGGGAATGGGGAGAGGGGGGGATTGTACGTACGACTAGGCTAAGAGTCGATGTGAGAGTGTATTGTGTCTCCAAGTATGCGAGTATGGGTGTGTGTGTGAATATGTGACATGTGACTGGTTTATGCGTATGAGTGGCCATGCCCCGAACAAGCCTGTGAATCTTTGTCACTGAGACGCGCGGATTACAAGTTGTCCGTGTCTTTATATGCGGACACATGACCCGAAGAAGAAGTGGGTCTAAATATACATCTACACATATATGTATATATGTATATGTGTGTGTATATGTATGTATATGTATTTTTTTTGATATTTGTTTTTTAAGTAAGTTCGTGTCCTGACAGCATTTCCATTACAATTATGGCACGTTTCAGCCTTTTTGATTGTATAAAGTTTTCCATGCCCCGATCCCTGCCCCCCCTTGGCTGCCGCCCCCTTATGTTCACGCTCTTCCAATTTGTAGCATCCTCCATTTATTATGTTATATTTTCTTTTTTGGTCTCTCTCTTTTTTTTTTTTTGTATTATTTGGGTATTTGCTGTTAATTAGTGACTGGCAAAATGAAATCTGCCATAAATGCGCCTTCACACGCTGCGCGAAGTTTTGAGCCAAGTTTCTTTTTATTTTTATTTATTTTTATTTATTTTTTTAATTTTTGTTGTTGTTTTTTTTTTTTTTAACTGAGTGCAGGCGTTGAGCTCTAGCGGGAATGGGAATGGGGGGGGGGGTGAGGCGGAAAACGGTGAGAGTGAACTTTTTTGGCCAAGTCTGTTACTGTATAGCCGAACAGTGCTGACACGAGATGCGCTTCGGTCTGGCCCAAATAATTTAATTAAAAATAGCAACCATTTGATATCAAACAAAATTGTACGCACAGCAACAACATAAATGACTAACCGGCAAGTGCCCCCAAGGCGACTGCAGTCGGAGTTCGTGTCCATGTCCGTGGATGTGGATGGGGATGCGGATGGGGATGTGCTGCTCTGTGTTCCTCTGTGTGTGTGTGTGTGTGTGTGTCTGTATTGGTGTATGTTTGTGTGTGTGTGTGTGTGTGTGTGTCCATATTCATACCCTATCTCGCAGTTGCTGTCCCCCTTCGCCACACTCTCCCACTCCCTCTTTCTCACCCACTCTTTCCGGCCGCCTCTCGAGTGGTTGGGTGGGGAAGGACACCTCCCGGCAGCAAACCATGAAGTTCGGCCACCGGCATACTGGGGCGCGAGAATTCATTAAACTTTAAACCGTAATGAATACTCAACTCAACATTTGAGAGACTGGAGAACCCTAGGAGCGGAGACCCGCCAGACCGCACAAAGATGCCACACGCTTGACTATTGCCTGGCCAATGGTTTGGACTCTTCTTCTTCTGCTTCGTGGCTCTGCTGGTGCTGCTCCAACTCTTGCTCTTGGTACTCGTCTTGGTCCTGCTTCGCGTGCTTGTTCTGTGTCTTCGTCTTGGGTACTTATCCTGGTCTTGGGTTTGGGCTTTCTTTGGTTTTAGTTTTGGTTTTGGCTTTGGCTTTGGTTCTGGTTTCGGTTCGAGTTTCGGTTCTGGCTCCGGCTCCGGTGTGAACTCGTGTTATTGTGTTGGTTTTGTGTTTTGGCATTGGCTCTGCTTCTGGGACTCCGGTTATGACTATCCAGGACCCCATGGCTGGCCACAGGTGTCTAGTACCTGCAGTGTATCTACTTGAGAACGCGACTGCGTTTCGGCCACTTGGCGCCACATAATCAGCACAGTTTATGCTGTCGCCAGCTCTGCCATGCCCCTACCCCTCCTGCCCTGCTATTGCTACTGCTGCTCTGGCCGCATTCACCTGGCCGCCTCTCGGCACACGCTCCAACAATATAAACATAATTTACAGCAAGTCATAATCATAAGACGCAAGTAAAACTGCGAAGTCGAAAGCGGAAAAACTGAAAGCTGCTGGAGGAATAAAAAAAAAAATGTATATATATATATACGCGGAGAGGAAAAGCAAATGGGAATATAAAAAAAGGAAAATGAAAGAGGAAGGGGGAAGGGGGAAGGGGGAAGGGGGAAGGGGGAGAGAAAAACCCAAAGCCAAGCAGAAATAACATCCAACTTGGGAAAATATGAAGTTCGTCTGCAACGAAGTTGCAATACACTTTAATTAAGTTGCCGAGCTTTAAATATTCGTAGTTTCTCATTTCATTACACTTTGTATCCTTTGCTGCATACTCCTGGCATATCCTGTAAATATCATTGTCTCTGCGCAGTTGAAGTTGCCCGAAGTCCCAAAGTTTTTATTCAATGAATGCGGCAGGAGACGAACCCATGAAAATGTCACTTTAATAATTGAAGGCGAAAGTAGGTGGGATTTTTTGTAGTCACTGTTACGCATACGTCGCGTATGCCGACGCACTGACACGCCCCTTTTGCAGAGCCGCCCTTGTCTGGTCTGGTCTGGTGTGGTCTGGGGTGGTCTGGGGTGGTCTGGTCTGGCACGGCACTTGCTTTTATTTCAAATACAATTTGCATTTCGTGCGTGTGGCAAGGCTTTCCTCGAGTTAAGCTCTGTTTATTCTTTGGGGAACAATCTCTGAATCATCATTGTCCTCGTTCTCGTCCTTCGTTCCCGTCTGCCTCCCCATCCGCACTGCCATTCCCATTCCCAGTCCCAGTCCCCTTTCCCATCTGCACCCCCATCCCCTTTCGCGTCCTTGTACTTATTCGCATCAACGTGTTCATCCCCATTCTCATCATCCTCAGCGTCCACGTCCACGTCTACGTCCATGTCCATGCCCACATTTACAGCCATTTCCATATCCATATCCATATCCACATGCATCGTCCACGTTCACACACGCAACTGTGTCCTCGCCTCTCACACCATCGCCATCGCCATCGCCACAACCATCGCCGTCGCCATCGCAATCGCTGCCCTCATCCGCATCCCAATCTTTATTCACATTCACATCCTCAACCTCGGGCTCATCCTTCGCCGTCAACGTCAGCGTCATCGTCATCGTCATCGTCATCGTCATCGCTCGGCTCTTAATTGTGTGGAAATAAGCGAGTGAGTGGCTCCTTCATCGCAAGTTAATTGCGGGCTTTTGAGTCATGTGCCTATATTAAATATGCATGTAAGGACGCGGGATTCAGAATGGGAAGAGGACGGGAAGGGAGTGGGAAGGGAGCGGGAAGGGAGCGGGAACAGGGGAACGAACATGGGAATGGGAATGGGAACGGGAATGAGAGTGGGAACGGGAAGGGAGTGAGAGTGGGACAAGGAATGGAAATGGAAATGTGAATGGGAATGGGAATGGGCATAGAAACAGGAAGAGGCTCAGACTGAGGCTCAGGCAACGTGCAGGTCGAGACAGATCAGGACACATTCTGTCCCTCAGTGTGTGGCAATTCGTTTAATTATGCATGAATTTACCCGCGAAAGACAGCTCCAAATTATACAAGGACACGGCCAAGACACTTACCTGGTTGCCACGATAATAGGATGTTCCACACAACGCCCATCCCCCATCCTATCCCCCACCCTCTACCCCCTCCGACGTCGACCAAGTGGCTTCCTGTATTTAACAGATCAATGGCCCAAACTTCAACTTCTCCCGCAATCATAACTGAAACACTTCGTCCTTCGGATACCCTGTAAACATAAAGCGGTCCTTCTCTTCCTACAAGCCAGGCCGCATCCTGTTAAATATATTTATGTGTGTGTGTGTGTGTGTGTGTTGAAGGGTACAAAAGCAATTTAAGTTTTGCGCGGAAAGTCATAAAACGCAGATAAAAAAATTGTTTAGCGAATAACTTTCATTTTTTACACGATTTTCCAGTGCCTCAGTGGTTTCGGTGGGTAGGGCGGGTAGGACCCTTGTGGGTGGGGAGGACTCTGTGGTTTGGGGTGGTTCAGGTGCTGCTAGCGTGGGTCAATTTCGTGTAACCCGATTATCTTTATAGGTCCCTCCTCTTGTTTCTTTATGTTTTATGATTTTCCTTCTGTTCATAAGAGATTATTTATGTTTATAACGGTAAATGTCGGTTAAGATCCGTGGAAATTCGTTGAACTGGTTCAAAGTAATTAGCTACACAAATGAAATCGGCCGAAGGATATCTGTAAGCCAAGGACTCGTAACTGTCAGCTCCATACCTCTTGCCGATTGCATTGGGTTAATCCTGTCAGAGCAGAGGTCCTGCAGCTGATGGTTGAACTTCCTTCGTTGATTCCAGGAATTGCGTCACTCATGGGGCTACACTTGATTAGAAGTTCATTTGCTACCGTTAGAAATCCATTTATAAGTGAAGGATAATGGAGTGATATAATCCCTTAGCTCACAGAAGGCTTAAAATACTGAACCTGTTTAAATTATTTGAGCTAGTTCATTATTAATAAAACGGCTTACATTTTTGGAACTAGTTCATTATTAATGAACTTGCTCAAATTATTTGGGTTATTTAAAATTATTTGGGATAAAATACTGAACCTGTTTTAATTATTTGAGCTAGTTCATTATTAATAAAATGGCTTAAATTTTTGGAACTAGTTCATTATTAATGAACTTGCTCAAATTATTTGGGATAAAATACTGAACCTGTTTTAATTATTTGAGCTAGTTCATTATTAATAAAACGGCTTATATTTTTGGAACTAGTTCATTATTAATGAACTTGCTCAAATTATTTGAGTTATTTCATTATTAATGAACCTACTTAAATTATTTGAACCAGTTCATTATTAATAAAACTGCTTAAATTATTTGAGTTAGTTCATTATTAATGAGCCTGCTTAAATTATTTGAACTAGTTCATTATTAATAAAACTGCTTAAATTTGTTGAACTAGTTCATTATTAATGGACTTTTAAGTTATTAGATCAAGATCTAGTGTACTTTTAAAAGTTATGTCTGGAACCAGTTCCTAGTTCATTACACTTATACTTACTGGCCGTATAAATACTTTGTAATAAGCGATGAACTACTTGATATCTTCTGATATTCTTCTATTTTATGATGAGTAAGGAACTAGTTCGTAACTGGCTCCAATAGTTTTTTAATCAATTAAAGTATTTTTCTAGAGTCTTTCCCTAGAATTGACATTTGACAGTTCCAGTTTATTCTTGGAGACAAGCGATGAATATTTATATAAATATTATATATATATATATATATATATATAATATATATGTTATATATATATTTTATATACTACATAAATATTTGTATATAAAAATATGTAGGTCCTTATGTATGTGCGCTTAATTGCCTGCGCTTAGCTCTCACCTGGCGACAGGTGGAGGCGAATAAATAAATTCGGGCACAGGTCGCAGTTGCATTCGTTAGTATTGCCGGTGGGTGCCTCGGGCATGACCACATGGAATATTACTCATACGCGCTATTAGCCACACACAAACACACACACACACACTCACACACACAGCAAGAGAGAGTGGGCGAGGGGTGAGGTGAGTGGCGATGGATATAAAAATGGATGTGGACTTGAATGTCGCCAAAGGTTCAGCTCAGAGATGCCAGCCAAAAGGACTGTTTGTACTGTTGTTGTATTTGTTGTTATTGTTATTTGTTGTAGTTGTTGTTGTAGTTGTTGTTGTAGTTGTTGCTGTTGGTATTGCTTTTGTTGTTGCTGTTGCCATTGTTGTTATTCTCGGTGCTGCTGCGTTACCCAAGAGTCAAACGAAGCGTGGAAAACCTCAAAACGTAAATTTTAACGTCCTTGACATTTTATGCCGTTTGGCGTTTGGACTCCTTGTTGCGTGCTCTTAAATATATATTTTTATATATCACATATATTCCGCATTTGAATCTCTATTTATATGGCGTGACAATACAATCTCTCGTCCCATTCAAATCTCACTCAAATCTCTCAGCTTAGAGATGCTTCATTTGTTTCCAATTTTATTTGAAAGTTACTCCAATTAATTATTTGCTTAAAGGTCCTTTGTTGGACTAGTTAATAATTAAGCCGAGCAGCGGGCGGTATGCCAAATGAAACGACAGACACATGTACATATCACACTCTTGCAATCGTATACAACTCATAACACACACACGCACACACACACACACACACATACCCCCAAAAGATTACACTAATGTCTGTTAACCCGAACGGCATTCGGTCGGAAAAAGGTCAATGCACAGGACTCCACTGTTGTTGCCACTGCTCATGTTACCTTTTTTGTGAGTATCACACACGCACACACGCACACACATACACACTGGCAAACCTAAGGAAGATAGGGGAAGCAGCTAAAAACAAAAAATAAAGAAAAAAAAAGTGACACAAATTCGATTTGGAAAATCGCCTAAGCTCAGTCCTGACTGAGCCTTCGGAATCAGAATCAGAGCCTAAACCAGGACCCTGAACCCAAACATAAGCCCAATGACCGTGTGAGTCCTCGATTGCGTTCCTGATTACGTGCACAGCCATCGAGACAAAAAGGTTGCCTTCCCCCCCCCACACGTATCCACTCCGACCCAGGGGTTGGGCAACCCTTTGACCCTTCGAGTCGTCAAGCCGCCAAGCCGCCCGCCAATCCTCCAATCCTCCGAACAGGAGGGCAGAAGCAATTGGGCAAGCCGGGGGAAGGACAATGTACAATGTATATAATATTACGGTTGTTTGTACTCATTTGTACATATGTTACATATCTTAATACGATATTTACATAATAAGTGCAACGATTTATAGTTAATCCTTTCGAGATTCCTTCCACCGGTTGAGCAACAATCTCAAAATTCCCTCGTTAAGACAATCGCTTTCCATACATTTTTAAGGACGAACAAGAATTTCTTATATGAAATACTTGGCGGTACTTGATCTTTTCAGACAGGCATAAATAATGCCCAGTCTCGGATGCCAGAAATGCTGGGGAAATGTGCAATCCTGCTTCTGCTTCAAGCTGCATCCTTTAAAGTATCCTTGGTATATATGTGTATATATATATTTTGGAATCTCATCTCTCTAAGAGCTTAAACGATGACCTTACAACAGATTCCTAAGTTTGTATGCTGTACAAGTCTTGGGAATTCCTTCGTCTAACTGTCCTTTGGGAACCCAACACCCTTGAAATCCTTGACTCCCTAGACTCTATCCAAAGACTGAGCAAAGTTTATTATGCAAATAGTTGAGCGAGTGTCGTCTGTGTTTATTATTTTGCATTTAATCTTGAGCGAAGGCTTTGGAAAAACCTGTGAATGTCTCAAATCATCACTTGATTCTGCATGTTCCTTGGAAGTAACCCTTCATTTGTGAATATCCTGTCATGAGAGTGCTTACCCTTAAGCCTCCTCTGGATGCTTTCGGCTCTGGAATGGAGTTTGCTAAATATCATGCCTTTAATTCATGTCTTCAGTGAAGTTCCTCCGTTTGCTTTCTGGGTGTCCTCTTAGAGTTATCCTGCAATGGGAGATCCTTAGTGTAAATTGTTTTTAAATAACTTGCAGTATCAAGGATCACGTGCTGCTTATGAAGTTCGTAAGTTGCCCTTAGTTTATTTCTTACCTTCTTCTTTGTTTTTATATACGTAAAGGACCTGCGGTGATATTGATGAAAAACTGTTATAATAACTACTCCAGATTAAGAGTCCTGTAATCAAAGGATGACCGTTACATATCTCAGATTCTTTGAAATATTAAAGTAGATAAAAATAAGTCTTTAATCCTATGGAAAGTAATTTTATGAAATCTGTAGTGTTGTGTAACGACTTTAGGTAATGTCCTTTGGTAGCAATCGTATAGGGACATTCATCCCGGCATGGTATATTTAAATTTAATTATTTTTTATCCTTCTAGTAAAGGGTGTCCTTAAGTGGGAGTCCCGTTTTCACAGTTTTGTTCCTTTGCTTATATCCTTTTTATTCCTGCTATATTATTGTTAATCATTGCTTAAGACTTAAAAAGTGTTCCATTTGATTCTACAGCGATTGCAACCCACGCCATTATCCTGTTGTGTTCCCAAAGAAGTCCTTCGGCTGCCATGTTAAGCGCTCGTCTGATATTAACCTAACGAATACCCACCACATAATGAAGTCCTTTGTTCTATGATAGTTGCCAGATTGGACGCGCTGTAGTAGAAGTCCTTCGGGATGGGATTCATTGTTCGCGAGTCGAGTGTTTCAATATTTATTGAGTCTACGGAGCAACTTTGGTGACCCAAACTTTAGACAAACACTGAGATCGAGAAGGACAATGACTAAGCCGAGTTTGCATTTTATGCTGATTAGGAAGATATATAATATATATATATATATATATCCTATATATATATCCTTTTTATATGGCTATATATATATTAATATGCATATCTTTTATAGTCGAAATTGTTTCCTCTGTGTCTTTTGCATAAATTTACGGAACTTTGGAATACCCTTTCGGTGGTGGTGCCTTCCCCAACTTCCGCATCCTTTATGGGCGAAGGGTATGAAAAATGGAATTATGTATGCATAATTCTTGTGGTTCGTTATTTTGGTGTTCCTCTGATTGCCTTTGTGCTTGGAGCCTTTGCTCTGGTGCATTGCAGCGAGCGCTTGTCCTTTTTGATAGCTTCGTCCTGCGGCAGTTGCAGTTGCAGTTGTTGCTTTTGCTTTAGCTGTTGTTGTTGCTGTTGCTGTTGCTGTTGTTGTTGCTGTTGTTGTTGCTGTTGTTGTTGCTGTTGCTGTTGCTTATATTATTGTTGCAGTTGCGGTCGCAGCTGTCGCTGGCAGCGTGTGTCGAGCGCCTGTGCGTAGCTCAGGCAACATCCATCAATCATTGCTTCAAGCAGTGCATGACTGACATGGAGGCCAGACCACAGAACAATACATCAACATGGCCGCAAAGCGATGACGGCGATGACGATAGACGATAGACAATACACGATACACGATAGACGATAGACGATACGCGATATACGATATACGATACACAATCGACGATAATTATTAAAAAGGATGAACGTTGATTTTGATTTTTGTCTTTTGCCTTTTGACTTTTGATTTGTTGATTTTTAATTTCTGGTTTTTTTTTTTATTCGCTTTTATGGAAGTCCTGGCGAAAACAAATCCAACTCGATTTACTTTTATATGTGTATACATTTATTCAACTGTATGTGCACTTGTGTACCTCGGTATGTGTGTGTGTGTGTGTGTAATTTGATTGTTGGCACACATTATCCTCGCGCAGGGCATCGACCAGGCATCTAATGTATCCTGTTTCTGTTACATTTCATGTGCAATTTTCATTTTAAAATACTTATTTCCTTTAGTTTTTTCTTTTTTTTTTTATTCTCATTCTCAGCCTCAGTTTCAGTCTCAGTCTCAGTTTTAGTCTCAGTCTCATTTTCTTTTTTTACTTTCTGTTTTCCCCCTTTTACTCGCCTTCCGTCTATTTCGCTTACCGCCTCTTCCTGCCGGAACCGTCTGGAAAGGCAGGCAAAAATGTTTCCTTAATTCAGAGGGCTTCATGTTTTGAATGCCCCTTCACATGTACAAGTCTCCTCTGCCCTCTGCCCTCTGCTCCCTGCTCCCTGCCCTCTCTTCATCCTCACTTTAGCCTGCTTTCTTCCATACCCCACCCCTGTCACCGTCTCCCTCCCTCTCCCTCTCTCTCACTCCTCCTCTATTACTATATTAATATGCTCTCTCGCTCGCTCTCTTTCTCCGTCTGTGTGTCTCTTTTGCTCTGTGTGTTGGTGATGTTGTAAAAAGTTTTATTTGTCGCTGATTTGAGTATCGAGGCCAACGCCTATATACGGGCACTCGTATGTGCCGCCTCCCCCTCATGCTTGTCCCGCCCCCAACGCCCAGCCGCTTGTATATTTCATTCAAAGCACAAAACAAAAATGCAAAGTAATGCAATTTATCTGAAAACTATGCAGCCACGCCCACTGCAGCCCACGGACTCGTTCTTGTCCTGTTCAACAGAGTGAAGCAAAGGCAACAATAAAAAAAAAACAAAAAAAAAAAGAAATAACAATCACAACAACAGCAACAAAAACAACAACAATGACAGTAACAAATGCAAGAACAACATGATGTGATATATCCTTCGGAGAATGTAGCGTCGGGCACAGAGAACAGGATAAAAAAAAAAAGAAGGAATTCTGAAAACTGAAAACAAAATGTTTAATGTTTTATGTCTTTGCCATTTCAATTAATTTCAGTCAACAAAGCAGCGCAAGGATATCGAAAGTATTTGTAATACCAAATCTAATTTCGTTGGGATTATCCTGTAGACTTCCCCTTCCACTGTATGAATCTAAAAATACTTAATGATTTTTGTGCCAGTCTAGGAAGACTTCCTGTGTAACTCCTTCTTTTCAAGGATACTTTTTATATGTATTTAAATAAAGGACTCATCATTTTGATTTAAGTACTGCGACGTTCAGAAAGAGTAGCTAAATATTAGGTCTTGGTAGGAAATTAAGGATAATAAAAGTATTTGTAATTAAAAATATAAAAATATATATAAAATAATAAGAATTAAATAAATTTAAAAAAATTATAATAAATCAATAAATATATAAAAATATAAAAATTTGAATTTAATTTATAAAAATAAAAATATTAAATAATTATAGCTTTAATTAGTCAAATATAAATATTAATAATTATATTGATAGTATAACTTAAGAAAACTATAATTAAAAAAATTAAATAGCGATAATAATAAAAAATAATAATAATAATAGTTAAAATAATTATTATAATAATAATAATAATAATAATAATAATAATAATGATAATAATAATAATAATAATAATAATAATAAAAAAAATTATAAAATTAATAATAATAATAATAATTATAATAATAATAATAATAATTATATTAATAATAATAATAATAATAATAATAATAATAACAATAACAATAATAATTATACAATAATAATTATTATAGTAATAACTAATAAAAAAATAAAAATAATAATAATAATGTTGCAATTTACGCAAATATAAATATAAAAAAATAACATAAATAAAAATAAACAAAAATAAATAAAAATAAATAATATTTTATACAAAATTTAATTATTATTTTTATTGTTTTGATTTATTTATGATTATTTGTTATTTTGTTTTAGACAAAATTTTCTTGCTTAAGAAAACTGTTAAAATTATTTAAATTTTTTAAAATATTTTTAAGAAATATACTTTTTTTCTCGAGATACGAAATTGAATCGAATCTTTTTCAATTTAATCTGCTTTGTAATTCGAATTAGTCTAAGTTTTAATCGATTCAATTATTTAATTAATTTTGTCGGATTAAAAATTACATCTCTCCAATTATTCCCATAAATATAATTGAAATTTATAAAATACCCTGCAATGGGCTGAGCGTGCGAATTTCCAACTGGGACAGTGTTGTTTCACAGATTTCACAGAGAAAGAGAGATAGAGAGAGAGATAGAGTGAGAGAGTGAGAGAGAGAGAGAGGGAGAGGGAGGGAGAGTTTATTATATTTTCTTGGCAAATATGTGATGATTTGTGAATAAAACTGAATTTTATAATGCACATAGGAAAAATAAAGCAAATTGGAGTCTATGCTAAGACGCGTGTGTGTGTGTGTGTGTGTGTGTGTGTTGTGTATGAAATAATAGACTGCTAAATATTCCAACTCAACCAGAGGATGACTGCAGCCTCAGCTGCTGAAGACCAACAAACACTTGGCACACAAATATATTTCCTTTTGGTTTTTTGCCTACTCGACAATAGACGACGAAGAGTCTATTGGGCGTGGGCTTTAGGCATGGGAATGGGCGTGGAAATGGGAGTGGGAATGGGCATTGGTTTGGGCTTAGACTTTGGTTTGGGTCCGAGCTTGTGTTTGGGTAAAGGCATTGGAGTAGGCATTGGGGTAGGACGTGGGCGAAGTTATGGGCGTAAGCTTAGAAAGAGGAATGGAAATAGGAACGACAACAACAACAACAACAACAATAAGAATAAGAACGAAACGAGAATGGGAATGGGACTGGGAATGAGAATGGGTAGAAAAGAGGTCCTGTTCTGCCTTTGTGCTTGTCCTTGTGTCTCTGTGTGAGAATATTTCAGTGTCCCTAACTAAAAATGATAAGTCACAGCCAGGGAATAACAGGGTGTGCCAGGCCTCAGCATGGGACACTGGGCTTCCTTTTGTAATGCTAATACGAGGCACAGTCGAGACACATAAGTGATTTAATTACATGACAGCACAAGTCTCACCTTCTCTCTTTCCCTCTCTTTCCCTCTCTCTCTCTCCTTTACTCCCCTCTTTCTTTTTTCTCTTTCGCACACATAGCTCTTAATGTGAATTTGTGCTGAAAACGCCTAAAACTATGCTTCGAGTAGTTTCCAGATGGCATTTTATCTCGTTTCTCGTTTCTCGTTTCTCGTTCCTTGATTTTGGTTTTCATTTTTTGTTGTTGTATCCTGGTGATAGTTACACGAAAATGTGCATTGAAGGATTTTATGGTTTCATTACGGGAAGGAAATTGAGTTACTTATTTCATTAGAACTTGCATTCAGATGCAAAGTTGGGCTTGGCTCTTGTTCATTTGTATCCTGATTTGTCGAATGGAAAAGGCGTCAATTGAAAGCTCACAACACAAACGACACACATGGAAAATTTGAAAATGATTTTCCAACTGTGAACGGAGATATTTTTTTTTTTTTCAGCTTGTGACTTGCAATCATCGATAGGTGACAATTGACTGATTTTAGATTCGAGCTGAAGGTTGATTTTTTGAATTCGAGTTAAATTAAAAGTACATGAAAAGAAATGAAGTTTAAATATTTTTAAATCGATAGTCAATTAAATGAATAAAAATCGATAATTTTTTAAAATCAAATTTTCACATAACGTCGCTTGGAAAAATCTTTAAAATATTTGGCCTTAATTTTAATTAACGGAATTTAGATAAGGCTTAAAGGATATTTGAAGGGAAAGTGAAAATGAAAATGAGCGCCTATCAAGGACCATCGTTTGGCCATTTGTCCATCTGTGAGCTTAGTAATCCTAATGAACGCGTTCCTTTCAAGGACGTTCCGTTACGTAGTCCTGTGGGGGCATAATTGCTGGACTGCATTTTTTTTTTTTTTTTTTTTTCTCCTTCCTCGTCGAGGTCTAACGGCTTTTTTTGCGGTGTGTATCCCGTTAGTTTGCAAGTTCAGCGTCTTTTATGCGTCATTGCCACCGCTGGTGTTGCCACCGAATAGAAAACCGATTCCGGCCCGATGCTCCAACCGATTCTAGCCACTGCTCCTCGAGCTCATTCATCTTCTTTTAATTGAACGCACACACTCTGGGAAGGAGCAGGAGGAGTGTATGGGCCAGGAAGAGGGAGGGCGAGAGTTGGTATGGGGAGTGGGTGTTGGCTTGGGGTTGGGTGGCTGATGGGTCTTGGGTGTTGGGTGTTATTTGGTGCTTTTGGGGTGCTGCCTTTGAAACTGTTCTCAAACTTTCATCCAATCTTGAAATTTGTCTGTTTGTTGTCTGTGTGGGTTTTATATAAACATAATAAATTATTTGCGTATGTTTATTCTTAACTCTCGAGACGCTTAAATCGATAAATTTATTTAGAAAATTAATCGACAGAACTTCAGAAATATTTTCGCAATGTCTAATTTTATGTTTGCTCAGTTTTGGGAACTTGCCAAGGGGCATTTCTCTCCGCTCCATTGTACATTTTGTGGAGTAATCGTTTGGGCAAACAACTTGCCTGTACAGTGTTCACTCGACCAGCAGACTACATAAATAAATATGTTAAATATTTATTTAATTTAAAGGTGACTTTTTTTATTGATCTTTAAGTTTTTGAAATGAAGCTCCTTAGGATTAAAATTGTTTGCATTATATAAAGTAAAAAATAAATGAATAAAAAATTTAATCTTTATGATGCAATAAATTTGAATATTCAGAACCTTTATTTATTGCATAAATATTTTAGGTTTAGTTATAAAATAGATTTTTTTTTTTTAATTTTTTTTTATTTATTTTTAGATCCCCTTTTAATGTATTAATTTATTTTTTAAACTTTTTAATTTTCTAATACTTAGTTTTTTACCTTACTTATATTTTATATTATTTTTTTCTTCATTTGCTTAATTTTTTGATATATATTTTTTTTATTTATTTTTATATTTTAATATTTTTTTTTATATATTTTGAATATATTTATTTTTTATATAAATGTTTCCTTTCCAATTTTTAGGTAAGAGAATATCAGTAAATTTTTAATTTCAACATTCCCTGTTTCACTGTAGTAGCTTAAGTGCACTATTGGGACTTCACTGTAATTTTTTATTAAAATTATTTTTTTTTATCTGCAGTGTGAATTTATTTGTGCAGTCGCTTAGCACAGGATTCACTGTACTTAGACGTCACCTCCTTCTACTTTTTATCTATCATCGTTTATATTTTGGTTGTTGTGAAAGTTAATAGCGATTTGGTAGGCTTCACTGTACACATGTTTTGTTGCTTCATTAACACTAATCGCATCTGCGGGAGCAGGAGAAACGGCAGGACTTTGCTTTCCAGAGCCTCAGTCATGTATGAGGATAATTTATAGATGGCACAGTTAGTCGATGGCTTAACCAAAAAATACATAAATAAAGCAGCACAAGTATTTGCGCTTTCTCATCTCTGCCCAATGTTAAATTAAACATAATTTTGAGGCACATTTAAGCGGGCGACTAAAGATGATAAATGGTCCACGAACGGCTATGCCAATAATATCATCCAAAAGCAACAGCAACAACAACAACAACAACACCAACAACAAATGTCGAGGACAAAAAAAGCCAATAATGCCAGAGACCCCCAAAAGAAGCAAATACCCAGTAAAGCAGAGACCCAGATACCCTGAGACCCTGAAACCCAGAGACCCGATGAGCCAAAGTCCCGGAAACCCAAACACGCGGAGTGGCTACAAGGAAGGCGGCAAACGAAAATATTGAGCCAGCAATCAGTTGCGTGGGAGGCTGTGGCGCCCCAGATAATGCGTATGCTGTATGGCGTGTCATTTAGTTGGTCGTTCAGACCGTCACTCAGTTAGTCACTATCCATGCGGAGCGTCATTCAGTCTGTCAATCCATCAGTGAGCCAGTCAGTGAGCCACCCAGTCATTCACTTGGAATGGGTGAGGGAAAGGGGAAGGGAAAGGGAGCGGGTTCATTGAAGGAAGACGCTTGTAAAACTAACGATAAGCGTCATGTAATTTGTGATGTGGACGTTTACAGCCTAACGCATGAGAGTTCTCTCTCTCTCTCTCTCTCTGTCTCTCCCTCTCTCTCTTTCTCTCTAAGTATGTGTGTGTGTGTGCATTGTGTACTGTGTATGTGTATATAGAACTCTCTGCCTCATAATGTGGCAGCAAATTGATTTATTGTAGTTTATTGTAAGCGAAAAGGTGCCTTGGCCCAAAATAGGATCAGGACATTGGCCCATTTGGTCAGAAAACTTGAAAATCGTTTGGGTTGGCAAATCTTTTAACTGCCTTTGGATAACTGTTTGTATAGAGATGTATTTTCTAATGAAATGGACTTTCTGGATCATCAAGTAGCTCCATCGTTTATATTTTTATATTTAAATTTCAACTTTTCGATTAAAACTATAAAAGACCCTAGCAAGGACTTTATATTAAAGGAATGATGGAGCAACTGTTATAGAACTTTAGTCAAATTTATGCCGTCTGTATTATATAAGGTTCCATAAATCACAGTAAATTTGAAGTTAGGATTTTTTAATGCTACACATTTTATTTGTAAGATCCTTCCCAGTGATCAAAAGGATAACTTATATAAATTTTGGCTACTTGACTTACACTTCAAATATCCTAAGCCCCATATAGGTAATACTTCGATAAAAATCATATATTATTTTATAATACGCCCTTCAGTATTTAGTTCTGGAATGTTCCCAAGGACCTCGAGAACTGTACTCCCTATGTACACGAATTTTGGTTTGTGACTTGCTCTTAGCATATGTAATCCTTGTATTAAGTAATATCTTAACTAAAATAAACGCAGCTTAATTTTTTTTAATATTAACAAATTGGTTGGTTGCCAATTTCTGGGCACTTTTGATGATTCACCCGCAGATAAACGCATTTCGTGGCCCACACTCACGCACACACACACACACACACACACACACACACACACACACACACACATGTGTGGGTCTGTGTATATGTCTGTCTCTGTCCTTCGCGCAGTTGCCCTCTCTGTCTGTTTGTGTGTATGTAGTTTATGCACTTGTGGGTCACAGGCTGCAACGTGGACTGGACACTGACGGAGGACAGCGCTGGTTCTGGGCTCCATCCTTTGGGACATATTTTATATTTAATGCAAGACATTTGTCATGCGGTTGGCGCATTTATTCAAAGTATTTGCTGCAATTTTAATGCCAAAATGAGAGCGCAATTTCACAAATACCAAAAAACTGGAAAGGACGCGTTCGTCCATTCTCCTGCCTGCAGCCTTCAGCCTGCTGAAGGGGGCCCTATGCCGCAGGCTCCAAGCCCCAGTCCCAGTACCAGTGCCAGTACCAGTACCAGCCTCAGTCCCAGTTCCAGTCTCAAACCCAGCCCCAGCTCCAGTCCCAGTTTCAGTCCCAGCTTCAGTCCCAGCCCCTAGGCTTCAGGTTCCTGGCTCTCGACTCCTCTGAACTGCTTTGAACCGCAGGACCAGATCCATCGTCGAGGCTCTATGAGCAATTTTATGCGCCTGCCACTGGGCGACTATTTAAAAATGAATTTATGCATATCTCTGTATGTGTATGCGTACATGTGTGTGTGTGTGTGTGTGTGTGTGTGTGTGTGTGCAGTTATGTGTAATTCTTGGGTATGCAGAGTTGCAGTCGTAAATGTTCGGGATCTGTGGGCTTGACAATATGTTGAGAGCAGTCTGATTTATACATCGTATATATATTGTGGAAATGGATAAAAAAGGAAAAAAAATGAAAATGTTTAATTTCCGAATATTTGTTTTTTTTTAATAAATCGATTGATAAATATAAATTATACATTAGTTTAAATCTAGAGCTTGATTTTTAATATTTTAATGGTTCCACTTTTTATTCTCTTCTTTCAGAGACAAACAAATGCGAAGAGTGGGAGAAAATTAGATGCAATTTTGTGTCCAGGAACGAATGGAATATTTTTGAAATAATTGCCCGATTTGGAGTTCAATAAATAATTGTGCGTAGACTTGAAGAAATGATTTGTTTAACAAGGCAAAAACAAGGAGTATTGCCAGGACAAGGGAAATAATAAGTGCAAAACAAAAACTGAAGCAATCAAATTCTATTTTCAAATTGAATTTTAAATACACTCACACAGTCAAGGACACAGTCGCAGTAAGAGTCACAAGAGTCAGAGTCACTGTCAGAGTCACCGTTAGAGTCATCGTCAGAGTCACCGTCAGAGCCACCGTCAGAGTCACTGCCAGAATCGCAGTTAAAGTCACAGAAATACATGCAAAACCAGAAAGAGGCACGTTGAGAGTCACTGCTACGGGCACAGCCACTGACACAGCCACTGGCACAGTCACTGGCACAGTCACTGGCACAGTCACTGATACAGTCACTGGCACAGTCACTGGCACAGTTATAGCCATAAGCATAGACACAGACAGCGAGAGAGAGAGAGAGAGAGAGAGGAAGACACTTGACGAGAGAGAGAGAGACAGATAGGAACAAGCGGCAATTGTGTGTTTTTGGACATGAGTGGAAGGAGGAGCGAGGTGTGCGGTGTAACAGAAAGGACATAACGACAATATTTGCTATCAAAATTGAAATCGAAGCAGCAGCGACAAAGCAGCTACTTGTTAGCCAGACAAAGTAATCAAAACTTACCAAACAGGAGGCGGCGGCCAGGACAGGACGTCAGCGGGATCAGAACTGAAGTGGGAAGGAAGCAGAGGCAGAATAGAACAAAAAAAAAGAAGGAGTAGACTGGTCGAAGGTGGAAGCTGGTAGGTGGTAGGTGGAAGGCTGAAAGTGGAAGGCTGAAAGTGGAAGGTGCTGCGGGGGAAAGAGGCAATGCGGCTGCCCCCGTAAACAAGTTCCGGAAATATACGAAAAATAACGGAAGCGCTGCTCTCGATAGCCAACAACATCGAAAGCAAAAGCAACAACGGAAAAGGGCACCAACAACAATACCAACAACACCAATACCAACACCAACAACAACAACAACAACAACAACAACAACAACCACAACAACTACAACTAAAATAGATACATTGAAAGGACCAACAACCGTTAGAGTCCATACATAATACACACATATAGTACATGCAAACAAAACATTTTTGTGCTCGAGCACAGATAACAATCAAAGCAACAATCAGGATCCGGATACGGGTTCGCGAGTCCCGGTCCCAGGACGAACCCAGGCTGCTCTCCATGCCAGGTTGGAGTCTGCAAAATCCATAGTCAAAATCAAATATTTTGTATTTGTTGTTGTTTTTTTTTTCTGCTGTTTGCTGACAAGTTAAATAGTTGAGGTCAACGACCGCCTGGAGATGCCACAAATGTGTGCAGCAGCAACAACAACAACAGCAACAGCAACTGGAACATCAGCTGAAACAACAAGCAAGGACATTTTCTTACATTGCTCGCAGACACCTTGGCAGTGCGCGTAAAGTGTCAGAGACAGGACTATCGACGTATGCAACATACAACACACGACTTACAGCATACAGCATATAGCATACAGCATACAGCATACAACGTGCCGCATACAACGTGCCACATACAACGTGCCGCACACAGCGTGCCACAATACAAACGCTCAACATATGAGGAGGGACAATATACGAGCCTAGACTCTCGATTTCCGGCGAGAGCCCGACAAAAGGAATAAATAAGTTAGAAAAACTGAGAATCCTGCACGCTCAAGAGGCGGACGTAGCCTTCCACATCCTTAAACTCACAGCCGTTAAATAAAAGTAAAGCACGGAAAATTTCTTTTTTCCTGCGTTTTCCCCCATCTCATTCCTTTTTCACTTCATCTCTCGCTTTTTGCCATTTTTGTTTTTTGATAAATGGAGGCAAGAGCCAAAAAATTTGCGGCAAGCCAAAAGTAAAAGTTGCTGTCGGCCCGGCCTGCTCTGTGTGTGTGCGTCTGCGTGTCTGCGTGTGTGTGTGTCTCGAGAAATTGAAAAGGCAAGAAAAGGTGACGCAGATAAGGTTAAAATAACAACAACAACAACAGCTACAACAATATATATATGTTGTAGCAACAAGAACAACAACAACAACAGCAACAACAACAACGAGAACAATAACAACAACCGTCCCATCAACATCAGAAGTGGCATTCACAAGCGTCGGCAGACATTGATAGCAGCAACAACAACAACAGAAAGAAAATAATAATAACAACAACAACAATAATAACAACAAAAAGAAGAAGAACAAAACAATTGCCGTAGAAAATTGTTTTTCGTTGTGTTTTTTTTTATTGTAACGCCTTCTTTGAGTCGTGGTCGTGGATGACTGTGAAGGATACGTTGTCCTGACTGCTGGCACCTCGTTTTGGGGCAAGTTTATTGATTCACGGCTGCCGTCTGATCGATGCGCCATATGCCTGCCTAACGGACGCTGCCACCTACCCAAGTTGGCCGCATGCCACAGGTTGAGGTTGAGCTTGAGGTTGGCAATTGGGAGACTCAGAGACTCAGACATTGAGACATTGAGATATTGAGATATTGAGATATTGAAAAGCTGAGAGACTCAAAGATTGAATGATTGAGTTGTCGCTCGCTCTGAAGTGATTTGTGACTTTATATAAAGGAATTAAATTGATGGAAATCGATCGAGTTGCTTCAATGCCTTTAATTGGTCTTTAACTGCAACTGAGCAGCAGCATCCACGTACACATAAACACACGTACACACATACACACACACACATACGCAACACGCTCGCAGGCAGACAAGGAGAAGGTTAAAGCCAAAATTAATACCACTTAAGTAACCAAACCGAATGCGTCTCATTATGGCCATTACGAGAATGAGCTTCCGACGGTCGGACACATCGACAACAGCCTGTACCAGCGCCATCACGTGCTGGCTGGCCTATGTCCTGGGATTCCTAATGATGTTGCCAGGTGAGTGACCCACAAAATACAATATTACCAGTGCCTAGATACTTAGGCAGGTGAATGTTCCAAAGGCAATGCCCACGTGAACTACAGGACGAGAAAGCTGAATAGAAGAAAAGAAAAAAAAAATGAATACTCAAATTCTCTTAATTACCTAAGTAATTATAATTAGGAGATGAGGATCTTTCAATTACTCGTTCTCTTACTTAACCAATTTTTATTATATAAACTAGGAAACTCTTTAACTTCTTGGAAATACTTAAATTAAAGAATGTATTTATCTTTTTAATCACAGCAGTTGCTATAATTAAAAGTAATTACTTGTAATTACTTTAATCATTCTTCGATCAAGTTTGAAATGCTTTAAAATGTTTAGATTTTTCTATCTTTTGAACATTTGGATAACTAACAAATTTAAAAAATATGATATATCTTTAATTGTGATTTTAATTACATAAGTAATTAATAGAATTACTATAAATTTACTCTCATTACATTTATAATTACAAAAAGTAATTATTAGGAAGCTTTAAACCTATGAGTGCGATAAACTATCATCATTTAATTATTTATATATATTTTTTCTATTTTCAACCTATTTAACTCTTTGAAGTAATTGAATTGAATTACTTTTTTATATTTTTAATTTTTTTTAATTACTTCTTATGGACATATTTGGCCTTACTTTAAAATACTGAAATAATTATTCTGTTTTTTTTTTTTAATTCTAAAATGAAGTCTTAAAATCTTAATTCTCAATTCTCAAACTTATATGTATATGTATATGTATATGTATATGTATATGTATATGTGTATGTGTAAGCATCAGATATCCTAAATTGCTTTAAGTTTTCGCGCAATGAAAGATCCTAAACGGGGAAGAAAGGAGAAGGTGCTGTCTAGCGGTGACTGGGAGAAGCGTTAGGAAGTTAGGGGGATGGAGGATGATGTGGATTGTGAGGAATGCGGGGTGGGCGTGGGGTGGGCTTTAACAAATGTTTATTACGTATACGTAGCGTGGCAACAAATTAAACATGACTCGTTTTTGCGTTAATGCTTTGGGTCATGTCGTTTGCTGCTTGATGCCACTTGTCGCTCCGTTGTTGCTGCTCTTGTTCTTGTTGTCGTTATTGTTGTAGTTGTGTAGTTGTTGTTGTTGCAGTTGTTGTTCTTATTTTTGTTTTTGTATTTGATGTTGGCAGAACTCTTCTTACTGTGCACTGTTACGCGGCAAAGCCGGATGCTGATGCTGATGCTGATGTGGATGTTGATGTGTATTCGAATGTGTTTGTGTGTGTGTGTGTGTGTGCTTGTGTGGGTGTGTGTATGTGTGTGTGAATGTTGATGGTCGTGAATGTGTATGTGAGTCTACTGACTCCGACGACTGGCAATTTGTTTATTTGATTGCATTTCTGCACTCGCTGGGCCAAGGGGCGAGCACACAGACAGCGGGGGAGGCATACAGAATGGCAGCGGGAGCAGGCGAGACTCCTGCACCTGCTGGTGCTCCCATCTGCTCCGTCATCGTCTCCTGGAACTGTTTGCCCGTCTGCGCGCACAAATCAAAGTCAACTGCGGTAAGTGGAACGACAAATAAAGTGCAGCAACCGCTTTTGTGGAGCCTGCGAGTTGCAAGGTGCTAGTCGCTCGGAGCTGCATAGAGATGCTGCTGCAAGTAGCCGTGCCCCCATACAATTGCCATTGACAATCGCTCAAAGTTGACTGGCAAGCAAATTTTTGGATGCAATTAGGTTGATGAACGGTAAACGCTGAATGTTGATTGCGGTGCCAGCAGAAATAAGAAGCTATCCTCCAAATCGATTGGGTATATTGATGAGGCTGATAGGCTGACAGGAACAGACGAGAGGAACAGGAGCACGGGTAGGGGTAGGCGTAGGGGTAGGTGTAGGGGTAAGGGTATGACTAGCAGCCACATCCAAGGACTTGTGTCTCACCCGAATGTGTCTCAAGTCGTGCGCTCTCTGGTAAACCGATTACGTGGAGCATCTACTCGAGAATTAAAAAGCTACTCAGCATTCAGCAAAGGGTACTCAATGTGAGATACATTTAGAGTGAGTGCGAATATCGAAGGGGGTGGGGGGGTACTTTATGTTTGCGAATGTATCTCTTCGCAGGGGTGCTCACATTTAATTACTTTTGATAGGGGAATACTTACGCGCATTTGCCACATAAATTTCTCATATGTTAAGATACTTTTCATGCGAATTGAAACTTAAGCTGCACTTGTAGATACTTTGGGACCGTGTGTGCGCAATGCTGCATAATTGATGTGTAGATACTTTTAATGCCGGAGTCTATGAAAAGGACAACTTGAAGTTTTAGTATTAATTATTATCTCAATAATCACGATACAAAATTTAGGGCACCTTTTAAAATGTTAATGAAGAAGTATCTATAAAAAAGTATCTTTTAAAAGGTATCTGTAAATAAGTATCTTTAAAAAAGAATCTATACAAAAGTATCTTTAACAAAGTATCTGAAATAAAGTATCTATAACAAAGTATCTATCAATTAGTATCTTTAAAATAGTATCTTTAAAAAAGTATCTATACAAAAGTATCTATTAATAAGTATCTTAAAAAAGTATCTTTAAATAAGTATCTACACAAAATTAGCCTTAAAGAAATATCTATACAAACGTATTTATTCAAAAGTATCTGCACAAAAGTATCTTTAAAAATGTATCTATAAAACATGTGGAATAGAAACTCGATTAGTGATTGATTAATTCGTTTTATTTATTTGGAATTCTTGTATCTCAAAAATCAAAGTTTCTATTGATTTATTTAAGCATTGATATATTCAATCCGTACAAATAAATAAAGCAATTATTTTGAGACTTTATTAAAGCCTGGGACTAAGCCAAATGTGTTTAGTCTTTGCCCACAAACTGCCCAGAACTTGATCCTTGAGAAATAAGATTGCAGTTTTTCATTCAACTTTATTTATATTTTCATTATGACAGTCATTCAGTCGGATTATTTAATTATATAAAAATAAAGATATTTAAACATTCTGAAAGTCCCTCAATTACTTTTATATAATAATTCATATAATATTTTTTTTTTTTATATTTTATTTTGTGATGTAGAAAAGATGCAAATCTTGGTGTATTTAGAGCTCGATATATTTTAGATGCTTTCATTTGACAATTAGCCTTTTATGAATTTCCCTTAACTTGAAAATGGAATTTATGTTTTTGTGCTCGGATTCGATTAAAGTTTTCAATAAACTAAAAAAAAAAAAGAAAAGAAAACATTTCTTTTTATATTTTTACTGCCCTTGAGTATTTGAAAAGCGATACATCTGTGTGTGGAAGGAATCGATCTATGGCATCGAGTCAAAGTTTATTCTTGCGCAAATTGTTTTCTCACTTTGTAAATCCTGCAGGATATTTGCAACGATGCCTTGATTCATATCGTCCTGTATTGCTTTTCAAGCACCGTTCTACTTTTCCTGTCGCCCATTTTTGTGGTTTTTTGACATGGACTTGACCCACAGATTGTATTTCATTTTATTTGTAAGGATTTTGGATGAGTGCATCCTGCAACATATGGCAGTAAGTGAAAAACATATCTGCCATTTCCACATCCACATCCACATCCATTTCCATCGCCATCGCCATTTGTTCTCCAATTGCTGCCTATTCGTCGCAGTTTAGTTATGCATAAAACAACTTCTGTGGCACGTTTCAATTCATTTTGCAACCAGCAGCTGTGCCCCATCAACCCGACTCCTCCATTTTGATGGCTGGACACACTTCGGAGTGATTCCCGTTTCCTGTTTCTTTCAGTATTTTCTGCATATTTCCTTTGTGTTTCTTTTGGTTTTATGAATTTCTGTCCAGTACAAAACACACAGGGACACAGATACTCGTACAGACACATACACACACGCACACATCCACACACACCCACAAGCACAGGGACACTTCCATCCTTACGCACAAAAAGGCAGAAACGCGGACACATATGAATTGATGTCCATATATTATTGTTGGTTACCCTGAAACAAATGGGTAAGGGGCATCAGTATATCCTGGGATTGTCGCTGTTACCCTATAAGTCATATTGTATGCACAAGAATTGGCCGAATTGCGTTAGTATATACTGACATACTTTTAATATATATTTTTCATCATTATTTTTATTTATTTTTCAAAATTGTGTCATCTAATTAAACGTTGGTTGTATTTAATAACCTTTAATAACTATAATTAACGTATAAAATGGTATAAATATACTAGTATTTAAATATGCTGTATGTACAGTACATCAAGATTGATTGAGAGATGATTTACACAGATCAATTTTGGTACAAATTCTACAAATAAATTTCAACTTGCAAATCTTTGACTGTCTGTCTCTCAAGATGTAGAAAATATACTAAAAAAATACTGACTTATATAGCTATATACTGACAGACAGATCAGAAAGTCGTTCTTATTGGTATAGATATCGGTATATTGCATTTATATATTCATTTACATAAAAGCGGTATATACCGAAACATACTGTCCACCTAGCTGGTAGTGTTTTAGTATATAGAATATTTAAGTACTAAAATCTATCGAAGTAATAATGTGGATTTTATATATATATATTTTTTTAAAAATAATTTTTATTGTTTTTTACTGTTAACGCTTGGAAATTGTAGGGTATTTTAAAATCGTATACTACCAAGCCTGAGGCACCTCCTGTCATCTAAAGGAAGAGCAGGCAATAAGTTATCCGTTTAAGCGGAATGAAAGTCGGATAAGACTCAACTTATTTTCAAACTTATTATTTTCAATTTATTTTCCTATTTGATTTAATGTTTCGCTGGATAAAAGTTCAATTCAATTTTTAATATTTTCGTCTTCTATAGGGTATTTGGTATCTACCAATTGTCCACCCGTGGACGTGTCCGTTCGAACTTTTCTTTGCTTTCGATATTGTCCCTATTTTACTCTTTGTCAATTCAGGCGCCTTTTTTGTGATTCGTTGTTCTCAGTTGCCTGTTCGTCTAGCATCAAACTGGCATTCACATTCGCATTCACATTCACATTCACATTCACATTCACATTCACATTCACATTCGCATTCAGATCCAGAACCAAATCCTCATCTACATGGAGGTGCCAGGTGCCAACTGCTGACCGCCTTCAATATGCATGCTAATTTTGTGCTCCCATTGCATTCAGTCAAAGTCCCAGGAACTCGACCCTGTTCCCGTTTCAGTCCTCCGCCCTTCGGTTTGCAGGCTCTCCACTCTTCTAGTTTCGTAGTGTCTCTGTCACTGGTCCTTTGGCTCTATCCTGGTCGCACTTGCTGTAGGTAAAGCTTAAAATGGCGTTACTCGCGCCAATCTCTGTATCAGCTGTCCCTTTATCATATCCTTCAACCGACTCCACGAGTTACCTCTGTTTGATTTTGGGCATAAATATTTATGAGGCAAACGCCATGCGATTGCGATATATCCTTTTGCCTCTAACCGGAATACATTCTGTCCGCTTTTCCTTATTTTCAAACATCCCAGATATATGAGGCTTGTGACAACAGCAACAAAAAAAAAGCCCAGCCCGTTTTCACAGTCAGCACAACTGCAATGCATGCAATGCTTCAAATTACCAAAGGACTTTTATTCAGGTTTATGTTTATGCGAGCCACCTTATCCTTAAATTTCGAACCCACAAAAACTTTTGCAGTAAATAAATAAAATAAACTTTGAACCTAATTTAATTTAATAAAGTGAGAAGGACTTTCCTTTTTACGATATTTATCGATATGAGGACTCACTTTATTTTGCATCTGAAAACTAAGAACAGTGCTTGGTTATCGCTTGATTAACTTATTTTTAAAGGATCAAACTATCGATATTTAAATTAATCGAAGATAGGACTTTTTTTCAAGATAACAAAAATTTAATATATAAAAAGAAGCATGTGAATTGGTAGTAAAAAGTCCTTCAAGTCAGTTACTCTAGATCCTGAAATACTCCTACATTTTGTTTTTCTTATCTTACCCTTTCGTATTTTATCTTAAATTATCCTTTTTTATGGTGTTTTATCTATTCTTGTTAAAATAAATTAATTTAATATTATCTTAGCTTGTTTTTACCTTAAGAATTAATATTTTAATTTACAGTCAACTTTTGTCTAATCAAGAGTCTAATATTAAACCGATCTCTGACTTGTCTTATTTGGATACTCAAAAGGTTACTCAAGGAATAAAGTTATCATGAGCTTAAATAAAATAAAAGTTATAAGACGTCAGCTTAAAATATTATTATTAACTTAATTATTAAAGTTGATTTCATATTTCTACTGTGCAGGACACAGGATATCCCAAGTCCTGGGTATATCGTAGGTGCATGGTATCTTTCGGGTGATCTTATGCCCGGCTACAGAATATTTCTGAATGATAGGTTATATTTGGGGTATAGGTTATCTCTGGGGTATAGATTATCTCTAGGGTATAGAGTGCTTTCTAGGGTATACGGGACTTTCTAGGGTATAGAGGGCTCTTTAGGGTATACGGGGCTTTCTAGGGTATAGAGGGCTCTCTAGGGTATAGAGGGCTTTCTAGGGTATAGAGGGCTTTCTAGGATATAGAGGGTTTTCTAGGGTATAGAGGGCTTTCTAGGGTATAGAGGGCTTTCTAGGATATAGAGGGTTTTCTAGGGTATAGTGGGCTCTCTAGGGTATAGAGGGCTTTCTAGGATATAGAGGGCTCTCTAGGGTATAGAGGGCTCTCTAGGGTATACGAGGCTCTCTAGGGTATAAAGGGCTCTCTAGGGTATAGAGGGCTTTCTAGGATATAGAGGGTTTTCTAGGGTATACGGGGCTCTCTAGGGTATAGAGGGCTCTCTAGGGTATAGAGGGCTTTCTACGATATAGAGGGCTCTCTAGGGTATACGGGGCTTTCTAAGGTATAGAGGGCTCTCTAGTGTATACAAGGCTCTCTAGGGTATAGAGGGCTCTCTAGGGTTCGGTATCTTCATCCGAAGTGCTCAAGCTTTTGGTTTCTCTTTAATTACAAATTCTTAATTGTATTTTGTATGGAAAGTCAAAAACTATTTTGAATTGAATTAAAGTTTTATTCGCTGTCTGTGTTTGTCTTTGTACATGGAAAATCTTGTTGGCTTTTGAGCTTCGCTTTTAGTGTCCCGACTGTGATTTATGGGGAAGCTGCAATAAATTATCGTGCTTTGATGCCAATGCTGCATAAATTGTACAAATCAGCTAACATTACGTATACGCAATGTTGTCACTTGCTGCAGTTATCGCTGTGGCTGCTGTCGCTGCTGCTGCTGCCGTTGCTACTGTTGCTGCCGATGCTGCTAATGCAAATTAAGCGTAGTTGCTGCTGACAGTCAAATGGCAAAATCTTCGGTTTCAAATCGGAGCAGCAACAGGAGCTTCAAAGGATGTGCCGCATTCAACGCCCAGGCACTTAATACGCGCCCAATTAATGCAGCTTAGCGACTGATTTCATTGCTGCTGCCGTTGCTTTTGCTGCTGACAAAAGGCCCTGGAGCTGCGCTAAAGTGCACGCACACACATGCACACATTCTCATAAACTCACACACACACACACACACACATACACATGAACAGTGCAACTTCATGGCATGTTGCAATTAAGTATGACAAATTACTTGACAAGCGCCTCTAGATGCCGCAACAATGTTCAAGTCGCTTTCACCAATGGCAACGCTTGGCTTGGCAGCTCGCAGGACTATCCAGGACTATCGCTCCTTGCCTTGTGCTTGTCTTTTCATCCTCGCCTCTGAGGCTTTAGCCCGGCGAAGGCGTTGATGCGTGCTAAGTTACTGCCACTTGTCTCTGGCCATGTGTCTGGGTGGGTCTTATGCTCGCGCGTTAGAGGTAATTTTCTTGTGTTGCACTAAAACAGGATATCATTGCGTCACCTGCGGCACTTTGTTGCAGATGTGGCAAATGAAGCAATTGGTGCGACTTTGATTTCTCTTCACACACACACACTCGCACACACATTCAATTTTCATTTAATTTTTGGTCAGGATTTGTTTAAAATCAAATCATGTTTTCAATTTCATTTTTTTCGTCCTTTTATTTTTTTGTTTTGTTATTTTTTTGTTTTTGAACTTTTTTTGATTTTGTTTTCACCGCATTTTGGACCAGCGGTCGGCGACCAGAGATGAGCAACCAACAAATTGAGTTCAATGCTCAACTGAGCCGAGAGCAATGAACCGGCCAGCGGCACATGCTGCATGCTGCATGCCCCATGCCCATGCCCCAAGCTCTGTGGCAGGCATCTAAGTTGGCAGCTGCATTCGGTATCAGCCATTGAGCACCCCCAAATACATATGCACACATACACACATACACTCATACACACATACATACATAAACACATCCACACATACTCACATACACACATACACATGCATATACATGCTCGCAGATGGCTTAAACGTTGCCAGCGACGCCGTCGAAAGGTCCGCATCAATGTTTATAGTCAAGTCAACGGAAACTCCTGGCCAAATACGAGCATTCGCCCGGCAATCAAAAGCAAAAGCAAAGCCAAAGCCGAAGCAAAGCAAATCATAAAAAGTAAACCAAAGCAAAGTAAACCAAAGCAAAGCAAAGCAAAGCGGAGTGTAAAAGAATGGAAAGTAAGGCAGTGTCAGTCATTGGACATATAACCCACAGGTTGAATCCAGGGCCACGCCTAGTTTTTTGTCTGTTTGCGGCGCGCCCTAAATGGTTCTCAACTGCCGCTCGTTGCAGTTCCTCGTGGTAAATTTCAATTTGGCAAACGTGAGCCGCATTTTGGCTGTGGCTCTCCTTTCCATTCTCGTCCTCGCTGGTCCTTGTTCTGGTTTTCATATTCGTTACTTTTTCTGTTACTTTTCTCTTCTCCTTAGTCACTTTAGTCTCTATTCTCTATCCACTATTCTCTGTTCTCATTTCTCATTTCTTTTGCTGCTTGTTTTTTCCATTTCTCGGATTTTGTCTAAAACTTTGGCCCAAAGCCGGCGGCCCAAGTTTGTTAAATGCGTTAGCAGTTTGGCCGCTGCACGTGCTCCTCACTATCCTTAGGCGCATTTTGGTAAGGATTGAATCTTTCAATCATGTCCACATCGACGCTAAGGATGATGTTGTCCTTTTGCTCTCCTCGACTTCGTTGCCAGCATCATCACATTTTCAAACAAACCGAAATTCCTGTTTCCCTTTTCTCTGTGCGGGAATTTCCTTCGATTTCGGTTGCTCGCAAATGTTTCACTTTGTGGCAATGTCATGCCCACGTCACCCTCGATCCCGTGGGTCCCTGTGGGTCACCGTAGCTCCCCTTGGGTCCCCGTGAGTCACCGTAGGTCTCCGTGGGTCACCGTGGGTCCAAAGTTGAATGAACGGTGGTGTCGATTTCGTTTCCGCTTTCGCCCGGCTGACGGTAGATTCAATAGCTGGATACCGTTATCGATACCCTTATCGATATCGTTATCGGTATCGTTTCTCTGCTGCTCTTTTCTTCAGCTTCATTTCATTTTCTTTCACGCGTGGGGAGAATCAAAATGAGAAATCAAAATAAAACTTAGATTCAATAATTTATTTGTAACAAATTTGGTAAATTTTAAAATTATTAATAGACAAAAAAAGAGTATAATTAATTATAATAATTTAAATAAAATATTTAACGTTTAAATTAACATAAATAATAATAAAAATAAAAATAATAAATTACAAATATGTTTTTATAAAATTTTTAAATTTTTAAAAAATATCATTAAAATATTAAATGGAGGGAAATTAAAATTAAACTTAAATTCAATAATTTATTAATAACAAATTTGGTAAATTTTAAAATAATTAATAGACAAAAAAAGAGTATAATTAATTATATTAATTTAAATAAAATATTTAACTTTTTAGTTAACATAAATAATAATAAATAACAATAAATAATAATAAAATAAAAATAATAAATTACAATTATATTTTTATAAAATTTTAAAATTTTTAAAAAATAACATTAAAATATTAAATGAAGGGAAGTTAAAATTAAACTTAAATTCAATAATTTATTTGTAACAAATTTGGTAAATTATAAAATTATTAATAGACAAAAAAAGAGTATAATTAATTATAATAATTTAAGTAAAATAATTAACTTTTTAATTAATATAAATAATAAAAAATAACAATAAATAATAATACAAATAAAAATAATAAATAAATAAATAAAAAATAATATATTAAAATTATGGATTTTTAAAATTTAAATATTTCAAAAATTGTTATGAATTTCCAAACTATTTATATATTTTAAACAAATTTGACAGCTTAAATTTTTTAAAATCCAGAAAAATATCAAATTTATTGTAAATAAAAGTTATCGATATATTTTGTTGGCTGTTAATTTACGTAGCTAAAACTGTAAGTCAGAACTTGATATTAAACTAGTTGACTTCGGAAAAATTATCCTTTGAAAACAAAGGATTTTTCGAGTAGCCTCAAACTGCAAGTAAATCCTTGCCAGAGCTCAGCGAAGCTCGAATGATTAGGTTTGAGCTGGGAATCGATTTAGTCCTGCGTTATTTAACTTCTTGGGTTTAGGTTCATCCTTAAATCGTTTATATTCTTGCCATGCATTTGCGCATGGGCAATAAATTATAGGCCCGAACCGCAGCGATGCGACAGAAGCATCCTTTATTATCCTGTCACACGCATGTCGACAATGTATGCGCACCAACATGTAAGCATTGTTATTGCTGCTGAGGGCGTAGATACGAACCGATCAACGCGCACACACTTTCACACTCACACAGACACATGCGGATAGCTAATACATAAATATCCTTATGCATATCCATGAGCAGGACACCTCTCAAGCTACAGTGAACACTCAACTGTGAAGTAAAGTAGAAATTGCGATTTTAGCTGCTTTCATCTTAATGCAGTTGTCGGATGCAGACGCGACTTTTTGGACATGGACATCCTTTAAGTCTCTGCGAAGTCCTTATTCTGGGGTCACAGTGGGTCTAATAGGATTTTTTTAGTAAAAAGAAAATAAATTATTTATAAAAAAATAATGTTTATGCATCAAGTATAAATTAAATCAAATGGTAAATGTAGAGCGTAGAATAGCTAGGACACTTATCGATAAATGATCGATAATCGATAGGAACTTTGACAAGTTCAATTTCTATAACTTTATTATATGGAAATAATTCTTCTAATCTTAAAAGGAATCAGTTAATAGTGACAGATAAATTTCGATAAATCGATAACATATTTTAAGTTATAAGAAATACAAGAATTTTCAGTTTGTTTTTATGGTAATTAAATTAATTACTACATTTTTCCATTTTTAATACCATTTTTACAATCGTAGTTCCACAATGGAGTTTTCAAATATTAAATAATACTTTCATAATCATAGTGCTTGAGTATTTGTCCCACTGTGCGGCCCCAGCTTGGCTGCGGTTTATTTTCGCGCGCCAAAGATTGCGGCTAATAAATCAAACTGTTTCGTTATTGTAACCACTTGAAGTGGAACAGGCACGAGAAAACGTGTCCTGGGTCCTTGGAGCGGGAGGGAGTCGCCACAAGTGTCACAATAAATACGTTGCAACTGCAACTCACAAGGACTAATATGAAAATGAGGCATCAATTGAACTGCAAGTTCAGTCACACACGCATACACATACATATAAGCTTATGTTGTATATTGATTCATACACACACACACACACACACACACACACACACACACACACTCACACACACACACAGTAGTGAGGAAATTTTATCTAAAAATTGAATTAAATTGAGTTGCAGTTCGTGTTGCAGTCAAAATTTCAGTCCGTGTGGCAATCCGTGTGGCAGCCACAATTTGAGTTCCAGTTTTAGTTGATGGAGTTTATGTTGCAGTAGTTGATATTGACGTTGCAGGTCGGCACTTTTGTCACGTTGATGCATGTTTGCGTTGCACACTGAATTGGCCACTGACAGTGATTTGATTTTAGGCATCGAATGTGTCTCCGATTTCGATTTTAATCCCATCAAAGTTCGAAAAACAAAAAAAATCGAAAACGAAAACAAAGCCCGTTGAATTTGTTCACCCAGTGGTGCAACAGTTGCAACAAAAGCTGCGTCGATGGCATCAAAAAATAATTAATTATAAAAGAAAAACTTCAAATTAGATTTTATCCATATCGATAATTCATTTCATGCTCCAGGAACTTGTGTTCCAAGGATCTGATCTGATTTTCTGTCCCACGAGCGGGAACATTAGTCACATTGATTTTTGCATGGCATTCGTGGATGGCAGGGGACAAGGGAGGGGGGGACGAGCTGTAGACAATGCTTCACATGGTTGAAGTTTCACTGCAGAAGCTCAATTCGGTAAGTTGGGCCAAGGAAATTTGTCAAAGTCAAAGTAACTTCCATGTCTATCGATTTCGAGCGGCGTTAAATTGAAAAGAAAGCATCTGCGATGCCAGCAGAGGACGAGGCAGGCGACTAGACGCATGTTGCGGGAACGAGATGGCAAGTGTGTGGAAGCAAGTGTGTGTAAGGAGTGTGATGGGATTGGGATTGGAATTGGGTGGGGAGTGGAGGGTGGTAGGAGGGGCTCCAAGAATGTGGCATGCCTTAAAACTAATTCCAAAAAACATTTCCAACCAAGTTTCCAACGGATGCTCCCAAAAGAATGTGACGCATCACCAGACTGACAGGCAGCAACATTCAGGACCCAAGCGATTCTGTACCTTAGTTAAGGTTTTGGCTTAACTTGTATGTATTTATCATCCTGCATGGATGAACAGCGGATAGTACACACACACACACACTCAGACACACACACACACACATACATATATACTCCGACACACACGTTACCTGTACGGCTACTAAATAATCACAAAGTTGAACCGCAGTTGACGCTCGATTAAAATATCTCCAAGCTATGCACTTTTAGTCGCTCTCTCTCCCTCTCTCTCTCTCTCTCTCGCTCTCTCTTTCATTTTGTAAAAACAATTTAAAGGACCAGCAGCAAAGATAAAACCCCAAGGATAAATTATCGTCAACAACTCGCTCGGTAAAAGGAAAATAGTTGAACGCGCTTACGCGCTTTGGGTGACTGGTGACTGGTGACTGGTGACTAGTGACTAGTGACTAGTTCCTCAGAGCACTGATTTATGTACAGGATAAGATTTATGTCAATTCTCTGATACCCTGCACTCCTTCACTGAAGTTTCAATTTATTGAAATCCTAGAAAAGTCACTGAAAAGCCAAAGATGTAGCACTTATTTTCAACCTCTCGCACTCTCACTTTCTGTCAAACACTTGTACACTTTTTATCAAACAGGAGATCAAAGTGTCGTTAAAGGTGATCCAATCCTTGGGCTTCTATTGAACTGGAAGTGCGACTTGCAAGGACATTATCTTCGATTTCCTCGTAGTCATCATCCTAATCCAAGGCTCTGAAACTGAAGGGTATACAAGATATTTAATATGCATTTACGATTTCTGTCGCCTACACTTCTGCTTCTAGCTGCACCCTAGACCGGATGCCCACGCTCGGAGGAGAGGGTGCGGTGGGCAAGGCGGGTAACTGTCTTGTGGCTGTCGTCTCAGATGTCGAGGCGAAGCCACTGTCATTGTACTGCGAAGCATTTTTGACATTTGCATAAGTAGGCAAATGCCTTAGATCACTCCCTTTGGTCCAGGTCCATGGCTACCCATCCATGTGCCTACCAGACCCATGGCCCTCGGTGTTGGCCATTGTTTGTCGTGCTTGTTCTTGGGCCCTCGTCATTGCGGCTAAAAAGCGGTCTGGGTGTTTCAAATGAGGAAGTGCCCTGCACTGCCGGAAGACTTCAATGAAAGCTAAACTACAAATTTAAGCACAATACCGTGTGAAGAAGACGTGGGGGGGGGGGGGGATTGGCAGGGAGTGTAAGTGAAAAGGAAGAGGAAGCGGGTGTGTCGGTGGTTGGTTGGGTTGGCTAACAGACAGCGAGGGGCGGGCAGAAAGGGACGACAGGCTGGCATTTTTGCCACCTGCTCATTTTCCATTTCTTTTACCAACTCCCACTTCCGCCTTCTGCCACTCCCCCATTTTGCAGGTCTGGGCATTGCCAGCTTGTGTGCGCCCGCATGGTAAGCTTATTAAAGTCTTACACACACACACAGCCATACACATACACGCACACTTGCAGGCAAATATACACAAACACATACTCGTTCATTCATAAAGATTCTGGCACAAACTGACACACACTCGCACACACTGGCACACACTCGCACACACTGGCACACACTCGCACACACAGACACACACAGGGAATGTTTCATTAAATTTGCAGCACTCGCCGGAGGAGCACGTGTTTTAGGCACCGAGGATGCGATATGTGCCAAACATTAGCATAAGCATTTCCACAGAAAAACCATGGAGGAGACAAGCGCAGCGCACACATTGGGAAAGCGACCAAAACGACCCGAAAATATGCAGAGAAAATGAAAGAAAAACAAACTGCGAGCAATATCCTGGTCGGCGTTGCACGACTACGCGTTGTCCTGTGGCGGTTGTACAGTTGAAAAAGGATTAAGTAATCGCAGCTACTGGGTCAATGCATATTATGCGCTTCAGGCAGTGTGTTGGCAGTGCAGCCAGCGATGACAGTCGATATGAAGTGGCAGTTCATAACGGAACGTAGGCAGTGAAAAGGTAGTGCGAGGTAGGGCAGAGGTGGAGCAGAGGTAGGGCAGAGCTAGGGCAGAGGTAGTGCAGAGGTAGGGCAAAGGTAGGGCAGAGATAGGGCAGAGGTAGTGCAGAGGTAGGGCAGAGATAGGGTAGTGATAGGGTAGTGATAAAGTAGTGATAGAACAGTGGTAGGGTTGACGTAGAGGGGAGGTAGGGCAGAGGTATGGCGGAGGTAGGGCAGAGGTACGGTAAAGGTGGTCAATATCATCTTTCATATTACTAGCAGCAAGGACATTCGAAAGCCAAAACTGAAATAATGTCGATGGCTTTAGGCACTAGCATCAATATACCTGATCACAGAAAATGTTAAGGGGTATAGGCTATTATAAACAGAAAATGTGAGCAAACTGGAAAACTGAAAAACTGAAAAACTGCAAAACTGAAAAACTAAAAAACCGAAAGAGCAAAACGTAAAAGCACAGGATATACCGCGAGTAGATCTACAACAAAGGCGGGGATACAAGCTGAAGCGTCGACATGGATGCGGACATGGTCGATGACAGAGAAGGAGTAGAAGCAGGAGTCTGCCGAGCAGAAACAGGAGCAGAAGGAGGAATCTGAATGGAAGTCAAGCGGACAGGATATCGGGTTGCAGGGAAACTGCGTTTGAGGCCGAAAAAAAGCAAGGAGGGTGGGGCGCAATAGAGGATGGTAGGCGGTACGCTGTATTTAATAAATTATGCAAGGTAACCAAGTTTTTTCTTTATTTGGTTTTTTTTTTTTTTTTTTTTTTGTTAGTCCTTTTTTTGCTTTCTGTGCCACAAGTGAAACGAATGCAATAAGAAAAACCGAAAAAAAGAATCCTGAAAAAAATTGAGAAAATTCGAAAGCTTCTAAGCGGCTGCCTACAGGCTTCCACGGCTTTATGTGGCGTGTTCTTATGTGGGAATATGGGGATACAGGGCGTTAAGTGGGCGTGGCACATGTGTTCATTGTAAGCTGCACTTGCATAGGCATAGCTCCGATATGGGCGGAAGTTGGCACTTTGTACTTTGTGAGTGCATACCTAATGGATTAAGCGGCTGACAAATGATGATAGACGTGAGAAAGGAAAGCGAGGGGTGAATAGGGCAAAGGGGAGAAAGAAAAGAGGACAACCAGAGATGAAGTGGAGAAGTGGAGAAACAGTGATATAATCTGAAAAGTAACTTTCAGTGGGCAGGACTATAATCCGGTTTAATCATCACTCAAATTTCTTCAACTATCTACAGCACTTTCTATGCAAGACCCAAAGATGTCCTTGCATTGTGTACGACCTTTCGGGCTTGCCACATTTCTGGCAATATTTTACTTTATGAAGGTGTGAAAACTATTCTTTCATCTCTTGAAATCTGATTAAAATGGACATGATTTAAATCCAGTCAGCATGTCCTTCCCATGCGCAGGCTTGAGATAATCACCTTTTAAGATTTTTCCCAGCTTTCCTTAGCCAAGGCATAACTTTTAATTACTGAAGGATACCAATACATAAACATCCTTCTTTCTGCAATGCAATTATCTATAAGTTATCTTTCAGTCGGTCTATCATATATCTACACAAATCAACCCTGTGGCAAGTCAGATAATGGGTATTAAATTTGTCGGGGAATCGCGAATTGAATTAAAGAAATACCAACTATTGGGTTTATTCTCTGAACAACCCTCGATCCGAAGAGGTGCCGTTTGAAATGAGTGGTAAAACCGCTATTTTTAAATCCTCCAAGTGCTATTCACATATGTCCTTCAGCTATAAAATAGTTGGAAAATCTATTGGAATCATTTAAGAGCTAAAAGTCTGGAACAGGAAAATAAAATAATTTACAATTTTTATCCATTGAATTAAATGTGGAGTTCAAATGAAACGCTGGGCGGGGTGTAAAATATATGTAAAACTGTGGCCAAAATTTGTGTTTCTCTTGCAAAAATAAAAAAAGCTGGAAAAAATACCAAAAAATTCGTAGAGAATTTCAAATTTAAACATTTAAATGCAATTTCGGGCTAGAGCTGAGTGCAGGAAAAACTTATGCGGGCTTTCAGGGACGATGATAGTATGATAATGATATTATAGTATAATATATCTGAAGTATAAAGATGTAAACCGATTTGAATGGGAGTTTCATCCAAAATTCAATGGTATTTTTTTTGTTCTCCATTTTATCAATGCTTTTGGGGGTTGGGGGTGGGAGAGGGAGGCGTCACGAGTGCCAAGTGCAAAGGCAGAAGCGACAACAACGAACAACAACAATTTTGAGAACAACAACAGCTGAAATAAAACAACAGCAATAAAAACAACAATGGCAACAACAACAACAACAACAACAACAACAACAACAACAAAAGCAGAAACAAATTCGCAATTTTGTATAAATAAACGTAAACGGATATGTAAATAATAAATAAAACACCCACATTTCCACACACACACACACACATACACACACGCTCGCACACACACACTGGCACACATGGATGCAGGACATGGCAGGCAGACGTATAAATAAATGACACACTCGCATTTACTCACACAGACACAGACACACACATACACACACACAGCCACTCATACAGCCACTCACACACACACGCACACATGCACACATACACACACACAAACGCACTGGGTATTTTTTGACTTGTATAAAAAATACCATTGAATTGAAATTTATTTACGATATTTATTGAGCCAACAGACAGTATGGCACAGAGGCAGAGTAGGCGGGACACGAGGAGAGCGAGTAAGAGGAAGGGGCAGAGAAAAAGAGAGAAGAAGCGAGAGAGAGGAAGAGAGAGAAAGAGAGAGAAAGAGAGAGAGAGACTGAAGAAGAGGAAGTGCAGATTGGAGGTGGAGCAGCTCAGTCGGCTACGTATGTGCAGTGAGAACGACTCAAGAATACTCCTTGCGACTAGCGACCATCGAAGTTGGTATTAAAAAAATATATACTTAATTTACAGTGCCTGCTGCTTGTATGCACCCAGCATGTTTTCGGGTCATTTACACCTCTGGGAAATACTCTCTCATGGAATCGAATTAAAATATACCTAATTTACAGTGGGTGCTGTTTGTATCTGAAAATACCAACAGATAATTAATTCCATTATCGAAATATACCAAATTCACAGTGTCTGCTGCTTGTATGTGTCCTGTAAAAGAACGAATGGGAGATACTCTCCTTTGCCATATGAGTGGGAAGCTTAGCTCAGGGTGGAGACTTGTTTTCGTAAGGGGAGCAGCGCCACATTTGCCACATTTTGTGGCTGCAACAATTACAAGCCGAGCAGGTGAAATGTGTGTGTCTGTGTGTCTGTGTGTCTGTGTGTGTGTCTAATTCACAGCAGCTTAAATTTAGATAAAGCCAACCATTAGAATGCCCTGCTAAGAATATATCCTAGCCTAAGAGATTTAAGAGAATCCGAGTGAAAATTATTCGCCCGAGCAGCTAAAAAATAGCTGCTCCTTTGGCACACATTCGGAAAGCCTGCATCCTGTACAGACTTGATGTGTTGGGTATGCCCAAGGGCTTGATGTCGCCTACAGGGTATCGCATTCAGCAAACAGAATGTTTCCTGTTCTGGGATATTTGACTGCAGAAGGCGTCGTCTGCCAAGTCACATTAAGCATTTTAATGACTGCGGCGTCTTTGGGCAGCCAAAATGTATTCACAAATGGCTAAGAAAACACCAAGCCGCATAAGTAGCTATAATTTAGCTAATTTCAGCACATACTCGCACAACAAGCGTACACACACACACACACGCACACTATCACATTCACTTACTCATACAGTCACACACGCACTCACACATACACTTATACACTTAAGTCAGCAAATGACAAGGACAAGAAGAGCATTTAATGTTTTTGTGCATGTGCGTGTGTGTGTATGTGTATGTGTGTGTGAGTGTGAGTGTGCATATGAGTATATGTGTGTGTGTGTGTGTGTGCGTGCTTATGCTTGTGCCCTTTATTCCCTCTTATTACATAGAAGTTGCAAGTCAGAAGTGAGAACAAACTCTTCTCGTCCCAACGCTCCACTTTGCTCGTCCCTTGGCTGAAACCCTGTCAAATCGCAAATCAAGTGTGTGCAGTCTCTGCGGTCTTTACCATGGCCCACATTGCGTATAACTAATTAAAATCATAATTTGTGCATATTTCATAAAAGCAGTTTAATTCTTGTCATTAACATTTTGTCCTCTTTACTTTTAACAAGTCTCCGCCATTTGACCCCTTCCCCCCATCTGTGCTTTCATTCTCTCTATCTCTCTTTCCTTTTTGTCCCTCCACTTGTTACCTCTTATTTCATTCTACTTCATCCACGCCTTCAAGCGCTTGTCTGATAAATCATTGAGGCAATGATAAATTTGATTAAGGCAACGGCACCTGAAAGCGAGTGCCAGTATCAAAGCGGCTTGGTCCGGCTTCAAGTGCTTCTGTCAGTAAAATTGAATTAAACACGGACTTGAAACTGAAATGATTAGCAGTTTCCGTGGAAACAAGCCTTTCAAGGCAGTCAGAAACTTAAATACAATTTCAGTCTCACTCGCTTGTCCTGCGAATAACGCATACAACAGATAAGCACCAATAATTAGGACCCAGTTTCTACTTAAGGAGGACTGCAGGAGATACGATATGTCTCAGAATGCATTTACTATGTACATAAAGTATTAAGATTTCTAATTACATAGAAGAATAAACACATGAACATGTAATTACACTGCATATCAACTCGTTCGGACGAGTAGCGAGTAGCTAAACGCAGGAGTCGGTGATCGGGGGTCGGTAAGCGGTTCAAGAAGTGGGCAAAAGTTGTATTATCTAGTTTGTAAGGATTATTATATTAATAGTTGGAAAAGAGAGGTGGCACTCAGATAAAAACTGATCAATGAGTAACGAGTAAGAACCAACGAGCTACGTGCAATATGTAACATGTGCAAATACCTCTATCAAAAAATAAGTACACAATAAAACGAGCTAATGATCGTGTTAAGGGCGAAGGAGAAAGTAGCGAGTACTTCTCGTCAATAAATTTATGAAGTATCGAGAATTTACTTGATGATAAGTAAAGTTAAAACATGCAATTATTGAGTCAATAATGAGGACTTAAGATAAAGCGAACGGAAATAGGAAGGCAGAAAAAAATAACGAGTAGCTGGCAACGAGAAGAACCAACAATAATATTGTTTTCTGCTCAACTTACGACTTACACATGGAAATCAATTGTTTTTTTTTTTTGGATTTGAGAAAAGCTTTAAAGTTTCACAATCGCCACTTAATAAAACAGTTTCATTCTCTGAGGTGTTCACAAAGCTGGCAGCGATTATCATACAGCCATTTCTCTTTCCACCTTGCCGCAACCACAGATAGTTTGATGGTTGGTGGGGAAGAGAAGAGGAGCTAGTTGGAGGCGATGTAAGGTGTAAGAAGTTGCAGCTCCAGCAATTCTCGCGGCTAGTTAACCAGCTTGACTTTAGCCGTTGGGCGCGCAGCGCACAGCGCACAGCCCGCAGGCCAGGGCTAACAGCTGTGAGGTTTGGAAGAGAGTGGAAGGATTGGCGGAAGTAGATGGAGTGGTGTGAAGTGGAGGAGTGGAGGAGTGGAGGGGTAGACGCGAGAGGTGGACAACAGAAAATGGTAATAGAAACTGTTGGCTGCAAATGGCAAAAGGGAATGAAAAACAATTGTTCGCCAGCAGCTGACGTTCTACTCGTAAATGCGGGCAGGCAACGTGGCCTCTATGTTTTTTAGAGCTGCACTGTTTGCTTCCTGCCTGCCAGGCACTAGAATATATATATATATATATAGATATATATATATATATATAGATAAATGTATATATATTTATATTGTATGTACTATGTAAATATAAATTCCTGTATGTGTGTGTGTGTGCAGGGGGTAGGGTGTAAATAAAGTGCAGCCCGCACAAGTAAATTGCAGAGCCGAGTATCATATTTATGTACCCATCGTGCTCATTAGTCGCCGCTTGGTCCTCCGATGAGCTGCCAGATCCTGGGGATGAGCTGGAATGAATACTCGGGAATCTAATACATATGGAGTAGGCTGTGTCCTTTGCATGGAATGTGAATGCCTATGTATGTGTATGCATAAATTTATCAATATATACATACAAATATATGAAAAAGCTCACACACACACACAACCCACAAACATAACCACGCACACAACCACACACATCGATGGAAAGACAAAATGTATAAAATTTATGAATCTCATTAATATGAAAATGAATATTCTGCATTATATGCAATGGATGAAAATTTGTATTTATCAATTTTCCAGATGCTCGCAAGCCAATTTTCAATTTTCCATTTACCAAGAAAAAAAAAATATAATAAAAACAAGGAAGAAGAAAAATCGAAAAAAAAGGAGGTTATGTGCCAGACACCGCACATTGAGTATAATCTTCATCGCAGTTCAATTTCATCAGTAACAAGGATCACAATAAGGCAGTCACGATGTGGACGCCGTAATAAACTTGTGTCCTTTCATTGAGGCGAGCGGTGGCTCAATTTAATATCGCTTTCAAGCGCAAGACTCGCCGTTTCGGTTCGTTATATTAAATACCAACGAGTGCGGCGATTATCCACAAATTTTATGTGCTTAAATCTGGGCAGGGCACTTACTTGGAGTGCGAAAGAGTATTTCATTGTACAAATGAGCAGCATTCGTTGTTGTTGTTGTTGTTGTTATTATTGTAGCAACGATTGTTGTTGTAGTGCAAGTAGTTTGCAAATTGGCGAGAGGGCAGAGCAGTGGGTAGAGGAGAGGGCAGAAGCAGTGCAAGGCGTTGTGTGGACAAGAGGGCAGAGCAGTGCAGGGCATTGGGTGGACGAGAGGACAGAAGCAGTGCAGGGCATTGGGTGGACGAGAGCACTTACTCGTTACTTTTGGTTAACTCGTCCTTTGCTCGTTCGTTGGCACTCCTGTCGGGCATTGTTTGTGTCGTTGACCCCCAATGGGTTGAGATTGGGCGACGGTCCGGCGACAAGATGGCTGTCGAAATTATTGTAACGGTGACAAAGGCAGCAGTCAACCATTTCTGCTTTGCACCGGTGTGTGTGTGTGTGTGACTGCACTTCTATGTTCGTGTGTATAGGTGTATAGGTGTATAGGTATATAGGTGTATAGGTGTGTACTTGTGTGCTCCTTGTTGTGCTTGTTGTGTGCTTGTGTATAAGCACGTGACTCTGTCTGCTCTGTGTTTTTCTTGTTGCTATTTATCTCAGCACTCGCCCCGTGTTGCTGTTTTTTGCTGGGGATGGCGCTTTTTAATTGCACTGCCATCAGGCGCTGGCGAGTGGCAAGGAGTTGCACGGGAAGGGGGTTCGGCAGGACTTCAACCGCTGGCAGCGTCCAACATCAAATGCAACAGACCCCTCCCCCTTTTGGACCCCCATTGTCATTTGTATTCAGTGGTTTCTCTGCCGCCGCAACTTTAAAAGATGGGCCAAGTTAATGCCACGCTCGACTTGAACATGTTCCCTGCTCTTGTCATTGTAACCATTGGCATCATCATCGTTCCCATCGCCATCGTCATCGCCCTCGCCCTGGCCATTGCCATTGCCATCTCGTGCATCTGTGGCATCTCTGCCATCGTCGCTATGGCCATTGCCTTTGCCGCCGACAGGTGACGGTGACAGTCGACTAATTGGCCCAGCATCAGGACATCAGATAAGTATCCACAATCTAGGGAACAGTCAGTGGAGCAGCAAAGTGGACGCTCCTCTCGAGCGTGCCAAGCCGAAGCTGGCATTTGGGATGGGCCAGCAACAGGAGCTAAAGGCTTTCTAAGTCGTTGGGTTTGCATTTCCGTTCACGTCTCCGTCTCCATCTCCATCTCCATCTTCTTCTCCAACTCCATCTCCATCTCCATCCCGTTTCCGTTTAACTTCGTGTGACAGCCATTTTTCATCAGCTGCTCGAGTTGTTTGTAAGCTTGTCTTAAATTAACAATTCATTCGCCAATCAATTAATCAAACAATCACTTGCACCAAATCCAAATCCGTGCCCCGCCATTCCCCGACATCCGCTCTAGATGTAGGTGTAGATGTAGATGCAGATGTAGATGCAGATGTAGATGTAGGTGTAGATGTAGGTGTAGCTGTAGGTGTAGCTGTAGATGTAGGTGTAGATGTGGATGCAGATGTAGATGCAGATGTAGATGTAGGTGTAGCTGTAGGTGTATCTGTAGGTGTAGCTGTAGGTGTAGCTGTAGGTGTAGCTGTAGGTGTAGATGTAGGTGTAGATGTAGGTGTAGATGTAGGTGTAGATGTAGGTGTAGGTGTAGCTGTAGGTATAGCTGTAGGTGTAGCTGTAGGTGTAGCTGTAGGTGTAGCTGTAGGTGTAGCTGTAGGTGTAGCTGTAGGTGTAGATATAGGTGTAAGTATAGGTATAGGTGTTGTGTGTGGGTGTGGGTGTGTTGCATGTGAAGTCTTGGCAGCGGAAAATGCAACCGAACAATGACGCTGCCGATGAGTGGCGCCTCCATTAAATGCCGCTCCTGTAGGATTTTCAGCACACAGCTTGCCGCTGCTCCTCTGGCCTTCACCTGATGGCGCTCCTGCCATAGGCTCCCTATTTGCTGGCCATCATTCATTCATTTACCCAGCGATGAAGATTCGATGAGAGCAATAATTCCACTTGTCTTGCCTCCATTCGCTTCGACTCGCTTCGACTCGACTCGATTGGATTGGGTTGAATTGGATTCGATGGGATTGGATTGAATTCGACTGGATTGAGTTGGATTGGGTATGGATTGGGTATAGATTGGGTATGGATTGGGTATGGATTGGGTATGGATTGGGTATGGATTGGGTAAGGATTGGGTAAGGATTGGGTGTGCATTGGGTATGGATTGGGTGTGGATTGGGTAAGGATTGGGTAAGGATTGGGTGTGGTTTGGGTAAGGATTGGGTAAGGATTGGGTGTGGATTGGGTTGGACTGGGTTAGATGTGGTTGCATTTGGACGGTCGAGCTGGAGGAGGAGTCGCCTTGGCTCTGGCTTGGTATTGGATTGTACCCTCGGTCCCTTTTTATTGGTGCTAATTTCATGTCAATGTTTGTTCAGGTCGCAGGCACCTCAATTGAAATTACCCTTTTGCTGTCGACTTTGAAATCAAGGATCGACTTGCCTGTCAACTACGTTTGAGCGTAAGGATTTCGGGGCTCTTGTGGATAAAAAGCAAAAAGGAAGAAATCGCAAACTTGTAGCTCTTATTTTTTGGTCATAGAATGGACTGTTGACAAAGAATTTCAGATGAGATAATTGTTTTTCAAGGAAGATAGTTCCTAGAATGTCCTTAAATTGGAAATGTAGATTAAGGATTTAAATATAAACTGTTTCCTTAGTTTTAGGTTTAGTTACAAACACAAGTGTGCTTTTAACGTGTTGATTTTCTCTGTAAAATTTCAGGACATTTTTCAATCTATTATATCGTGTTTCAGGATAATTTTATTATGATTGATCTCATAAAGATGCCATTCGAATATTTTTTTTTTTTTAAATTTTAAGGATACTTGTGTTTTATCTAATTTGAATATTAGTCTTATTTTCTTTAATTTCTCTCCTTGGTGTCCTAGTCCTTAGTCTACATTTAATTAAGGACTAAAATTACTGCGGCAGCGCAAGTATTTGAGGACATTCAAATTATCTAAGTCTTAACTTCAAATTGTTTTGGGTTTCTTCTTCGTTGGATAGAACCCTTTGTGTCCTTGGCAGCCCTTTTAACATGTCTCATCTAACTTGATTTGATATAATGTCCTGGGGTCTGATAAATGATGCCCTTGAAAATGACTTTTTCATTGAAATTAATTTCTGTGTTGAATTTCCCCAAATCGTGTCCCTGGCAATGTGAGTCCTTTAACTAATGCGTGTCTTAGACGTAAGTGACCACAACATAGACAAGTTTCGGCTTAACTGTTATCTTGCTCAATTCCTAATCCAATATCCTTAAAGCTTAAGTTGTCATTGGCTATGGTTTACTTCTTGCCCCTTAAAAGGACATTTCCCCACCGCCTGATATACATGTTAAGTTTATCGTGTTGCTTATCTAATCTGAAAGTTTTACTATCGCTTCTCCCTCAAGGAACTTTCACCTAATGCAGTCCAGGACTACAGTTCATTTTATCCTTGGGTTCATTCATTCATTTGTTCATTCAATTTGTTCATTTTTAATATTATTTTCATTTATTTTGCTTATCTAATTAAATTTAATTCATTTTCTGTTCAATTTTAAAGAGAAGTTTTTTTTTATTTTTTAAGTTTTGATGTTGGGAACTTAATTCAATTTTTTCATTGAAATTTATTTATTATTATTACCGTAATTTGAATCAGTGATTTTCATTCCTAATCCTTAATAAGAATCGCTTCTCTCTTGGCGCGAATAGAAGCCTTTCAGCGCTTTTAACTTGTTGGCCAATTTGGCAATTGCCCAAGTTGTCAGCACTGCGAATGGAGCCAAGTTGAAAGTTGAAAGTTGCAACGTGCATCGTGCATCTTGCACCTAGCACCTTGCACCTTGCACCTTGCACATTGTAATGGGTAGCTGGTTACCAGTAGCTGGTAGCTGGTAACTGGCAACTGGTAACTGGCAACTTGTAACTGGTATCTGGTAACTGGCAACTGGTAACTGGCAACTGGTAACTAGCAACTGTTGCAAATTAAATATTTACATGCGGCTCTTGTGTGGCACCGTTTAAACTTGGGGCTCGGCATTGGGGCAGCTGTCGTCATAATCATACGCGAGAGAAGTCTTTGGCCTCCATTCAGTGGCATTGGCATACAACGTGTGTGTGTGTGTGTGCGTGTGTATGTGCATGTGTGTGGTGGGAGCTGGTGTTGCAGCCATCTGTGCACTGGGGTGCAACATGCAGCGTGCCACGTGCAACGTGTGCTGCGCTTGCAGCGTTTCAACCGCTGCCTGAATTATTCAGCAGCGGCAAAACACTTGACGTTCTAATGTTGTTTACATGGCCGCTTATAATGCTGTGAATGGCAGCGATAATGCATTTAAGAGTCGCTTTGTCTGTCTGTCAGTCTGTCAGTCTGTCGTTTGCTCTCTCAGTCTGTTGTCTGTCTGTGTGTCTGGCAGTCTTTTTGTCGGTTTAACTCTTAGTCAGTCTGCCTGTCTGTCTGTCTGTCTGTCTGTCTGTCTGCCTGTCTGTCTGTCTGTCTGTCTGTCTGATTGTCTGTCTGTCTGTCTGTCTGTCTCTATGTCTGTCTATATGTCTGTCTGTATGTCTATTTGTCGGTCTATCTGTCAGCCAGTCTGTTTGTCTGTCACTCAGTCCGTCTGCCTGCCGTCTGCCATCTGCCATCTGCCATCTGCCATCTGGTTTTTCCGCGTCCTCCGCCCTCCGCCCTCCGTCCTCCGTCGTCTGTCCCCTTCCGCCCACTTCCGTCAGCTGTATCCTCTACGCCGTCTGCATCTCCGTCGTCCTCCTCTGTGCAACGGTAAGCACGAACGCCTGACAAGTGGAAACAAAGTATTCACATGGCGCAATCAGTTTATGGTGCATTTTTGAATAACGTATCTCTGTTTGAGCCAATTCCATATGCTCCCTCCCCCCTCCACCCCATAAATTTATATGTATATGTATATATAAATATGTATGTATATATATTCGTCCCCTTCATTCTCGTCGTCTGCTACTGTTTGTGTGTTCCATTAAGTCTGTTTAAACGTCATCTCCAGTAAATACTCATGGCAGGAATAAAAAAAGTGCTGCTGCAGTTACACATTTTATACTTACATATGAGTAAGCAGCAATGACAACGAGAAGGACATATCAAACAGGAATGGGAATGGGAATGGGAATGGGACAGGGAACGGGAACGGGAACGGGCACGGGAACGAGAAGCAGACCGTGAATGAATATGAACGAGAACACGAATGCGTATGGGAATGTAACGAGAGCGAGAACAAATGTTAAGTAAACGAGAAGTTTAAAACGGGATAAATAAAACGGTAAATTTGCTGATGTTGCCAGTTTGTCTCCTGGACGGAATTATCGTTTATAGAAATAGGCGGCTATAGGGGCGAGATATCACATTTATATTGTATCATTTATATCCACAAGCCTATGGATATTCCCTGAATGGGGAATCATACATCAGACTAAAAGCCGCCTTTACAAAGCATCGATATTTGCATTGAGGGACTTAAAATAATTTACTCAGCTACAAATTTGCATCTAAAAAGTCCTTTCATATATTTATTTATTATTTACACGAGGATTCAGGCGTTTCTCTGGTCATCAGGGAAATCCCAGTCACTATCGATTAATAGATGATTTTTTATTTAGAATTACAAAATATCGAAAATAAAATTTCTCCTTCCCTTGAACAAGATTCGAGCTCTCTAAAATATTGAAAACTGAAGGTCTAAGGAGCTTAAAAAAAAGGACTAAAAAAAATGAAAGACTTGAAATAAAAAAACTTGACCATTATAGAAAACTTAAAAAACTTAATGGCGGATTGAAAAGTTGAAAGACTTGAAGACATGGACATTTTAAGACTTGACGACTTGGAAACTCTCAAACTTTAATATTAAGAATTTTGAAAATAAAAGACTGAAATATTTAAATACTGAGGTACTGCAGGAAACTAATAGACCCTAAGACTTGGAGACTTCAAGATTTGGAGACTGAAATATGGACGGACTGGAATATTTGAAAATTGGTAGATTTAAAAACTGAAAACCCTAAAGACAGAAGCCCTTAAGGAATTGGAAACTAATAGACTCTCCAAGACATGGAGACTGTAAGACCTGGAGACTTGAAGACCTGGAGACTTGACTAAAATATTTAACGATTTTTAAGGACCCAAATACAGAATGACTTAAAGAAGATACCGCCCTTTAGGCGGTACTCAGATGATGAATGAGCTTAAAAAAAATAATAAATAGTAAATTAATTCATTTATTAATTTTTTTAAAATTAATTTTTAAAGAAGTTACAATGTAAAAATTATATTTTTCATTTTGAGAGCTTCGGCTGAAAAATTTGAGTTTATTTTCTTCAAATAAATAATAATAATAATATATAAATAAATAATAATAATAATAATATATAAATAAATAATAATAATAATAAATAAATAAATAATATTAATAATATATAAATAAATAATATCTTAATTAATACTATATAGATTATTAATATATAAATCAATGGAATATAAATAAATATTAATTAATTAAATTATTAATATATTAATGAAAAATTATTTAATATATTAATGAATAATTTTGTAATATATTATTTAATAATTATTTAATAAATATTTAATAATAATATAAAATAAATAATATATTTATTATTTATAAAATCACAGATCATGACATATATATATTATATTATATATTATTATAACTTATAAGGCGATGTTATTTGGGTGGGCGTGTGCCCGCTAGTAGCGCTTCATTAGGACTGATCGTAGTATTAGTTTCCAATCCTTTATCCACGCTTCGGGCCTCGGCGCCTTTGCATCGCCGCATCACGCGGTGGACTCGTCGTCGCTCTGTTGACTCCCCGACGTGTGGCATTGCCTGAAGCATGTGGCATACTTTTTGGGGCTTTCTTAATATAAGCCTTGTCTAAATAAGCCTAGGACTATTATTTTTATTTATTTACTTATTTGTTTATATACAGTGCATACCGCTTATATGCAATTGCAGACACAATTTTGCATATACGCGATATTTCCTTTTAAGCAATTAAAATGAATAATTATGATGTTATGATGATGTTTAAAAATAAAATTATTTTGCATTTAAGCAATATTTGCATCTAAGCAGATTGCATATAACCGATATATACTGTATAAAATACATAAGAGAAGTTGAAAAAAATCGCTGACTTAATAATAAATTGAATCAAATTTTAATTATACAAATTAAATTATGGATATAAATTAAATTATGGATATAAATAATTTAATTTTTATCTCTCGGCTTTTTTTTATTTTTGGTAATCTGGTGTAACATTTGTAACGACTTTCCGCTTGAGTCGTGTAATGGGATGAGAATTTGCTAGGATTCAAGTCAATCTGTTTCTGCTTTCAGCCTTTGGTTAATGTCCTAGCAGTTGGTTAATGTCCTTAGGCATTTATTTAGATGTATCTGCATTCTTTTTATGTGTGGCTGGGCTGCAGCTCCCCAAAATTGTATTCCATATGTCCAAATTGGTGTCCCAATGGAATTGTGGAATGTTCTTTTATATTGAAGGAATAGCTTGCTGATATCCTGTAACGGCATCTTATTAATAAGTCCTGTGTGTGTAGCTTCTTCTGATATTTGTTGGATTTACTTATTTATACTTCTCCTTTCCTTACATCAAGACGATACATAGAGAGAGTCCTGAACTTCCAGTCCCTTGTGTTCACAGCAAGTTGGATGAATCCCATTGATCTTTCTTGTACTTATAAATATATATATAATATATATATATATATCTAGTTATGTGGCCTTAGGTTCCAACTGGAATGATAAATCCGAAATCGTGTTGTTTTCTCCACTTTGAGAAGAGTTTCTAGAAGAGCTTAGGTTGAGTAACTGATGCAAATTGTTGAATGCCGCATGGGGCAGATTGCATTCAGCGGCTTAAGTCTCAGCGCCTGATTATAGGGGCGTGGCAGGACTTGGAGTGTACGAGGACGAAGAAGGGCTCTATTCAATTTAAGTTTGTCAAAGGGCATCAACTGTAGGGAAAGAAAGTAATAAATTTTGCCTGCGAGCACTCAAAGGCCTGCACAATGTGGCAGCAAAGTAGCAGCAGCAGCAGCAGTGGCAGCAGTGGCAGCGGCGGCAGCAGTGGCAGCTGAGCCAGATGCAGTTATTTTTTACATTGTTCTTATTGTTGTTTTTGTTGCTGTGGCGGTGGTGAGGGTGGGTGGTGGGTGGTGTTGCCATGCGAACAAATTCTAATAAAAGCCAAGCATAAGTAAACAGCATTTGGCCCCAAACCCGGGCCGATAGTCAGAAGTGAGAGCTCAGAGTTGATAGCCCATAGTCCAAGGACCCAAGTCGTGGAGTGGGGGAGAGGGGATGCGAAAGAGCTGTGATGAAGCAGTGAGCAGGGGATGGGGGGGCACACATACACAGACAGTCACAGGGGCGACTCCAATCGTGGCTTGTGGTATGTTGACAACTTTGACTCGGTGACTGCCACACGACAACTTTATAAACAGCAATTTGGAGTCACTTGCTGTAAACATGTGCATGTGCAGCTAGTGAGGGGTGGGGTGGGCGGGGGCAGATGTGAGTGGTGCACTTTAGTTGCTTGCCACAAAGGTGATGGTGGAATGGTGTGGGGATCCCAAACAGCTGCTGCAACAAGGCAGCGGCAATGCAAAGCGCCACATGCAACATTTCACAAAAATTGATTCCGTGCGATTTCGATGATTGCCGCAAGTGCAGCTGCCACGCCCACAACCAAACGTGCTTCCTATAGACACGTGAGTACAAGTAGCACACACTCACGCACACCCAAACACACACACACACACACACACACACAAGCATACAGAAACTGATTGAGCTAACCAGCGACCATCCTTCACGTACTAACAAACCTCTATAAACCATTTCCCCATTTAACCCTTTCCCAACAATTTTTTTCTTGCTCTTGCTCTTGCTCTTCCTCCTTCTACTTTCTACTTTCCAGTTTCCACTTTCACCCTTTTACCACACACACTTCCCCTTCAGCCGCTTCAAGCCTTTGCTCACAACAAAAACAAAAACAAAAACTAAAACGAAATTGAGCGTCGATTTTGCAGTTGATTTTTTTTTCTCTTAGTCTCCCATTCAGCATGTGACTTGAAGTGCGTGTGTGTGCGTGCGTGTGTGTGTGTGTGTGTGTGTGTTTGTGTGTGGGATACTCAGCGGTACACAACGACTGTATGGGTGGCCTGGCGGGCAGCTCACTGCAAAACAGAGGCGGCACGGCCCTCGCAAAAAGCCGGGCATCGCGGGGTTTCAATGGCAAAATTTGTTGCAATATTCGCAATTTGAATTGGAAATATGCTGCAGGCGTTGCATGTTTGCGTAAGTGCCACATTGCTTCTGTGTCACTGCTGCAGCCGAGGCACACTGTGACTGTGTGTGTGTGTGTGTGTGTGTGTGTTTGGATCGAAGTGTGAGTGTGGGAATACTGAATATATCAAGATAAGCGACATTTAACGCATTTGCCACACGCTTTTCACTCGTTTCGTGTCCCCTGCAAGTGTGTGCGACTTGAAGTATGTGTGTGTATGCATGTGTGTGTGTGTGAATGTAGGCAGCAACTGTATGTTTATGCATGGTTTTGTGTTTCTAAGAAATGTCGAGCTTGAAGCTTGTTACTTAGCATTTCCAGCGACTGGAATGACGTCTTTAAACAAATTGTAATTTTTTGAGTCCTTTTTGGAGATCCTTCAGATTGGAATATTGCACTTGGAGAGGTCTTCGCATTTGTATGCATGCACATGTGGCCCATAAAGGTTAACCCCTTGGTATATAGGCTATTACCTTGCAATGTCGTCTGCCTCAAGCATTGACTTAAAGCCAGGTTAATATGGGAAGGTCCTTTCGCCTGTCCTAGTTCAAATTGCATGTAAGTAGCTGCCTCCTTCATGCACTGCAGATTTGGCAGTTTTGTTTCTTCACTCGTAGCAGGTAGCTTAGTCCTTATGCAGAATATATTTAATCAAGGACTCACTTTAAGTTGCTTAAGGAAAAGATTTTCACGTAATTTAAAGTTGCATGGAGAATCCTTTTGATTCCTTAAGATGCCACAGCTCCTTGGACTCGAATACATAATTCAGATATCAGCTTCTTTGTCTGTGAAGTCCTTAACTCTATTTGGTCCAAGGAGCTAAGGATTAATGTAATTTCTGAGGTGCTCCCTTTTAAAATTGGGAGGGAGTCCTGTTCATATATCCTTTTTTGAACGAACGATTGAATTTGCGCATTTTAATGTCTGTGCTCGAAGCGTTGGCATTGAAGGATCAGATTTGGAGCCGTCAACGAATGACAAGAATGCGATTAATCGATTACTCGATAACATGTCAAATGCAACTTCAATGAGTTCCGTTTATCCGCAACCAAAATATGGGCTCCCTCGCCCCCTCCCCCTCTCTCTCTCTTTCTCTCTCTCTCTCTCTTTCTCCTGTCGCTCGCGCGTTCTGTTCCTTTCTCTCCCTTTTGCTGCTGGCGATGTAATCGGTGCATAAACACGTGTACACACACACACACATACACACACACCCATACAAACATATACACATACGCATGCATTTACATGCGGGTTGGCTGATAGGTGGCTTTTGTGGCTGTTGCTGCCACCGCCTCTGCCAGCGCTTCTGTTTGCATAACTCATACGCCGCGTATGACAGACGCTCACTTCGTGTTGCATTGTCCTTGCAATTGGCGGCAGATGCTGTCAGCGACTTTTTCTTCTTGCCTCTTAAATGCGCCCACATTAACCGCATAAACATGTTGGTATTGCTTTTGACAGCATACACACACACACACATACACCCATACACCCGTACACCCATACACCTGCACACACCCGCACTTCACACCCCAAGCACACAAATCAAGCGGATTTCATTATGTCTTGCAATTAAAACCCTCAGCCTGACATTTTCAATACTTTTCGTTTCCCGATTTCCCGTCTCATTTTCACCACTCGCCGTTCACCATTCACTGCTCACCCTTCACCACTCGCCGTTCACCACTCACCCTTCACCACTTACCGTTCACCGTTCACCCTTCACCGTTTACCGTTCACCGCTCGCCGTTCGCTGTTCGCCGTTTGCCGTTCGCCTTCTGCAACTCTCGCCGCTCCTTGTACCACCCCCCCCACTCCGCGGTCCTGGCACTGCCGCAAGCGCCGCCTGCTAAATTGTAAATGGTAAACGACAAATGGCAAATGGCGAATGGCGAATGGCGAATGGCAAATGGCAAATGGTAAATGGCTTTTAATATTCACTCGCTCCCGCCTTCATTATTATTTTTATTGCTCCGGCAAGCGTTTAAAATAATGAAACACGAAGTCGCCGTGCGCCGTGCGCCGCGCGCCGTGCGCCAAGTGCACCGCACAAATTGGCGTCGCCTGCAGTTCGGTTTTTTTTTTCCCCTTTTTTCTTTTTTATTGTGGAAGGAAGAAATGACCACAGAAATGTGAAGTGAGCGAGTGCAAGGATTGCAGCTCAAGACGAGCGACTCAAGGATACCCTGGTCCATATTATGATTTATTGCGGATTACGATTTCGTCCAGGGTGGATCAGCAAAGACGTGTCCTGTGTCTGTAGTACAATTGCTCTCAGACTGAAGTCGCGTTTCCTTGGGTTATCCTTGCTAGTTATCCTCTTAGTTTTTAAGCTTCTATCACGAGGTATGTGGATAGCTTGAACTAAGATACCCTACAATAATTAAGCCGTTCTCAGTCTTTGGCTTTAAACGTGCTTTTAATTATCGCTGAGCCTCTGACAGATATCCTTGAACGTCAGTCAGGACTCGATTATAAATAATGCACTTCAAGCTCTTTCTTGACCGAAAGTTATCCTTTCTCATAATGAACACTTTCAGAAATTTAGCTACCCACAAAGAGGCATGACGAAGTGTTTTTTAAAAGGATATGGGAAAGCGTTCGTTCACACACAGCTCTGGTCATATATTTATAGCCACTTCATATTAAATACTGGCTGGGACCTCGGATTGTTTATAAACTCGTATTACTCACGCTTGATCGACGCAACGGACAAAGAGCAAAGAGCAAAGAGCAAAGACCACAGGCCAGCATAAACAATAGTCAAAGGATCCTGGATCCTGGCGCTTAATTGCATTACACTGCGTCGGAAAAGTATGCCCATCACGGGGCTTAATGAATTTAAAAAGTTATGAATACATCTATTCATCGGAGTTTGCGCGAACTGAAAGATTTTGGTGCACGATGTGTCATCCTGTGAAGGGTTTTGTTTCGTGCGCTGCGCTCCTGCCGCAGGATAATAGCGCACAGCGACTGTGAAGTCATTTTAAAGCGTGTAGATATTTTTCGGTTAATAACATTATCAATGTCATCAGGCTAACTTTATACGAGAATTTTATGGAGCAGCGTGAAACTTTCTGATACACGTGTGTGGCCTGTGTCTGCGCGTGTGTGTCTGCGTGTGTGTGTGTGTGTGTGTATGGGTATTTACGAGCGCTTGTGTGTGTGAAACTGTATAAAACTTTTCCAATTTGTCCTTTGTGCATGTCTTTCGAGTGCAACGAGCAACGCAACGAGACAACAACAACAACAACAACAAAATACAACAACAACTACAAAAAAATTACAAAAATAAAAACAACAACAAAATTGAACACCAGCAACAACAAGAGGAACAACAACGTGAACATTGAGAGCGACCAGCCAAGAAAATTAAAATAAAATTCGTCTGCATATTTATGGCGCTGAGTGTGGCAGGCGAATGCGAAGCACAGCAACAACAATAGAAGAACAGTGAAACCAACAACAAGAAAAAAGGACATACACAAAGTCAACAATAACAACAACAACAACAACAGCAGCAGCAACAACAACGGTAAAAAGTTTCATCTTACGCGTGAGCAACCGCAGCGAAAAACAAAAAAGGGCAGGGGAGCTCGATAAGTGGTAAGGGATGGTGGTGGGGAGAAGGGTGAGTGTGAGGGGGTGGGGGTTGGGGGGAGTGTATGATAGGAGGGAGACACTGCGAAAATTGCGAGAAAATGATGCAGAATGGCAACGTGTGGCACAAATAAACCAGTCGAGAATTTCGCACGCGGCGACAACAAAGAGCAAGTGCTTCGCGTTTTGAGTGCAGGAGCGGCGCAGCGCAGTGCAGCTCAGCGCAGGAGCAGTGTAAAAGCAGCGTAGAAGCAGCGCTGAAAAACAACAACTGAAAAACAACTGCTGCAGCAAGACCAAAAGCAGGAGCTGCGGTACAACTATCAGAGCTTCCGCTTTATCAACACCCCGAACTTCCGCTGCAGACTGAGCCACGCCAGGCGACCAGAAGCATCGAGTGGAGAAGGTGGGGCGTAAGGGGGGAGGGGGCGGCGGAGGCTCGTTGGGGTATCAACGGAGATTGCATGGCCGAAAAGCAACAAAATCGCCAAAAACAGTAACAACAACCGAGCAGCAACAACAACAACTGAACAACAACAACTGAACAACAGCAACAGAACAACAGCAACAACAACTGAACAACAGCAACTGAACAACAGCAACAGAACAACAGCAACACTACAACAACTTAACAACAACAACAACTCAACAACAACAACTGAACAACAGCAACAACTTAACAACAACAACAACAATGAGAAGCAAGAAAACGTGCAAAAAAATACAACAGGAGCATCCAAAAACCGAACCCAACGGACATTGTCGCTCCAGTCGCCGGCGAACGCGGCGTATGAGTAACTTTTGTTTTGGAATTTTCATTTATTGCGCGTAATCTTTTGGCGCAGTTTTTTGCCGTTGGGCCGTTGACCCAACATATATAAATGTATAACTGTATATATATATGTGTGTGTATGTGTGCATGGGTATACATGTATATCGAGGATAATACTCCAAATTGGAGGGCAACGTTCACGCATCAGGATATTACGCATACGCCGCGTTAACTGGCACTCAACAAAAAGTTGGCTTGTTACCGTCCATAAAAATGTGTATCGAGGCACTCACCTCACCTGCCGCCCACCCGCCACTCACCCGCCGCTCACCTGCTGCTTACCTGCTGCTGTTCACGCAGCTCGTATAATTGAACCGTGGGTCGGCTTCTTTACGGCGTATTTGTTAAGTTGAATGGCTTTAATTTTGGTCAAAAAATTAGAAACACTAAACGCCAGGCCTCAGCACGCGGCCATAAAGATAACAGCGTGTGGTCATAGCCGCCGGCTGTGTCATTGAGTGTGGGAAGTGTCGAGCTCCCAAGCTGCGAGCTGCGAGCTGCGAGCTGCGAGCTGTTGAGCTGCTGAGCTCCTATTGTATGTGTGTGTGTGTGTGGGTGTGTGTGTGTTTGGGTGTGAATGTGTAGGCTGGCAGTTGGTTGGCTGCGAGTGGAGTGGTGGTTGGGCGTTGGTTGGGTTTGGGCGCTGACTGAGTGCTGCTTGGTGTGCAGTTCGGCTGATGGTGCGGCCAGTGTGCCGCTCCGTTGGCTGCCACAAACCGCAAAAGCCGCCAACTGCTCACCTCAGTTGGTGTGCGGCTGCATGAGCCACGTTGGCGTTGATGTTGCTAATAATTTTGCCATAGCCTTCGGGCCGCCAGTCTCTGAGCTGTTAGACCGGCTCTACGTCATTTGTGTGGTGTGGTGTGGTGTGGTGTGGTGGCTGTAGTCAGAGTAAAAACACGGGCTTCAGTCTGGCTCCGGCTCCGGCTCTGAGTCTGGGCCTGGGCCTGGTCCTGGGCCTGGGTCTGGGTCTGGATATGGGCTGACTGCCAGACGAGCACCGACTGCGAGCTGGCTGAAAGCAACGGGGATGGTACTTTACGTGAATCACAATCAGTGGACGCATAAATCAAAACAAGGAAGCACACAGCCGCACAGCCGCATCGCAGCTCCTGTTGCGATAGTCCTGTTACAGGATCGTTGACTCTTCTTCTTCTTCTTGTAGCTTAAGTGCCGTTATATCACATTATTAAAATTTTCATACAAAAATTAAATATGAAATCGCAATGACTTGTATATTGCACGGCACAGTCTGATGCTGGCTAAATGTGTAATACTCGCTGCAGAATATCCTCGTAGCCTCCTTCTCGCTCGATATCCTGATATCCTGGTATAATAATCTGCTGAAACTTCCACTCCTGCACGCTGAATCATAGTTAACTTGAGGCAAAATTGCAACTCACCTCGGTGCACTCTGAAGTATCAGTGAGTTGACAGCGCCAAGCCGACAAGTTGGCAGCTCCTTTCGAGAGAGTCCTTAATATTTCAGCCGCGTGTCTGATAAATCGAAACACTTTATAGGTGGATGTAAAGGCTGACAGGTACACGATAAGTGCTTTCAGATTTCGTAATTGCTATTAAATTTAACTACGGCGACTTTTACTTTGATTTCTTATGTTCAAGGATCCGAGGACTCGGGGACTCGTCCTTTTTATTAAAACACTTGAGTTTATACATTTTGTATTCGAGATGTTGGCGGTTCGCCTCGCTTGCGGCTCACTTGGGGTTGAGCTGTGTGTGGGTGGAGGGGGAGAGCACTCGGTGTTCGCTCGTTGTTGGCAGTGTCTGCCTTCCCCCTGGCTTCCCCCTGCCATCCAGCCCCCCGCCGTTGCTGCAGCTGTCCAGCTGTCACAAATGCGCATTTTGGTGCATTTTTTATGGCGGCAAGTGTACTTAAAATCTAACCAAAAGCACGGCACGTACTCGCAGTATTCCCCAACTGTGCCTGTCAGCTGCCGCTTCTGTTGCCGCTGGCGCTGCTGGTGGGGTTTGTCCTGTCAGTGGAGCTGCTCCTGGTTATGCTGCTGGCCCGGCACAAGCGCCATTTGAAGCGAATTAAGTAAAAGAGCGCGTCGAGGCCGCTTGCCCGGCCAGAATACATAAGGACAGACACAGACGCACAAAAACACAGAGACACAGAGACTCAGAGACAGACAGGCAGACAGACAGACAGACAGACAGACAGACAGACATATGAGGAAACGGGCATACATCCATAGAGCATATCTAGTGAATACATCGTGTATGCCGCTAGGATACATAGAGCAACGTTGTTGATGGCTGTCGGCCAGGATAAAGATGAAGACGAGAAGCTAAGCGAATGCCGAGCCTGGAGGCAGTCACGGGCACGATTGAAAGGAGCTCGAAATGAAGAGGAAGTGCTTGCAGCAAATCTTCATTAATTGCAGCCACAAAGCGAACACGTGTGGCAATAATAATATGCCTGCCACATATGCGAACCTCTCGATGCCAGGAACAGGCCACGAGGAGCTCCTCACATAATAAGCAGGCAAACAAATCAATTTGACGAAAAATGGCTTGAGAGTTGCCCGGTTATAAATGCGGCAAATGATGTGGCACACAATTTTATTTGTTTGGCTACGAAGTGGCAGAGGGGGAGGGGTGGAGAAAGGAGGAAGGAGCATTGGCACTGCCAGCTGGTGAATGTGCCAGTGGAACAGCTGTCAGGCGAGTTGAGTGAAGTCAAAATCATAGACTGTTTGCTGGCAATGTAATCCTTTAACAAATGACTAGGCCATCTAGTTTACGTGTCCTGCACACTGCCAGTTCCAGTTCCACACTCAGTTCCTCACTCAGTTCCACTCTCAGTTCCACACTCAGCTCCTCACTCAGTTTCACTCTCAGTTCCTCACTCAGTTCCACTCTCGGTCTTAGTCGCAGTTCTGGTCTCTGTCTCGGTTCCAGTCCCGCCCAGAGACTCACTCCCCTTTCTCAATTTCGCAGCTCCTCTGGCTCTCTGGCCCAAATTGAAAGTCTAGGTCTGCATCCACTTTCATGTCCTGTGTGCTTGAGCCTGCATGATTTATGCACATTACATTGCCCTGACATTCGAGTAATGAGTAATGCAATCCTTCCAACGCAAGCCAAAAATAATGCGCAAAGTTAATGCTAAACAATGAATAAGGCTAAGGGGTGAGTTGGGTGGGGGGAGGGTGGTACAAGTTTGGAATTGGAGTTGACGTCGAGCTGCATCCTTGACTTGACAGACCAAAAGGATCTGCACTCGTGTCCAATGCATTTTTGATGGCTACACCTTTTGAAAATTGCAGCCATCGCTCTTATTTCTGTTTGTGCAACACGCGCTGGCCGGCATTTGTTGTGGCATGCAACCAACAGTGAATGATGAGCAGATTTATGCATGCCAAAAGGCTTCATCTGCAATATGCAACACCAGCAGCTGTTGCCGCTGCTGCTGTTGCATGTAGAGACTGAAGGACTCAAGGACTCAAGGACTCAAGGACTCGAGGGCTGAAGTGCTTAATATATTGACCGAAATTTGTACTTACACTTTGCATACAAAAAGTCAACTCCTGTGAAGCTCCAGATGGAAAGCCCGACGACAGCTCGAATGGCCGAGGGGTGTGCACAACTTCCCGATTTATTTTGCTGCACTTCATCTTTGACGGCGTCAAGGATTGTTTTGTCCTGGCTTGGAATTTGATTTCGGATTATTAATAACAGTTTTGAGTTTCTATTTACCTTTCTGCCTTGCCGTCTATAGACTCTGCTCGCCTCAAAGCTGCTCAGTCAGTTCAGAGAGTCCTTCAAAGGAGTCCTTTTTGAAGTGTAAGTGACTCGCAGGCTGCGGCATGAGTTGTGAGTTGTGCCTAATAAAATGGCAATTTATTGACTCGTAAGTGAATATTTACATAAATCAAGATTTGTTTGTCGAGTCGCTCGATAATTTGGCTCAAAGTTTTTTTTAGTGTTTTGGCCACCAAATGCCGAGTAAGTGAAATAAGTGAAGGGTCAATCCTGGAATCAATTCAAGCCTTTGCTTTCGACCTTAAGGGCAACATGTGATTGGTTAGGGATAAAAATTGGTTACTCCTGTGCGTGTGTGTGTGCGTGTGTGCGTGTGTGTGTCGTCTTCGTATGTGTGATTATAATCATTGATTGCCAGCGATGGGGTCAGTCGTTAAGAAAACAGTTATTTTCGCTTCGGGGCCCAAAACGCGTATCCCAACATAAGGAAACATTCATAAAAATCTCTTTTGGGATCGGAGACTTTTTCTTCATTTTTGTTGCTGCCACAGACTTCAGAATAGATTTTTATTGCTGTTGCCGCTGCTGTTGTTGCTGCTGGTGGTGGTGGTGATGTTGCCGCTGTTGCTGTGTCATTTCGGCAATGTGTCCGGCAATTTGAAGCTGTCTGCTTGCCGTTCATCGCATCGTTTGATGGGGCTTATAACTTGCAGCATTTGTGTGCTGCTTCTTCTGTGGCAGCTAGAGAAATGAAAATGAAAATGAAAATAGAATAGAAAATTGAAAAGGATAGAGTGGGAAGAGGGGAAAGGGGCAAGGGGAAAGGAGCAGTGAAAAAATAACAACAAGAATGAAAGAAAAACGAAATTTATAATTTCACTTGCAAAAATATTAAGCGAAGCGATGCCTTTGGCTGTCCAAAAGCAAACGGCAAAAAACACTTAACAAGTTTATGAAGCAGTAGCAGTGACAGGCATGTGGCATGCGGCATGCGGCGTGCGGCGTGGGGCGTGCGGCAGGCGGCATGTGGCATGGAGCATGGAGCATCGGGGGCAGTCCGCGAACTGAACTGGAGACATAAATAACTCAATGCGCGTTGAGAGTCGCGTTTCGCTACTGACATAAATTTTAATGCCGCACTCCGAAACGCACGAAAGGCGCTGACTGCGACAAAGACGACGGACAAACAGATGGATGGTATGAACAAATGGTCGATTGGACGATTGGACGATGGGGACAATTGGACCGCTGGATGGACAGGAGAAGGGGAGAGGAGAGGAGGGGTTAGCCAGAGGGGCAAATGAATACAGGAACGCACAGGGTGCCGCACAAGGACGGACGCAGTTGTTAAATTCAACGGCAAAATGCCAAAATGCTGCACGGCCTTAACTCGACCGTTAAGCGCATAAAGCGACCACCGTTTGTCCCGACCGCGTTTGCATTTGCGGTCCACCATTTGCTCCCCAAAATCTCACCGAATCCCTATGCCCATCTTTCATCCAAGCCCCAAACCCCAAACCGCCCTTCGTTCAGCCTGCCATCCACTCAGCCGCTTCAACACCCTGCACCCTGGACCCTGCACCCTGCACCCTGCACCCAGCACCCAGCGCCCAGAACCCAGCACCCAGCATCCAGCACCCTGCACCCTGCACACTTCATCCTCTACCCCTTCGCCCTTCGCCCTTCGTCCTTCATTCTGCGCCCTACGGCTCAGACTTAACCATAACAATTCCATTCCCGTTCTCAATCCGCATTTATCGCTGCATGGACATTAAACTGTGACTGTAACAGTGACTGTGACTGCCGCGACGGCCTGTGCGAGGGGAGTGGGAAAAAAGCGACAAAGTCTCCCCAATAATGGAAATAAATATAAAAAAAAATCCACAAAAAAATAAATAAACACAAAAATCAACAGTGTGGCAACGCTGTCCCCAATTTGAGCACTCCTTTTGCCGTCTATTCCCCCACTCTCTCTCCCCCCCTCTCTCTCTCTCTATCTCTCTCTTTCTTTCTCCTTCCCTGCTTCTTGTTGTTGTTGCCTGTTGGGCAGCGCCCAAAGCGCCGCTCAATCAATTTGGTAAAAGGCACAACAATACAAAAGTTTCATTGATAACGGAAACTATTCTTTACATGTATGTGTGTGTGTGTGTGTGTGTGTGTGTGTGCGCTTGCATCAGTATAAGTTTTTGTATTACTGTATATTTTTGCCTCAATTAAGTGAAACTTAAATACTCTTAAGGCCTCCACTTATGTAAAATCAAACTGTCCAAATTTTCTCTCAACTCAATCATTTGCAATTGAGGTTAAGTTCGATAATTGGAGCCAAAGGTCCTTCAGGGAAGGAAGGAAACAATGAAACTAACTTAGTAGTGCTTGGGATTATTTATTTATATTTTTCGCTTACCCGATAAGTCGATTGATCTTTGAGGCTAGATAAAATTGTCCAGTTGTTGTTATCGATTACTTTGCTAAATTATTATAGGTATTTATAGCTAATCATTAAATTATGGCTTTTTTTATTGATTAATAAATTGATTGTATTTTGCGGTATCTTATCCAATCACTGATTAACTTGATGCGTCCTGCCGTTAAGTACACACACTCATTTTTATGGCCAGTGCAGCATTTATCGATAAATTATCGTTCAGTGTTTCGCTCGCGATGTACTGACCGCAGCCTCTGCCAAAATGAGCTAACCCCTCGATGTGTAGGGTATCACAATGGAATTTACTTTACAGATTCGAGTTTTATATTTAAGCGCCATTTGCGGCTTCAAAGCAGCTGCGCCGCCAGAGGGACGGGCGACTCGGCGGGGGCGAAGCCATAAAAATTTTAATAACGAGCAAAAATAGATGCAGATAAAAGGCCAGAAAAAATAAACAACACACACACAGAACATACATATATCATACATACACTCACACATACATACATACATACATACATACATACATACATACATACATACATGTGCATGTATGTGTGCATTTAAATCTCCTCTGCTTATGGATTTGCATTTTAAGCTGATTCCTGTTCGAAGATCGCCGCTTGATGCAACGTGGCCCACAGCCCACAAGTCTCTCATATGACTGTCGGGAAGGGGGTGGGGGGAGAGGAAGTGTGAAGTGAGTGTGGAGTCTGTGTGGAGTGTGTGGCTGGTGGCTTGTTAATTGGTTAACTGTTTGGTGTTGGCCCTAATTAGACTTGGCCAACAAGCAAGCTAACTAGCAAACTGGTAAACTAACCGACTGGCTGGCCGGCTGGCCGGCTAGCTGACTGGGCTGACTGGCTAAAACAACATTGATTGTATTTTGTTGGGCGTGGCAGCCTGGAGACTGCCTTGGCTTGGCAAGGCACAGGACGACGAGCACAATATTAAATTTACTTATGTAGTTTCAACTGCCAATTTGGCAGCACAAAAGTTGAGCGAAACTCAATTTTGGCTGGCCAACAAACGGTCGCCGGCAGTTGCAGTGATTCTGCTGCGGCTGCGGCTGCTGCTGCGGGGGCGGCAATATTGGAGGCAAACTTGGCCTGTGCTAATGTGCCGACTGCAGTGCATAAATCCATTAAGCTAATCACAAAAATTGCAAAATATGTTGGAAAACTCGTCCGCAAAATAAGCTCAAAGGCACCGGGAGCATATCTGCCGTCGGAGCTGAAGGAGCACCATGGCTGCTCCTCTCCCCAGTCCGGGTCAATAGTAATGGTAGTAGTTGTACTCGATGCACTGGTAGTAGTTGACATAGTGGGAGTAGTTGTAGTTGTAGTGGTAGTTGTATTTGAAGTTGTTGTTGTAGTAGTGGTAGTAGTAGTAGTAGTAGTAGTTGTTGTTGTTGTTGTTGTGGTTGAACTCGCAGTTGTAGTTGTAGTGGAGCCCTAAGCCGCTATACAAAGTTGAAACGTGGAAGGCAGAGTGCCTGTTAGTGTGACGTGGACGAGGACGTGGTCGTAGCCGTAGTCGTAGCCGTAGTCGTGGTCGTAGTCGTGGACATGGCCGTAGTCGTGAATCTGCACCCAATTGCTTTCAGCCATATCCTCGCCCGACTCAGTCCCAGAATCAGCTACAGAGTCAGCCCCAGAATCAGCCGTCTCACTGAGCCGGACTAAGCCGACATTTAAGACTTTCCATCATTTTATTTCATTTCATGTGCACCCAATTTTCCCTCACTCCTTTTCCATCTTTCCGGGGGCTTTCACTCCCGTTTCGCTCCCGTTTCTCCCCCGCTTCTCTCCTCTCCTTCTTTTTTTTCTGCAATGTTCAACTGTTCAAGCACTTCGCTTTTAATCTTACAGTATTCAGCATGACAGCGGCATCAGCAGCGGCGTCAGCGCCGGCATCTGTAGCAGCAACAGCTACAATAACACCGCACAGTGGCACAGTGGGATGAGAGGGCATTACAGCTGAGCCAAAATTTTGAATTTTTAAATACCATCATTATGTGTATTTAATAACCATTAAATCCGAATGGCTTCAAAAAGTATTTAATTTCCACTCAAATCATTTATTTGAATAACATATTTAACATTAAAATTTCCTTCATGTTGCGTAAAAACCGTTTCTGCTATGAATCCTGATATACATTTAATACCAAAAATAATCTACATATTTTTAGTATTTTTGTCTTTAAATTAATCTGGATACTTTGTTCAGTTGCGAGAGAGCTGAGAACTTGTTTAAAATTATAATTTAATTTATTTTAATTTAAATTTAAAAATATCTCTCTGACTTCTTAGTCAATAGGAGTTTAAAATAAATAAAATTATGGAAAAATATTTTCTACTGATATTAAAAGCTTTTTAATCAGTAAGCCTTGAAACTAAGTCTTTTTTGGGTGAAGATTATTATTATATAATTTGAATATATATTTATTATATTTTATTAAATATTATTTTCACTTTTTAACTTAAGATTCACTTAAGTCGATTTTCTGTTTTTTTTTTTATGATTTTATTGACTGAGCGTTTAAATATTAAAAAGATTGATAATTATCAATAATATATATTAAAATTGGAAAACATAGAGTTTAATTTTTCTCAAGGATCAATTCAGTTTAAAAGTTATGTGCCTTCACTTTGATCGAGGGCAAATGATATTTGCCTCACTGTGCGCTGACGTTGCCATTTGCCTGACCATTGCTTTGGCTTCATCGAGTTTTCGGCTGTGTGGGATGTAGGGTCGGTGTTGGGGCTGCTGGGGGAGTGGGGGGGCTAAAGCGGAGTGGGGGTAGGAGGCGTACTAAGGATTTTGAACAATTCAAAGCATTGACTGACTGGAAAACAGAGCGATGGGCAAAGCGGTGGGTGGCGAGGTGAAAGAGTAGGATATGAACGGTATGGGGTGTGGGGTGTATGGTAAGGGGTGTGCGGTGTGCGTGTGTGTGTGGAGACTTTGAGGGAGTGCCCTGGCATAGGCATATAAAAATTACATAAACCAAGATTAAGTAAGAAATTTCTGCACATTGAAGCCGAAGCGGAAACGAAAATGAATATTGAAATTGGTTTGGCAGCTGTGCATGTGTTTCATTTTTATCTTCATCTTTTTCCTTTTTTTAAGAAGCGCTGTGGGTGTGGCATCCACATGAAAGACTTACAAATGCGGCGCCATGGCATATGCAACACATAGACACACACACACACACATACACACACACGCACACACATACACATATAGAAAATGCCACAGAGACACAAAAGACACTCAGCAGGCGGCAGGCAGTAGGCAGCAGGCGGCATGCGGCATGCGGCATGTGGCATGTGGTAGGCTGTAGGTGGCTTAGTGCAAAGGGACTGGGCGGCAACACAGCCAGCAAGCAGCATGCCATGCCTCAAAAATGCCTGTATAACGTGTGTGGATGTTTTGTTCTCGACTGGATCTGAAAATTGTGTGGCACCACAAAAGGATGCCAACAAGGATGCTGACGACACACTACAAGTGATGCCAGCGTTGGGCGTGCTGCAGATATCTATCCCAAATAGGCTGGACACAAAGTCATTCAAGTTGCTGCCACTTACTTAATGTGTTCATCTCAGCTCCAATTCCAGTTCGGGGCTCTAACCTGAGTTCAAAGTCAAATTCGTATCCAAATCCAAATCCATAATCAGAGCCCGAATCCAAAATCAAAACCAAATCCCAGCTTCAGCTTCAAGTTGGAGTTGGAGTTGGAGTTTGAGTTTAATTTCGAATGTTATGTTAGTTTCCATTTTGAAGGCATGTCGAAAGTCCCCTGACGTCGATGTGGGTGGCGCATTGCGATATGATGTTAACATATTTTATTGTTGCCACGCCTCACGCCTCATGGCTCATGCCCAGCGCCCACAGTTGAAACAGGCAAAGTTTTGTATTGAAGTTGTCGAGATTTTTGTATTTTTCACTTTTTTCCAATTTTTTTGTTTTAGGCCAAAACTAATACTACACTGAGCGATGTTCATCTCGTTACTATACCCTCTACTCAGGGCCAATCAAGTGGGGTAGCTTGACGGCGGGGTTCATATGAGAAATAATGTCTCATATATGTAGGAGTTTCTGTGGAGGATCCCTTCCTCGGGTATCCCTTCCTCAGGAAGTGCAGAGTAGTTGACATACGGGCGGTATTTATGGTTGAGAAGGATGCAAGGATCGGCTTGCAGGATATGCCCAGGCACATCAATTCATTAGACTGTTTTACAGGATATCTGATAAGTCCTGCTGTTTGAATTCCCCGTTGTTGTGCACATTTTAATTATGAGTCGGAATTTAATGTAGGCACAGAATATGAGAACGGGTCCTGGGCGTGGGCGTGGGCGTAGGCGTGGGCGTGTCTGTGCATATACGGGCATAATGTCTGTCAATCGGGCGGCAATATCGCAATGGGACTGAAACTGAAACTCAAACTATAACGTGAGGGGCGACGGGGGCGTGGCGGCAAAGGGAATGCTGAAATGAAGCCAAGGCGAGGGGTTCATTTTGCTAGGTTCATTGGCAGAGCTCCGACCAGGGACATGTTTTGCCGGGCGGATGGGCGTGGTGCAGGTATTTGCACCTTTGTGTGGATTATTGTGTATTTGCTAACAAAATGGCAGGTAAGCAGCATTAAAAATGAAATGAAGCCTCCGGATAAGATCAGACAGAATCGGTGGCAGGAGTAGGAAACGGGGTTGTGATGAGTAACTGAATGAAGAGGGAGAGGGGAAGGTGAAGGGGAAGGGGGAGGGAATGGGAGTGGAAGGGAGAGGCTATGGCCAAGTGCTGGTATTCATTTTGTCGATTAGAATCTTTTCGCCTTGTCGGTGACAACAAACAACAGTCGTAATTTAATTAACGCAGTTACAACAACAACAACAGCAACAGCAATAACTACAATAAAACACAACAAGCATACAACAACAACAACAACAACGAGACGAGCGACAAGCATCTGCTGGTTGTAACAAGCATTTATGGCCGGCATGGAAATGTAAATGAAAATGAAATTGCGACAGCATCTAAATAAGTTTTCCGAGTATTCCGAGTTTTCCGTCTTCTTATGTCTGTTTTGTGCATTTGCTGTTTTTTTTTTTTGTTTTTTTTTTTTGGTTTTTAAGGCGTGAGCCTGAAAATTGTAATACCTTGAAATATTTATCAATCTTAATGGAATTTTGCTATTTCCTAATTACACAGAAACTATGCAATTAAGCTGCATGTCACATGCTGCCTGCCACATGCTGCCTGCCACATGCTGCCTGCCACATGCTGGCCGCCACAAGCTGCATGCCACCTTCTCTCCCATAGCATATTAAACCGCATTCTGTTGTGGTTCACTTGTGCCCTGACATTGGCAGCGGCTTTGAGTTATATCAATTCTGATTTGGATACAAGCTTAAAATAAACACAATACTTGTGTAAATTATAATTATAATAATAAATAAAATAATAAATACATTTTTAGACAGCAAATAAATAAATATAATATATATATATAGTAAGTACAGAGTTTCATGTTTTTAAACAAACATTTCCCTTAAGGCTTATCATGTGGCCGGGCCATAGATTCAGATTTTGGGTGAATTTTCAAGTTGCTTTGTTGTTCAGCTCCTCAAACGGTGGAGTTCCTGGTAAAAGGACAGTAGACCGAGAATTTTGACAGAGAATAAGGAATTTGTGTCCTGTGACTGTGAATAATTCAGAGTTTGTATACAAAGCACTTCGAGGAATTCGACTTAAAGTTGGAAAATTTTTCCTATTTACGTTGATCCTAATTTGAGTACAGCTCAAGGTATCCTTATATATTATATGTATATGTTTATCTGCCTCTACTTGGAGATGTTTTCATAAAAAATAAAAATAATTAAATTTTTGATTTTACCTACGATATTTTAAATTTATCTAAGCGAAGAAACTATGGGACATATGAAATAAATTTAGTTGATAACTAAATTTAAGTATTTCGTTTAATGAACTCTGATTAAATTTTAAATTTAAATTTTCAATTATTAAATCATATTTAGTTGCTTTTCACGAAGTACGAAATACGAAATTCCCAACGCTACGCACTGTTTTCTATCCCAGAAACACAGCAGCTTAAAAATTTATAGGCTGTGGTTCTTGTCTTGGCTAAAATATTCAGATTTTAACATATGCAGAGACAATGTGTGTAGCTTCTCTCTCTCTCTCTCTCTCTCTCGTATTAAATTAAAGGATATAATGAAGGGATGCGGGACACCTTCAGCAATAAGTTTTTTTTCGTCCTTTATGTATTATATAAATCGAGAGCATATAAGGCTTATAGGAATTATGGTTACGTTTAACTCTATTATAATATAACTTTTATATATTATAAAATAAATACTTAACTAAGGAAGGCCGCAGCTGCCACACATATTAAGTATGAGGAGCTCTCCCCATAAGGAAAGTATAACCTTAAGGCTGAGTAATCACTTTATTTTACGATATTCATCAGCATTATTAAATCAGCTCGATAATCATGGTAACGGGTATTTATGGCTTAAACAAAAAAAAAAAAAAAATTATAGCTTGGATTTTGCTGTAAATTATTTGAATTATGATTTATATATTTATTTTATATAATTAATTATAATAAATCAACTGCAGTTCGATTAAAGTTATCAACAGTGCATTGAGTGGGTTTTTTGTTGAAGACTTTCCCATATTTCTACGATATTCATAGTTTTCTTAGAACTGAGTTTATTGGCAGCCAAGTGCAGGGTATCTGCATTCGAGCAGACTTCAAGTTCAGCTTAGATTAGATCGAAAATGAAGAGCAGTAATCCGCTTTTATGACTCTAGATGAAAATCATTGCTTTATCTGAGGCTTACAGTTTTTATAAGGCGTTTATCGTATTTTGGGATATAGTTTTGCATATTTATTTCCCAGACGCAAATCTCAAGGCTGATTCCATTTGTGGGTCTTCCGCACATAAAACGCAGCCTAACGGATACATTCCCGTTCCTTGGCCGTAAAAAACTAACCAGCCATTTGCATGCAAATACCAAGTGAGACAAGGACACTCGATTGGGTTGATGATGCCTAAGCGGATGTGGGTGCGGTGCAGGTCGGAAGTAGGAGGGCGAAGGACCGTGGGGTCGTGGTATGGGTTTGGGGTGGTAGGGGCTTGGGGCAGGGGGAAGTGCTGAAAGAGAATTGTTTCCCGGTAGGAAGAGGGACGCTTGTCTGGTTTCTATTTAGGTATTCTATCTCAATGTTTTCTCTCTTTCTCCAGCTATTCCTCCCTTTTTCTCTCCTCTTGTGTGGGTGCGCTGTGTAGGTGTTGGCTGTTCGTAGTTTACGATCCTGAGATGCCGTTTGCCTGTTATTAATTGCACTGTTGCACTTCACGATTTCGGCTTTGCATGCTGTTTGCATGTCAGATGAGCAGCAATCGGCCCACCCCCCACTCCCTCCCCACCCAAACTTCCCCTTCCCTCGCCCATCCGCCCAGCACAAACAGCCTACCTTGCCGCAAAATGCATCCACAGCGTGGCCCAAAAATTGCCAAGTCATTTGCCAACTGTGACTCTGTATGCAAATTACTTTTGCCAGCACCGGATGAGAGCTGTGGCTGTGACACCGTGACTGCCGTCAGGGCGACACTGTGCAGTGTGTCAGGGAATTGTCGAGTGGGTGGGGTGGGGGTTTGGGGAGTTAGTTGGTAGGTGGTATGCAGGACGAAGGGCAGGAAGGCGAAAGGCTGCCTCACCTCATAGGCTTATGCAGTGCACGGTGCATATTGCCAGCTGCATCACCAACTAAGCCGCACACTCACCTACCCACACACACACACACACAAGCGCACACTTAAATATACCCATGCGAATCGTAACATCCACACCATGCCCACTCCCCCTCCCCACTTTTTGGGAGAGTATTAAGCGTGGAGAGTCGTCAATGAAGTGCAAAGTATGTAAATTAATATTGGAATTTCGATAATCCGCCTATCAAGTGGCTTCCCAATGCAACAACTGTGTGTGTGTGTATATGCTGGAATGTGTGTGTGTGTGTGTGTGGTTCTCTGTCTGCTTTGGTGTTTGACCAACTCGCATTCTCGCAGCCTTTAAGCCTCCCAATGGTGAATCTATATACAAAATTGTACGCATTCGCTTGCTGCAAACACAGAGCCAACAACAATGGCAAAAATGCGAAAGCAACAACAACAGCAACAGTCGGAACAGCAAAAGCAACAATTTTACACCCAACACCAATAACAACAACAACAGGACAGAAAATGTCATATTTTTGGACAAATTGCAGTAATTGGAAAACTGCAGGCGATGAGTTGCTTAATTATAGCGTTGGTCCAGGATTCGTTTTATTAATTAAAATTGAGTTAATTAGTGTGACCAGAGAATTCAATGAATTTAGTCAACTTGAATTTCTGTCCTGCCACACAGTGGTCCAATTTTTTACAACACCCAAAATACTGGCCAATTATTTGAAAATCGATCAATCGAAAAGTTTCGAGCAAATGTCCTTTGTATTATTTTAAGGATAATTGATCGGTTTAGTAGACACTCGTACCACTATGCCCTATTAAAATATACTAATACGTTTTACATTTTTGTGTACTTCCTGCCAATTGATGAGATCCGATGACAAGGCTTAACTAATGGAGGCCAAAACTGTAATCCAGTTGGCGGCTTACCTTTCTGGGGAGAGAGAGAGAGAGAGGGAGAGAGAGATTCTACGCTTAAACTTTATTTTTCTATATATCCTGATATTTGCATAAAAACATAAGGACATGTGGATGCTCTTAAGTGTCGCATAAATTTTCATTTTTTACTCAGTGCCCATAAAACTGGGAACATCATAAAATTACGCAGAGCCCTGCACATATTTCATCAGGAAGCGGGATATGAGGTTAGTGTGGGTGGAGGGGAGCGGGTGAAAGCGTGAATTGTGGAGGGGGGAGTATGTGCTTAGGATGCTCTTAAAATGTTTATAGGTATTGTTTGAAGAGAAACGCGTACAATACTTTCAAATTTTAGTTATTGTTTTCACAGCTCAAGTGGAGAACCAGAAAGACATGAAAGAGACACGATGATTGAGTGGGCGAAAGGATGTGGTGGCGGAGGAGGAGGAGGAGGAGGGGAAATTAGTGGGAGTATCTGTTCAAGAGGCACCCGAAATGTTAAAGAAACTTTAGGTAACAGACAAAGGGAAAACTCGCGGTATATTTTCCAGCTGATCCAAAGAATTTTCAAAGTTGATTATCGCTTCAGTTGAACGAATAACGGAATCAGAGAGAGAGAGAGAGAGGGGGGGGAGGGGGAGAGAGAGAGGGAGATACATCTGTTAAAGATGGAAACTTGTTAGGGAAAATTCGTATAGGGTTTTCCCACTGATCCCAAGCACACCCGCAGTCTTAAAAGTTCCATTTAATTATTTTCCCCGCTTGGTACATTTTGTGTACGAAATGTACAATTGTTGAGCGAATTCAGTTTTGAGAGGTGCTTGGGAAAAGTTTTGGGTACTTAACTGATGCTGTCCATGGCATTGCCTCCAACGCATTGTTAACACACAACAGCCGTTGCGCCACCAACAACAATAATAATACCAAACAGCAGCAGCAACAACAACAACAACAACCCGCAAAATGGAGACCCACTGCAACTGCGATTGTGACTGTTGTTCCGGCAAGTGCTCAAAAGCATTTCAATTTCTATAAAATGGAATCGCATTAAAACAAAAACTAAACTGCCAGACAAGCTTAGGGGAACAGAGACAGGAACAGAGTAACCGAAAGAGAGGGAGTCTCTGCGAGAGGCAGACAAAGATAAACAGAAGGACTGAGAGAGAGTGTGAGAGAGAGAGAGGGGGGAGGAGGAGCGAGTGAGAGCGGACGAGTGTGATGGTAGGCAGAGGTTTGGTGGGCAAAACTGAATGGGATGCGCCTTAAAATCGATGACACAATGCGCCGCTGGCCGCTGTTGTTGTTGTTGTTGTTGTTCCTGTGGCTGTTGTTGTTGCTGTTGTTGTTGTTGCTGCCGATGTTGTTACCATTTGAACGACTTAAAAATTTTATGCTAATGCAATGACAAAACCGACATGAGTTTGTGCTTTGAAGAGGAACCAAACAGACATATAGAAAATGAGAGAGAGAGAGGGAGAGAGGGAGAGAGAGTGAGAGGGAGAGAGAGGGAGAAAGAGGCACAGAGACATAGCATGGAAAAGGCCGAATGTTAGCAGCAAGGGGAGGGTATGAAGGCAATTTAAGTATATATTGCATAACATTTATAAAGAGGTCCTCAATGCAGTCAACCATCCAACAAACCATCAGACCGACCCACCAGCCCCACTAGCCCCTCCCCTAACCCACAAACCCACCAACCAGCCAACCAGCCAACCAGCCAACCAGCCAGCCAACCAACGAGCCACAGACAAGGCAACTGTCATTCGCGTTGACATTGTAATATGTACAAATAAGTAGAGCATATGAGGCGTATGATTAATATTTAAATCATAAAAAAACACAAACACACACACAGACACAGACACATACATTCATGCTTGCATGTGTGTGTGTGTGTGTGCGCCGCATGTGTGAATAAACGGAATGTGCAAGCGAGGCACAAAAACTAAAATTGAAATGAAAGAAGAGACTTAAGTAATAACTGCTGTTATTAACAGAGTTCTGTGACGGCAGCGGCACAGTGGGACGAACTGTGCAAATTTCATGTACTCTCAGTACACTCTCAGCAGATCATGCTGAATAATCACTTCTCTCACTGAAATCGTGTTTTTTTTAAATATTTAATTAATTATGCAAAATATTCTCATTGAAACTCGTCCTTTTTAGACACTCATTAAATATATTTAATATTTAAGGCAGTTAAAAATAAAAAGCTTAATTTCAAATCTTTAAAAATTTAATATTTTTGAAACTAGTTTTTACTTTGCTTAGTAAATATAGAATTAGAATATATCCCCCTTTAAACCTGTTAATTTTATATACTTGTTTTTTTTTTCGGAGTACACAAATTGCTTCCTCTCATATTTAAATAATAAATTTAGAACTTTTAATCGTAAAAATAATTTAAAAATTAAATAATATAAATAATTATACAATTTTTTAATTATAATTTATCATCTGATTTATTGAAATGGCAATTTTTTAGAATATTTTATTTTTTTTTTTAAGTCTTACTTTTTGTATGTAAGAAATGTTAATATTTTTAAGGCAAGGCTGTTATTTCTTGATCTTAAAACTATTTCTTTAAAACTAAAAAAATAAAAATTATACCATTTTTGTGGCAAAAAAATCTTCTTTGATCCACTGTAAAGAACGCTAGTATTCGTAACTTGTGATTGTGTGAGACTCACATTTTATTGCTGCTGGTACTCATGATGAAACAGACGCTAATAAACAACTGTGTATGTGTGTAGGGGTGTGTGTGTGCTTGTGGTGTGCGGAGTGTCTGCAAGTCTGTGTATGTAAAAGTTCTTTAGGTCTGTTGCCAACAAGAAAACCTACTTTCCCAACATGAGCCAACAATTGGACAGATACGAGCAGCGGCCCCCGTCAACGTTGCCGGTCAAGTCGGCATTAGGAATGTAAGCGTGGGATTTTCCGGGGGTAAATGAAACTAGTACGGGGAGTGTCTTACATAAGAGAGCTCTTGTGTTAGAAGGCATCATAACGACATGACAGCATTTCAAAAATCGTTTTTAGTTCAGTTGACCAATTTATTTAAAGCTCCATATAACCGGACCGATGTACCCGATATATTCAACCGGTCAGCTCTGCGTCAGTTATTAAAAACCACGTCATGGCTCACATCTGAAGAAACACTTAAACTAACGAGTGATTTTTGAAGGCATACATTATACGAAAACTTATCCCATGGAAGTTGCATTCAAATTCAGAAAACTTTGTTTTAATTTTTATGCGACAGTTTCTGTCAAATAAACAAGTCACGAAGCTTGAAAACTGTCGTCTGTTGACTGTCTTAAAATAGTTACTATAACCTTCAGACTATTTGATGTCAACATTTTATATTTTCACAGTCATATAATTTCAGCTCTGACTTGATTTTTATTTAACTATGTGAGTAACTTTTTAATGGCTTTCCCATCAAACAGACCGCACGATTGCGACGAGTTTAACACTCGACTCGTTATTTCATTTCAATCATGATGATCGTTTGATTTTCAAACTTTAAAGATAGTCGTTGTATTAACGACAAGTTGTTATGTGAGAGGAACGAGTAGTTTTCAATCAAGTACTCGTTACTTTTTATTTTGCAATGACGAATAAAATGAAGCACATCGCAAGTCTCCTCTTTGGATGGATGTACCTTTAATTTATTCTACTTCCCACTTCTCTTTATATAGTTGTCTCTTTAAAAAATGACATAAAAATTAAATAAATAATTTACTCGTTACTTTTTATTTGTCCATCCCAAGAGTAAAACTCGCTAGCTTTTCTCGTCAACTCAGTGAATTATCCTTGTATTCATGTTGTTTTCATATTGAATTTGTTTTCGCTTAATCCAAGGAGTAACTTTTTGGGTCTTAACTTGTCCGAATTGACATTGACTCGCTGGACTTGTGACATCTTTAATTTCAGCATTAAGAGAACAATTTTACTTTTATTATTGTTTATGCCCGCTCATCCATTTTGGCAAGTAATGCGTTAACCAAAGGAATTCCAAGACACAACTTTTGGTCGCTTCTACATTTGGAAAGTAAATGTCCTTTCTGTCGCTGTGTCGCTGTCTTTGCAGCTGTGCCAAGTCCCAGCACAATTCCAAGTTTTTTTTCCATTTCCATTGCATTCTCAAATCCAACCCCAACCCCAACCCCCACCCCAATCCCTATCCCTATACCTATACCTATCCCTGTCCCTATCCCAATCCCAAGCTCAATTCCAATACCAATTTCATTCCCATTTTCTCATTCGACTAGTCGAAGCTAAGCGAACGCTTGCCAGGACTTGGAAGCGGGCAAATTTGTTTAAATGCAATGCGGCGAAAGGGCATCAAGGAGTTCAAGTTGACTAGGGCTGTAGAGGTGAAGGGGGCGGGGGAGGGTTAGGGGAACAGAAGTGGCAGGCCAAGGCCGGGCGGGTGACAGCGCTTGGCTGCTCCTATGCATGGCCATGGCAGCAATGCGCCGCATTAATCATACGCACCGCTGTCCGGCGATGGCTCGGAACGGGGGAGTGTCGACTGTCGCCTCAAGTCGCCTGCGGAGCACATAAAAACGCCACAGCAGCAGCAGCAGCAGCAGTCAGTCTGCCAGCTGTGTTTACTAAGTGTGTGCGTGTGTGTGTGTGTGTGTGAGTGAGTGAGTATATGTGTGAGTGTAGGTGTGGTGGTATTGGTGTTGATGTTGGTGTTGGTGTTGGTGCGGGTGCGGGTCCGGATGCGGGTGCGGATGCTGTTTCGGGCTTGGGTTTTGGGTTTGAGTGTATGTGCGTGTGCGTGTGTGTGTGCGTGTGTGTGTGCGTGTGTGTGTGTGTGTACGAAAAACAGCATAAAAGCAAACTTTATAAGTTCAGTAAGTAAAGAATTATATGAAGTACGAGTTGTGCTTTCGGCGTTAGTGAAGTTAACGCCAGTCGAGAAACTGTTTTCGCTTCTCTAGTCTCCCTTTTTGCAACACCAACAGTTGATATTCCTCTATTGTTGTTGTTTCTGCTGTTGTTGTTGTTGTTGTTGGAGTCCCTGGAAACGTTCTCAGTTATTCAAGAGTCTTGGCGGTTGCGCCGCGTTGACGGTAAAAATGCAACTCCTAAAAAAACAAAAATATCAACAATGAAGAAACTTTTTGAGCGCCACGACTGAAGGATACCCTGCAATTATACTTGCAGATGGTGTGTGTGTGTGTGTGTCTGTGTGTGTGTGTGAAGTACGTGCACTGCTGCCAAGATGAAAGTTGCTAATACTTTGGAATGAGAAATGTAAAAATTAGATTTACAAATTTGATCCTTGAAGTTAACTTTCATCCAAGTGACCAGCGCGACGGACCAGAGAAGAGATCCTTTTGAGTGAGTTTCCGAAAGTCAAAAATCGCACAGTGTTGCGCGTGTCACTGTATGCATTTGAGTAAAAAGCAGAACTCGGAAACAGAATGAAAGCAGAATGGAAAAGAAAGGAAGCGAACCGAAAGGAGCAAAAAGGAGGCGGTATAAGGGAAAAAAGGAAGAAAAGGAAAAAAGGCGGTTTAAGGGAAAAAACAAAATTAATGTAAATGTAAATAAACTCATAGTTCAAGTGCTGCAGCTGCAACACTACAGCAAATGGAGTGTGTATAAAGAAGCCATGAGGAGGAGTGGGCGAGCCTTGTGGGTGGAGGTGGGGTGGGCAAAGGAAAAAGCGCAGAGGGAGCTGAGGGGGGTGGGGAGGAATGGAATGAAGAAATGGCATGCATTTAGAATTGCCGCTAAATTAAAACCAAATAAAGCGTCCGCAATATGTTGACCATTAAAAAAACATCAGGATATTTTTGCAAAGGAAATGCCAAAGAGAAATGGCAAAGCCAAAAGAACAACTTGTACAAAGGATGAAAGGAGCTTAGTTGATGGGTGGCTTAAATTAAATACGAAAAGCCGCTCTCTTCATCTTCATCTTCCCTCCATCTCCATCTCCCTCTCTATCTCTGTCTCTGTCTTTTTCTCCCTCTTCTCTTTCTCTCACTGTTTCTGTCTCATTTTCAGTGAGCTTTGAGTGTTGAAGTCGCCGGACGCGGCACTTGATAAATGCACTCGTTGAATCCTTAATTTCGAGGTTCCTGTGATCAGCAGAGCGAAGCCTTAACACTAATAAATTGGATATTTAATGCATGCTGATTATTTAGTTAATCAAAGGACTCCTCTCTCTCTCTCTCTCTCTCTCATATTTGTAATAATCCAAGCACTCCCAATGAATTTCCAGCGATGCGCATTAATAATACATGAGTTTTGGCTCTGTGGGCGGGGGATGGGGATGGGGGGAGATGAAGTCGAATTATTCAATTTGGTGTAGCTGGAGGTGCGGTCACACTGGCGGCAGCTTCAATAGAGATATTATAGAAAGAGAAAAATCGGGAAACATCCGATTTCTGGCAAACATTCGATTAAAATTTCTGCAAAAAGAAGGAAAAGCGGGAAAAAGTGGAAAATCAAGTGCATTCCATTTGGATTGACCCATTTTCCGCTGTCAAGGGAAGAACAAAATTAGAATGAAGGAGCAGGGGCAGAGTCAGAGGCAGAGAGTGAAGCTGCTGCTGTGGCATAGCAGGGCCGTGGTGGTAGTGGAGAAGCGCAGGAGCAAAGCAGCGAAGGAGCTTAATTTTCAAGTTCATTGGCGCGCAGTGCCAGGATCAGCGAAAGGGGATCAGGAGCGAGAATCGAACAACGGCCACCCAATATCGTGTTGGCCAGCACTTGAGGGCGTCAAAGCGAGTTGCTGAGTGGCCGTGTATATGTGTGTCTGTGTGTGTGTGTGTATGGGTGGTAGCGGGTGGTAGGTGGGGGGGTGAGGGTGTTTGAGTGGGCGGGTTGTTTGGTATGCCACTTAATAATGCGCCTGAATAGCTGAATGGCAGCCACTAAACAACTTCCGCACTTGAATGGCAGCTACAAAACCACAGACATGGTTCATGCTCCTCGAAGTGGAATAGAGGGGCCAACGAGGGGCGGTCGGTGAGCGGGGAGGGGAGCCGAAGGAATGTGAAGCGGCGCTCGAAAGTCAACTTAAAACAATATTCTCTCGACAAGAAGAGAGACAAAAAAGAAACAAAAAGAAGAACTCAAATCTGTCTCACAATGCACAGTACCAACAACAACAACAACAACAACAGCAGCCAAAGTAGCTACAACAACAACAAGAAGAAGAAAGGCAATAACAACGACAGTTGCATGCATAATAAACTTGTCTTGACGGGGACTTTAAGGTTTACGCCTTAGTAAGGCGGCCAAAGCGGAGGAATGACAGTGAACGGGTGAGGGGAGGGGGTAGGGCAATGAGTAAGAATATGAGAAGAAGAGAGAATGCACTAGCAATAGCATGAAATAGCGGGGAAAAGAGGAGGGGGGAAAAAAGGGAGAACAAGAGAAACAGCGCCCAAAACGGAAAACCAGAAACTGAAACAGCGAACTCATAAGTTGGCGCATGTGACTTGGTCCTTGAAGACAAAGATTGTCAACGTCAACGCATTTTGAAGACTATGCCATTGTGCGCACACATGCACATGCACATGCACACGTGTGCATACTCAGATGAGCACACACACACACACACTCACACACTCGTCCACATAACTATGGACTTACACATACACTTGACGTGGTATCTGTGAGTTTTAAGCTGGCTTTTCCTAAGCGTATTAGCGTGGCAGTTGTTATTGTTGTTGTGATACCCTGTAACTAGAGCAGAGCAAGAAATAGGGTATATTAAGTTGTGATTTGCACGCATGTTTCTAAGCCTCCGAAGGGCGAAGCGTCAACGTGCCCCAAAAAGTATGCTACATTTTTGTAGAGGGTATCATTGGGTCGTTCAATCGTTCCGCTGCTGTGGCAAGCATTCACTTATTGCTTTGCTCATTGCCTGCAATTGCATGGTATTATTCCGCAATTCCACCGCCACCCCCTCCCCCTCTCCGCCCCTCCTAAGATACCTTTTACACACATTCCCTCGCATACATCCGCTTATCAGTGCACTGTCTCCCTTTGAGGTTTCAAATTATTAGCAGTTTCTCTGTCTGCTCCAGATATATATATTTATATATATATATGATATATATATATATAAAAAAATAAATATATATATATATATATATGTGTATGTGTGTGGGATATATTTAGGATATATGTGTGTATGTATGTGGAGTGACTTGAGGTCTTATCCCTCGTCATGGATTCTAGTTTGGGGGAGCCTGGAGGAGCCCCCGCCTGTTGTCTCTGGTCTTGTCACTTGTTTGTCACGATTAATGAGACATTCTTGCGTTAACAGTGAGCACGGTATCACGCCAGTCACCGTTACGAGTCACGGGTCTAGTCACCGCTCTGACGAGCGTCGTTTTGCGGCAACAAATTTCGAGGGCTCCGCCCGCTGCTGGATGCCCCCTGCTTTATGTGTACATCAAATTGTCTTTGCATAAACAATTCAGTGACGTCTTTTGGCTTCCCTCTAATTTAAGCAGCATATGTGTTAACTATTATGCACACACACACACATACCCTCACCCTTCTGTGTGTGTGTGTGTAAATTTGTCGCGTCTCGCTGAGCTTGCAACACTCGCCACTAGCAGCACTCAGCTCGTTAGTGGCACATTCATGTCAAACGCTAAGTGGCTAAAAGCAGGTGTGCATAGCCGTAGATAGCAGTGCTTGTATATGTCGACCTAAGTGTGCGTGTGTGTGTGTGTGTGTGAGTGTGTGTGCGCACCTTAGACATTTAATAAGTTTCTTGAACTTTGATGTCTGTCAACTCTTTTGCTTTGTGACACAGAAAAGTCTTTAAAATTTTGTTGCAGATAAATCACATGCACACACACACACGCGCACACACATACACATACATGGGCATATATGTATGTGCTTGCACTGATATGAGGCTGACCGCCTCCCTCTGCCCCAGCCTTTCCGCTATGATAAATTGATTCTTTAAGGACGCTCGTTATCTGCTCGTTATGAAATTTTAACGACAGATAAAAATCATTTTGAAAAATATGAGAAAATAATCCGATATCATCTTCTTCTTCTTCTTCTGCTTCTTCTTCTTCTTCCTCTGCTTCTTCTTCTTCTGCTTCTAATGGGTTTTAATAGCTTGAATTGATTTAAAGCAATGCTGGGGATAAGTTGCCGAGATTTCATATTATTTATAATCGAAATCTGCTGTGGCCTCTTAATTGGCCACTCATTGAATTCAGTTTGAAAAATCATTAAAGTCCCAGGACTTAAGAATCAAGGATAATTAATTGATGTCTGATGCCTCTCAAACAATCATCTTATTCTAAGGACTTTATTTATTAGGGAACTGCATGATTTTTTTAAATATTTTCTGTTCCCACTTCCGCTCAGACAATCCCTGCCTCCTAAGGACTTGTCTCTTCAAGTAACTCGTTTTCTTTGCTACTGCCTTAAGGATCCCCTCTTCACTTTCCTTTAAATATCTTGAAGGATCTGATTGGTGCCTTCAATTGAATGAGTTGAAATTGTCAATTATTTATTTTAAAGTCACAATTAAAAAACTCTTAATAAAACTTAAAATCTATAAATTTTGTTTCAGTGTATTTTTTTATTCCTTTTCCCCTTCCACTTGATGCCCTTTTCCTTCGCTCACATAGCTTATGCATAGGTAAACTCTCCCCAAGGTCCTTACCTCCGGGGATTTAAAATTATATAAGGAACTTTTTTTTCTTTTAGTTGAACTGAAATTTGCACATGAGAGACGAACATTTTAATTGAAACAATTTATTTTGTAATTATATTTTAATTAACATAATTCCAAAATATGAAAATAGATTTTATGTTAATTATCAATTAACATTTCAAATTAAACCGATATCTAATCCTGGACTAACTGCGCCTTATACCTACTTCTCCCCTCCAACTGGGACTCTCTCTCGCTCTCTCTCTCCCTCTCTCTGTCTCTCCCTCTCTCTGGCTTTGTTTCTCTTTAATTTGTTTCTATTTAAGATCAAAACTTTAAACAAATTTTCAATTAGTAGCATTTTTTTCCCTTCTTTAAGCTTAAAATCTTTGGCGAGTGGGTCATAAAAATGGTAGGAAAAATGAATAAAGTAACAGGCAAATGAGGGAGCCTGTAGTGTGCTATGTGTTTGTCTGTGTGTGTGTGTGTATTGGTGTTGGTGTTGGTGTTGGTGTGGCTATGGGTGTGACTATGGGTGTGGGTGTGCCGCGGGTGATACGTGAAGAGCGTCAGCGAACAATGAGAAGCGGGAAAGACAGCGTTTAAGTACGTGAAGTGCCAGCGCAAGGGAGAAACTTTTTCCAAGGACCCCACAAAAACTCGATGAAAAAGATAAAATTAAATATTTGGCTCTAGGAAGTTGATGTCAAGGGTGCAAGGGTGTGGGCAACGACGGGGCACCCAATGGAAGGTGAGGTCCGGGTAGGGATGAGGAAAGGGACAGAGACAGAGACAGGGACAGGGAGAGGGAAAGGTACAGGGGCAGAAGCGGGGACAGAGACACAGACAGGGGCAGGGAAAGGGACAGGAGCAGGGACATGGACAGGGACAGCGACAGGGGCAGGGGTAGAGACAGGGGACGGTAGGAGAGACCGGGGACGTGACAAAGTGAAATTGTTAAATTGAAGGCTGTTAGCGATAAGCGCAACACGCAAACAGACAGAAACAGCAACATCGGGCGACAGCACAGAGCGACGAGCAGGGAAGGGGAAAGCGCGGGAGAGGGGAGAGGGGAGAGGGGAGGGCTGAGAAGGGCAAGCGTAAAAAAGGAAACGAAAAAATAAAAATGGCCAAAACAGGAAACGCATGCAAACAGGTGAGAAAGGTGCGCAAAAAGGGAGCAAAACTTTTGTCAAACTGATACGAACAACAGCAACAACAAGAACAACAACAACAACTACTAGAACAGCAGCAACAACAACAATAGAAACAAGAACAACAACAAACTCAGAACATCAACAGGAGCTGACAGCGTGTTGAGTCTTTTGGGCCAAGATGCTACCTCAGTTAAAGGCCAGGACCTAACCCGTTTGCTGTTGCCCGTGTTGTAAGTCTCTTAGTCACTGTGCATGTATGTGTATGGCTGTGTATATATGTGTGTGTGTGTGTGAGGCAAGAAACAATTTAACCATTTAACTTGGCTCGTTAACATTAATTTGGGCGCCAGCTTCCGGTGCCTGGTAATTGCCGTGCCCTGACACTCACCTAGACGTATGAGCAACATTCAACATTTGAGGGTTGCCATCGGCCAGCGACAACCCTAACGAGTTGTCATCAACAGCAACAGCAACAGGAACAGCAACAGCAGCAGCAGCAGCAGCGGCAACATGAACGTCTGCCCAGGCGGAAGCTGGTGAAATGCTTGCGGATGTTGCTCTGACGGATGTGACGGAAGTGACCGTTAGCCCCCCCCCCCCGCGCGTTCCTTGCCCCAACTGCCCTCAACGTCGACGTCAACGTCAACCTCACCCGAAACACCTTCACTGGTCGCTTGTCTTCAATGTTGAGCCTTAAGTTGTTGGAAGTCGTTGTTCGTGTTTCGTCCTTTGGCTCTTGTCCGCCGTCAACTTGGCATAAGCCTCAATTCCGGATCCGTTTCTGTATGCGGCGTATACTTAATTTGGACACGCCCACATGCGAACGCCTCGGGAATTTCCAATGGGAAATGCAAATACTTTTACTCTCTCAGCTCAGCTCAGCTCAGCCCATACCATCCCATTCCCTCCCCCTCCTTCCCCCACTTACCCAGTCCTACGCCCGTCCTGCAATCCATTCCAGTTGGCCAAAAAGCGCAATTATTATGCGTATCTAAAATTAAATCAGTTGCAACCGAAGACAGTGACGACGTCGTGGAGGGTGTGGGTCAGGAAGTGGTGAAAAAGCGATGGGAGGGGGTGGGGAGGGTGGATGGAAATGGCAGGTGGTGGGGTGAACCCAGAAATTGAGATGGCACCGAACGCTGCAACGGGAACAGGCGCAGTGAAGAACTAAAAGGGATACTAGACGCACACCCATCCAAACACACACACACACACACACACTTACACACACTTACACACACTTATATATATATGCACCCACCATTTATTCAGCCACAATCGTACGGAGAGCAATGCTGGGGGCATGCACCACGATAAGTTTGCCGCCTAGCGAAACTATTAAGCGCCAGTTGGTTGTTGTTGTTGGCATGGGTGAAGCGGGTGCCGCGGGTGCCACCTCGTCGGGGCACGGCTGGCTGCCAACGCTGCTCGCCACCGATTCGTGCCCCTTGTATTGCGGTGTAATTTATGTGCGCCTGGCGGTTGCCAGTTAAGTTTAGCGACAATGGCAACCAAAACGCCAACACAGAGCGCACAAAAAGGACGAGCAAGGCGGAAAGTCTGATGCGGTCTTTGAGTTGGAAAGTTATATATGACACACACACACACACACACACACACACACACACACACACATTTATGTATGTATATATAGATGTATATATGTGCGGGGATGTGTAGAGGCTTGTGTGTGCATCTCAAAGTATTGGGTCGGAAGCAGTGGAAATATGAAAAGTAGTGGATTCCATAAATAGTATTAGATTCCAGATCAGTTCAAATTAAAGGAGCGAATGCAAATTAAAGTAGCAGAATAATCGATATTAGCAGCAGAAAAATGTAATAAAAGGATACCTTAATTCATACTTTATTATTATTTGGAAATAATTTCAAATTAAGTGGCTCAAAGGGACAAGCAATAAAATCGAGGATGATGGAAATTCCAATTAAAGGAGTAAATAAAAAGGGAGTAAAAAAAGTGGGAGTAAAAAAGTAGAATAAAGTACCACGATGTGCATTAAGAAGCTAAACAAGGATCTAGGAAGCTAAGCAAGGATAAATAAACAGAGTATTTGGAATAGAGAAGGAGAAACATTTATTCATACAAGGACACACTCGTCCTGCATGGTCACAGTGGTGAGTGTAAATCGATGCACAATCAGAGAAATTATTTTTGCTCTCGAGCCACTGAAGCGGTGGCTAGAGATGTGCTTTTCAATGTAAGAGATTTGAAAGCGGAGAAGATAATTAGATATTTCGAAGGATGCTTGAGGACCAATGTAACTTACAATCGAGCTGTGTGTGTGTGTGCGATTTCACCAAACAGGACGAATTCTTCGCTGCGAGATAATTTGAAAACGCGTGGAAAACAAGGTTCACCCAGAACCCACACCCACACCCACAGACCACACACATGCAGATGCATATATATATGCTCGAGCGCACACAATCGCTTACACAATCACACACACAATTACCCATACTCAAAAACACACACACACACACACATACTTATACATGGCGCCTGCTGTCGATGTGGCCATGGGATCATTTCGATTAAATTTCTGGCACGGCCACGAAGCGGCTTATCGGTCGACTGCCTGGGCAGATGGTGGCTGATAAGCCAGTGGCTGGAGGGGAGGGGGAGATGAAAGCACTGGGTGCTCGATGCTCATTTAAAGCGCCATCACCAAAGGACATTACATTTTATATTCGCAGCGGGCACGACGTCGAATTAACTTGCGGCCTCATTTATTGCATTCCGAAAATGATTTCGTATAATTTTGCAGTTAACGCGTAAAATTTTATTTTCAACTGTCAGCGCGGGTCGCAGCCTTCGCAGCGCCACTCACGCCACCCACGTCACGCCCATCGCTAAACAAACTTTCAAATACAATTCCCAGGATTAGCTGCATAATTAAGTGTTGTAAATCAAGTGAATTCCTTTCTTGGCTTCCTTTTAAGTGGAATCGAAACAACAGCTTAAACTTAAGCTTCCTTTCAATGCATCAATTAGGAGGCAAGGGCTGCCAGGACCCTTGTCATCCTCATACAAGATGTTGCTATGCAAATGAAAATCTGATTGGAATCGGTAACACCAGTGGCCGTGTGGTCGTGCGGTCGAGTGGGCAAGTGTACAGGAGGAATGTCTATGATTTATCATAGCAGCCAAGGACATTTCCAGACACTCAAAATATGGCATAGGTAATCAAATTTATTGCGATTATTACATATGCTGCATGATAATGCACTGCCACAGTCGCTGTGTAGCTGTGTAGCTGTGTAGCCGTCTGCTTGCCACACTGCCACAAGTCTGTGGCACAGCCACTGCCACTGCCACTGCCACTGCCACTGCCACTGCCATGGCCAGACACTAGAGCTTGTGGAACAGTCAAGTGAGGCCAAGTGGCCCCAAGAAGTGTGTGCTATGCATAATTTATGGCATCCTGCCGCATGCTCTGTCACACTGGCTGCCTCCCTGCACCCTCCAAGCAACCGCCCACCTACCCAGCCAGCAACCATTCAACCACCCAACCACCCACAGTTGAGCCGAACAAATGCACAGCTGGCGCGCTTCTTGTCAATTTTTGACATACTCGGCAAGTTCTTAAGGACGACTGAATTGAAGTCCTTGAAAGGCACCGCCTAGCGGCGTCTTGGGCAAATGGCGTAGGCCACATAATTGGCCAATTAATTGCAATTAGCCATTACATGTTGTAGCTATCGATGCATATCCTGGCAAATCCTTATGGCTACCCTCTACATCTATCAACAGCCATTGGGTGTCTATAAAATTCTGGTGCGCGCGTCCAGTCAATTATTTTTGTTTTGGCCATAATTACCAATGCTTCTGCCACTTGCTACTTTTCACGCGTACCACCAGCCGCAAGCTATTTACCACTTGCCACTTGCCACTTGCCACTTACCACTTGTACTACTAGCCGCATGCCACTCGTCACTTACCACCCGCTATTCGTGGCACTAGCCGCTTACCATTTACCACTCGCCACTCGCCATTCACCACTCACCCCCCCACCACTCACACCTCACCACTTGCCACTTGCCACTCGCGCCACTCGTGCCACTCGTGCCACTAGCCGCTAGCCCATTGTCACTTACAACATGCCAGTTGTTGGTAAGCACGCGCTTCACGGCTTTTGGGGGCTGCATTGGAGCTTGGTCCTGGGCTTGGTCCTGGGCTTGGGCTTGGGCTTAGGCTTGGGCCATTTGATATGCAATCGTTAATGACCGGCACTTTAGTGGCTGTCATGGCCAACAAGGCTTCGATTATAGCCAAGTGCAAATGACAACAGGGCCGCATGTAGCATGTAGCATGTAGCATGTAGCACGTAGCACGTAGCACGTTAATGGCATTCATTAATAAGCTTTTGGACAATCGCTGATGTATGCTGCCACACGTTGCACGCAAAAAGCAAACAGCAAACAGCAAAAACCGAAAGACCCAAAGACCAAAAACAAAATCAGAAAATAAACAAAAGCCAAAAAAAAAAAAAAAAAAAATCATTCCCTTCGAACTGATTTTCTGAGCCTGGAAGAAAACTACATGAAGTCGGTTGAGGGAACTGCAAAAGCCTGAAAATCCAATCACATAGCATTACATATGATGCAAGGACCTACGTGATGTCATTTGCCCAGTTTATTGCCAAAAACACTTATGTGAAAATTGGCCCAAATTCTGGGCTAATAAATTGGCCAGTTATGTTGCCAAGGTCAATTCGGAAAATAATGTTAAACAATCGAAATCAAAGGTTACACCTGAGTCAAGGGTCTATGAGGGGGTGGCGATAGGGGGGGGGTAACTTTCTGAAGCTTTGCTTCTAGTCAGATCCTATCATCCACAATCCTGTTGTCCTGCCAATTTGGGACCTGCTCAATAAAATTGTAATATGTTTACCCGAGATGCTGGAACTTCGATCACTTACCACATTATGCGAACTTATTAATACCCTGTAAATAATCACCTGTAGTGTGACTGACCTTTCACCTTGGCTTCAATCTTAAATATCCTTAAAAGTCAATCGGGGGCAAAAACTAAAAATTCGCCTGAATTTAATAAATTTTCAAACTTTGACTTTTTTTATTTAATGAAAATTAAGAAGCGGAGTGAGTGGAGTTGAGAAAAGGATATGCCGCATATTTCGAATACCCTGTATAAATTTTACCACAAATTAAATAATCTCGAATTCCTTGAAATTTAGAAAAGTTGTGAAATTACAGGATATTTGTCAGAGGCGAGCTGCCTAAGAAGGACTATATGTCCTTTGAAGCCAACAGAATACGCATTTATGTTTGGCATCTTACAGGGTATCTCACAGTGGGGCCTGTGCAACGTTGAATGCGGCTGGAAGTGTTTTTCCACACTTCAACACTGACGGCCACAAATTGTGGAAAAGTTAAATAAAATTTTGGCATCAATAAAAAACTTTTCCATGGATGACTCGATCAACCAATATACACGTTATGAGCCTCGGCATGTGGGGTATTTGTGGGCTAAAGGGAAGGGAAGGGAAGGCTGAAGCCGCTGCAACTGCAGCTCCAAATTTCAGCTTGAGTCCTGCAAAAGTTGAGCGGCTTTTAGAAGTCGTCCTGTATTTGCATAATGCGATGTATGAACATTTTCTCAAAGATATTTCAAACTTTGTTAAGAAAAACTATATCTATATACATCTCCCTATATATCTGACTCTATATATATATATATATATATATGTATATGTATATAGTTCTTTGTGTTGTGATACGCAACTCTTAAGGTTGGGCTTGAAGTTGGGAGAGTTCGGTGAGCCGCACGGAAGATGCAAAGTTTTTGGCACATCGATAAAGTCAAGTGGATGAATGGAGTGTGGGCGCCGACAGCTGGAAATGTGCCTTAAGCACGCCATGAATTATTTAGTCCTTGGGCATTACCTACCATTGGCATTGGCTGTCCAACTTTGGCCAGATGGTTGCACGTGCCGCACTGGAGGCCTCCTTGATTGTCCTTTAATATGCACCACAAGGCGTCGCAGCTTCTGTCGTTTACATTCCGGACTATCCATTAGTAATTGTCGCAAATGACCTAATGCCAAAGCCCACCCCCCTCCCCTTCCTTCCACAATCCAAGAATATCCTCACCAATGGCGGTCACTCCTTTCGGGCTCCCCAAGTCAAGGCTAAGCCGAAATAAGTCCGCATTTAAGAAATTTACCTAATTTGTGGTTCACAGAAGTCCAAAGTCCGTGGATGGTCGATAGCTGTTGCATGCCTCTTCGAGGCTCGTTATCCTAACATTCCTGGTATCCTTTTGATTAACTTGAGGTCCGCCTTCAAAGTGGCCCCAACTGAGGACCGCTTCGTTTCGAACGATGGGACTTCATATGTTGAGAGATTACTTTGTGGCTTTTGTATTGAGTGTGTGCAGGACTTTCGGGTAGCTCTTTAAAATAAATGCGGGGAATTAAAATGAAAGTTGACAAATTACGCATGTTAAACATCTGAGGACTAAACCCGCAGTTACCTCAACTCCCACGTGCAATGCTTCACCTCAGTTTGGGTGCTAATTTAATCAAATTCTTGGAATACTTTTTGGTAGCATGGAGCGTAATACGTGTGGGAAATAAATCTTGGGCTGCTTTGTTTCAGTTCAAGGTCCAAGCCATGAATATTTTTCAATTCTCGGTAGCTCCGGCAATTACCAGGAACAGGCAAGAAGAGTGGGAGAAGCAGAGAAACAGAAAAAGAGGGAGAGAGAGAGATGGAAAGAAAGTTTCATACCAAAAGGTATCGCCATTTATAAGCCGTACGAAAAACAGAAACTCTGACACTGGCAGAAAAGGAGTGGGCGGCGTAGGAGGAGCAGGAGGAGGAGCAGGAGGAGGAGCAGGAGGAGGAGTAGGAGCAGGAGGAGTGAAAAGAGTGGGAGGTAGAAAAATGCTAGCTAGTATTACGGTTGCGGCAGCAACTCAATGACTCCAGTTCCAGCACCAGCTTCAGCTTCAGTCAGCTTCAGCTCTGTGCCTCTACGGCTCGGCGGCTCTGACTGTGACTCTGGATAAAGCCGATGGGCTAAAGCTGTTGCCAACGTCAAACCAAAACCAAAGCCACTTATTGGTTGAACAAATTTAATTGGCAGCAACAGCAACAGCAGCAACAGTAGCAGCAGCAGCGGCAGTGCAGAAGGAGACAGGTGGGGAGCAGTCCAGGTGGGGATCAGGAAGCAGTCACAGTGACAGCAACAATGACAACGATACGTTAATGTAGGCTAAACTGCCGCTAAGGGCAACTGACTGTAAGCCCACCGAAGGCACACTCGACAGGCACACCGACAGGAGGAGCAGCACCCACAACCACACACACACTCAAACACACACATTCGCAACCACACCCACAGCCATACAGGCACACCTACACCCCAATATAAACTCGCATTCACATCCCAAGCACACCCACAACCATACAAATACACGTACACCTTTACACATACTCACTACACCCCCCTCCACACACACACACACATGTATATGTATGTGTATATATATCGCACATCGAATACTTTTCATTCACACACAAGAGCACACAAATCCATACATGAACACACCTTCGCACACACACTCACACACACACACACACACACACAGAGAGAGCTGTGCTTGCCATTCGAACTTGAAGTTCAGAGTTTTTATTGGAATCATAAAATTGTTTAACAACTGCAGACCCATGGGTTTTATGTGCCTTGGAACAACCTCATCAGCACTTTTTACGCAAGTCCTTAAACACTATTTCTCTCCCTCTCTCTCTCTCTCTGTCTCCCCCTTTTACTCTACGTATATAAATATATAAAGGTATTATATCCTTTATCCTTTTACTCATCCCCCTATCCACTTTCTACTGTATTTACAGCCTGTCTCGCTGGTCCACACGAGAAGCGCCTCCTGCACGCGCTCCTGGACAACTACAACAGTTTGGAGAGGCCCGTGGTCAACGAATCCGATCCATTGCAACTAAGTTTTGGTCTCACACTGATGCAAATCATCGATGTGGTAAGTCCTTGACACAACTTTGCTTAAATCAACAGATGCTTAACTTATCCTAGACTTGATTAATTAAAAGCCAAGTCAACTGCTCCTTTAGGCAGTTCAACGATTCACTTAATACTACTCAACCAATTCCGAGACTTTTCTGGACTATCGATAAATTCGGTTATGACTGAGGGTAGAGATCGATTGATTTTATTTTGTTCTTCGAGTCTTTTGATGTTCAAGTTTTAAAAGTCATTTGGATAAGCCTTGAATTTGGCATGCATTTTCTTACTTTCTTCTTTCTATATCGATATGTCTTTCGATTACTTGTTATCGATAATCGTAATATTCGATATATTTGTGCTTTCTAAACGTAAACGTCTAAAGCTATAAAAAAAACCTATCATCTCTGAAAACCTGAAAGGGATATCAGATATACCTTCCGGCGAAGGATACAGGTGGAAAATTGATTTTTATTGGGAAAATATTAATTATCTTTCATTATCATCAATATCCTTTCAATATTCCGCAAATGCAAGAGGAAAACTCCTTATATTACTCTGAAACTTCAGATTTATTAGTGCTTTAAAAACTTTGCGGTTTCCGGGATCCAAATCTGAGTCTCTGAAATGGAATGGAAGATTTATGTGCTTGAGGGAAACTTTGTTTGTCGATTTGAATTGTTATCGATTAATTATCATTGCATACTTACTCCAACACACATACAAAGGAAATCTTTGATACTTTTTCGAAACTTTGAATCTCATAAATATTTCAAAAACACGCACACTCCATTCCGATTCCTCGAGAGCAAAACATTTCCGAAGCTGGGACATGCCTGGCGATATTGATTGGGCATGGGGCAGGACATGTTACGCTTTCTCCCTACCCACCCCTGCCACTGCCCCCTTCACGCAATTGATACCATTCCAAGCTAAAAGCTGAGCTCAGCTGCCTCTCGGCAAACATTCGGTAAATGATGGCACGACACCAATTTCTGAGCTGACTTAGTGCCTCAGCGTGTGTGTGCGTGTGTGTGTGCCAGTGCTTGCGTATGTGTGTGCGTATTTATGTCCTTTCTGCAGCCAATGCTGATGGCTGCCACCGACGAAGAGCGACATTATGCGCCAGAGATGCCAAATTCCAAAAACTCAAACGACGCGTGCAAGACAACAGAAAATTATGCCATGAGTGCACATTATGGCCATTAGCCAGAAGTGCCAAGTTTCCACAGTTCCACAGTTGAAGAAGATTCTGTGGGAGGTGGGGAGCGGGCTGCGGGGTGCAGCAGGCAGGTACCGTCTGAGCGGGGAGGGATGGGTGGGAGGAGGAGGGGGAGGAGGACGCGTACAGCGCAATTGACGTCACTTTCAAAAGCCAAAAAATTGTACAATTTACGAAGCTCGCTGCAGAGTTGAGAGATAAAGTATTGCTCCTTGGCGAGGCAAAGGATAATTTGCCTTAGAGCCTGCGAATGAGCACCAAATCGTTACACATCACAGGGTTTCCAGGAAAACGCCAAGCGGATGTGCAAAATGGAGCACAATGCATCGGAGATGATGATAATTATTTTTTTTTGGGTTGGGAGGGGGTGGGGTTTGGTTGAGGGGTAACAAGTTTTTTCTCTTGTTTTTCTTTTTTTCTTTTTTTTTTTTTTTGTTCAGTGTGGCCAAAGTCTGAAAAGTTTTTGACGTGAAATGGGCACAAGATTTCCAATGAGAGTAGAATATGTGCATGTCCTTAGCCGCATGTCCTTAGATGCGGCTGTGCGAAATATTATGTGTCATCACATCAAATTTTCTATTCACTCACACAGAAATCAGATTGAAAATTTGATGGAAAACCCGATGGAAAAGTTGATGGAAAACTTTACCTTTTGGATGAAAAACAATTTTATTTTTTATCAATTAAACATTTCAGTTTTGCCCGATGGGAACTCAAAACTGCAGAAAGTAAAAATCCAAATTCAAATGTTAGACACCATAGAAAAGGACGATGATGATGATGATGATGATCATGATGATGGTAATAATGATGATGACGGAGATGATGATGATGATGATGATGAACTTTAAGAAGACTTTGCCCTTTGCCAGGCTGTGGTTCTTATTTACATACCCAGAAGTGTGAATGTGTGAATGTGTGTATGTATGTATTTATGTGTGTGTGTGTGTGTGTATGTGGGTGTGTGTGTGTGTGTGTTGAAAAGTTGAAAATTTGTGTAACCGCATCAGTAGAATGCAAACAGTGACAAAGCGTCCGTAATTGGATGAAACGGAAATGAGGTAGAAGGAAGCGAACAGGTGAACGTTGCTCCTGCATCTCCTACGCTCCTCCGCTTCTCCTCTCCTTACCTCTCACCAGGACCTTCTTCTTCACCACCACCTCCATGTCCACTTATTGTACCTTCTTGGAGTTGTGCTCCTCCCTCAAATGCCATTCAATCAGTACCCGATAAAGTGAGCCTCGAAGTGTGCTAATTAAAAGTACCGTTACCCGCAAACAGCTGGCCACACCATCGCCCCCATCCACTCCCCCCCAGCCACCAGTCCAACAGAGAGCGCACTATGAACAGTTTGCAAGTAGTTTTTGATTACAAAGGGAGCGCTGAGAGGTGGGAGGAATATGAATTATTAAGTGAAGTGATGAAGGGTATGTAGACGATGGGGTGGGAGGATGACAGGGTACATTGTGATGGGAGAGGCGGAGGGAGGGGTAAAAGTGCTACTTTTGATTTGAATAAGGCTTCCATATCTTGTCGCCAACAGAGGCCATACGTGCAAGTAGAGAGGTAAACAATAATAGTAGAATAGGATGAATAGAAAACTGCACACAACGAGTCGACGATAACGAACAAACTCATTATGAGTAGCGAACAGGAGTAACGGGACCAAGGGACGATACCAAGCACACAAACACACAAACTATTGAACTATTTTCTATAAAACTATTAATACTCACAGCAATAAATTTATTAATATCGGTGGGGACGCCTAAAGAGTACCGAGTGACGAGCAACGAGTAGAGACGTGCAAAAAATGGGGAGTATATTGTAAATGATGCCTTAACCTGGATTTAGCAGCTGTTATATAAGTCTTAAGTCTTAACTAAATGCAATCAGAGTTAACTTTAATAACAAACACGAGTAACAAGTAAGGAGAAACGAGCGACGAGTAAAGTCCAGCAGGATACATAGAAATATGTAGCTCTTATATTTACTGTTAAGTTAGCTCAATTTGTGGTTGGGACCATATTTGTAAATTCACTTAAAATTTCAAACAAGAGCTTGAAGTTTCAAGCAACGAGTAACTAGTAACGAGTACTGACTAACAGGGCGTAAGAAATTTAAATCTACAGGTTTGTAAGCACATGAGTATAAAAATGATTAAAGTAAAAAATCTGAGTGACAGCAAAGAAGAGTAACGAGTAACGAGTCAAAAGTAACGAGTAACGAGTCAAAAGTAACGAGTAACGAGTCGTAAATAGAATGTGGTTCTTTGCATTTTTTCTTTCTATATTCCTCCTGAAGGGGAGTTATACGAAATGAATGTAAACTACTCCACTTTACAATTGGCTCAAATGAGAACCACAAACGACAGTAGTTATTATTTTCGATGGAAGGAAATCTTTTTCAAATTTGTTCGCTTTTATTGGGCAAGCCCGGGCTTGGGCACGCTTGGCAGTCGTCCATTTCGGGGGGCTGCATGGGAAGGAAGGGTTTCTAACGATCTCTTTACTTTTCTTAAATTGCAGGATTGCTCCTCGCCCATGGCTGCCATAGGCAGTGGAGCTCTTGCTGTCGCTAATGACGACCAATTTTGGTAACCTGCTGCCTGCACGGCGATTACATCTTAACTGAGGATAGCATTTAGCTTGGCCTTCGCTGCTAATTAAGTTTGGAGACTTAGCCCAATCCCAGAGACAGTTAATGGCGTTTCGTGGGACTCCTGGCTAGTAAGCGGTCGTCTGACGACGAGTCACTTGACAGTAATAGTAATGTTCCATGTCCTTGGGGTGTGGAAGGGGGGGTGTACAATACGAGCGGGAAAGGATGGCAATGGGAAAAGGGATGGGGCAGGGGAAGGGGAAGGGTAAGGATAAGGGGAGCGAGAATAAAAATAGAACTGGGAATCAGGACATGGATTGGGATTGGGATTAGAAGTGGGTTAGGGCATGAGTTTGGCTTTCAGATTTGGTTTGGGTTTAGGTTTAGATTTGGGCCTGGACTTGGACTTGGGCTTGGGCTTGGGCTTGGGCTTGGGCTTGGGCTTGGGCTTGGGCTTGGGTTTGGGTTTGGATTTGATTTTGGGTGTGGGACTTTGGCCACTGGCAGCTTTCAGCTTTGACTTTGTTAATAAAAGCATCGCATTGTTTGACAATTTGCCATTGCAGACTTTTGGGAATTCCCCCGTGTATCTCTTTTCCTCTTTCTCTCGCTTTCGCCCACTCACACTCACTGTTGTCTGCTCTTTCTCTTTCTCTTTCTCCCTCTGTCTCTGTCTCTGTCTCTTTCTCTTTCTGTAAGTGTTTCTCTCTGTGCGGAGCACTAGTAAATTACAAACATAAATCACTTGATAAGTGACGCTGGCGCTACCCCCAGGCCGCTTGGCTGCCAGGCTGCCAGGCTGCCAGGCTGATGTCTGTGTGTTGTCGGCGCGGGGTGTGGCGGGGTATTATGGCGGATGGGGAGTAGTGAGGTTGGTGGGGCATGTGTAACGCGAGGATGTGGAGCTTATCAGCTAAACAGCAATCAGGTCAGTGTGTTTGTGTGTGGCTGTGGCTGTGGATGCGAATGCGGATGCGAATGCGAATGCGGATGCGGATGCATGCGAATGCATGTGGGTGTATGTGGGCGAATGGGCGTGTGCAGTTGCACATCTTTTTGTTAAGTTCACTCGAACATAAATTTCTTTAGAATTGTCAATGGCAGCAGCTGCATCGCCTTAAGCCTCAGACCAAAAGCCCTCCAGGTCTCCCGTATGTGTGTGTGTGTGTGTGTGTGTGTGTGAGTGTGAGTGTGTTTATGTGTTTATGTGGGTGAGTGTGTGTCACTCACTCCCCCTCTACCCCTTCACTATACTCTTTCCCTCCAAAGCAATTGCTACATACTTTCGTTTTTAGTACCCATTCCCACACACTCACACTCACACTCATACTCACACACACACTTACTCACTTACACACATGCACACATATACATATACGAAATCGTACCGTCATTTCTGCAGCACTTTTGTTGCACTTTGCACTTGGCATTTAATGGATGCGGCATTGTATTAAAGGAACAAGTGAGTGCGACGAGTGCGGGGAGTGCGACGAGTGCGGAGAGTGCGACGAGTGCACCTCGGACGTGGCATGAGCGATGGGGCATGAGGCATAGGGCATGGGGTATGGAGTCTGGGGTATATGGAACATAGGGTGGCAGGCGAGTGCAGGCGCTGTGAATGAGTGATTTTTATGGCCCAAATGTATGCATTAACGGTATTTGTCACACTTCAGATGACTTCAGCTGGGCTAGCGAGTGCGTGGGCGTAAGCGTGGGCGTGGCAGCCGCTGATTGTTTAATGACAAATTATTAAGCTGACATTCCAATCTTTAGGGTCACACACACACACAGAGAGGGAAACGTACGAAGTATCTGAAAGCTGTCACCTCTAGCCAAAGGATCAGATGTCCTTCTCATCATTTGAAGTTTCATTTGATTCTTCCGCTCAAGCAAGAAATTCGTTGGGAATTTTCTCAGTTTTGTACAGGCAAATTATCGGAAACCTCAGACCCACTTACCGTCGACCTCTGACACGCTCGTCCATTACTCATCCGCAGTGCAGCCACCCACCCACACACACACACACACATGCAGTGCCCTCCAGAGCTATGGGCACACATCGGAATCGTATGCCTCATCCACAGAATTGGGTTTTAAAATAATTCTATTGATGCCTTCGGTCGGACGTGTCTTACTCGCAATTTGTCTACATTTGTGTAACAACCTCCTGTGTCTAACACCATCCGCCCCTCCCCCCGGTATCAGCCACCTTTTGCACACTTCCGTCAGTCACACCTGCGTCTTGCCTGATGCTCACTTGACGGCTTTTGTTGGTTTATGCCCAGAAGCCTCAACTAGATGAAGTCCATAAAACCAAAAAATACGAAATATTTGTATCCCTTTTTCCGCTTCCCTTATCTCTCGCCCTCTGTGTGCGTGTGTGTGTGTGTGTGCGTGTGTGTGTGTGTGTGCGTGTTTAAGTGTGTGAGTGCGTGAATACGGTTTGAGCACCATTGAGGCAATAAGACGCAAAGCTCTCGGCAGGATTCGGTTCCATTTTATTGTGTCGAAAATGTGAGTTTAGTTGGCACAATTTTCCGTTTTATTACCCTAAAATCGCATGCAAGGACCTTCTGGTATACACTATCCCAGCGGCGAGCTTCGTCAGAACCTTAATAATTCGTGTACATCTATACAATATATATATATGTGTATGCGTGTGTGTGTCTGTGTGTGTGTGTGTGTGTGTGTGTGTGTGAGTGTGCGTAAAATTATAACTAACTAAATTTTAGTTGATGTTGAGAAGCTCACGCATCTCAACCGACGATTTGTCACGAATCAGACGGGCGACCGTCTTGCAGATGAGCTTGAACAAGGGTTTAATTTCCAAATAATTGGCCGCGGCGAGGAGTTCAAAGAGCATGTCCTGGCTCACACAATTGATGAACACAAAATCCCATGGGCCAATCACATTGGTCGGCTGTCGTATATCAAGGGCGTTGTCATATTTGTGATACTTTGCCCACTGTAGCACCTTAACCAAGGTCTTTGACTTGATGGTGGTCAAGGGAATCACGACATTCTCATCCATGTCCACAATGCAATTGTTCACCATGCGTGTTATGGTTATGGAACACTTGAACACCTCCTCGTCCAGCTCAAAGATGTCCCCATCCGAACATTCGAATTTAATGACTGGCATTTTTGGCTTCTCTTCCAAAATTCTACTTGTATTTTTTTTCTTGTCTTTCTTAACCAACCTTTGGTCCTCTGTTCCAGAGAAATTCTTGAATTGTCTGTAAAATAATGAAGGACACCAAATCAATAATATTTTTATTTCGATTTAAAGGATATCAAAATTCCAATACTTGTCTACTTTTTGCCAAAATGGAATGGATGACTCCAAATTTTTCGATTTTAAGTGAAGCTTTTCCTTAGATGTGTGCTCAAATAATAAACAATGAAATGCAACTGTCAAAACGCTCAATGCCTACGTAGCTCACTTGCTAAGTGTTGTACAGTTCGTGCTGAACAGTGTTGGAAAACGTTCGACCAATTTTAGCACACTTTTTTTTTTAGAAATTAATTCAAGTTTTGTCAACACAAATTTTGCCTTTACTGTTATTTAGTGTTGAGCGCTGTTAACACTGCCCGACAGTGTTGCATATCGAGCGCGTATACTCATAACTGTAAGTGTATTAAACCTTCGGCTTTTGCCCGCAACTTCTCATTCCGTACACTTCCGCACATTCCAATGCCCATCACGTCGCACTCCTCATGCCGGTAAATCTCTATAATTCCATCATACAAGCACACACCCACATACCCACACACACACACACATGCACGCACACAAGCACGCACGCACTGTTTTCCTCACACATGGATATGGGCCTGTTTGGGGTCCTGCCATAACTTTGCTGCAAGCCTTTCCGAAATGCTTGGCGTCTACGCAATTTGCTTGTCGTCATCGTCGCCTTCGTAGCTGCCGAGCTTCCCGAAAGTATTCTAGATTAATTGGAATCGCTGTATCAAGTACACACACACACACACACACTCACACACACTTAGTCGCTCTTATGAATATCTCTCAATATGCTTTCGGTTCCTTCGGTGTAATAAACAGAATTTTGCAACAATTTTTGATAGACACGTTTTGTATAGAAATTGCCTGCATTTTTCAAGGATCAGCCACAAAATACTAGTCGATGAAGCCTTAAGCGGCTTAACGTTGCGTGCTACAATTTGTTAACAGTAGCTACGAAAAATACCCCCCCCCCCCCTTTCCTTTCCCCCTCCCCCACTTTCGTTCACTTTAGAATATCACTAATTTTGCCCCCTGCCACCCGCCGAGTGAGGAAAATACAAATTTCCCCAGATGAAATCAGGCTACGTGTTGCCAAGGAAAGTCATTCAGGTAATTACAGAGTATTGGCCTTGGCATCAGGCACAGCTAAGTGGCATGCGGGAGTGCGTAATTACAGGGTATCTTGTGGTAAATTGTCTCCCTCCTCCCATTCCTCTCCCCCCTCGATCCACGAGCTTCCTCTCTCTAGAATTTTCAATTGGATGTTGATTTAATTAGCTCTCTTTTTACTGTTCCCGTGCTAAAAATACTAAATTGCTGCCACGCCTCCTTAGCCACTGGGGAGGAGCATCTAAGGCGTTGGTGGATGGGTCGCTCGGTGGTTGTGACACCTTGTAGCATGGCGAAGACGACAAGCATTCAATAAATATGCTCAACCAGTTATAATTACCTCACAATTCTCGCCATCCTCGCTGTCCTTACTGTCCTTGCCATCCTTGCTGTCCTTGTTGTCCTTGCTGTCCTTGCTGTCCTTGCTGTCCTCTCAGTCTTCGCTGTTTGATATCCTTCAATGAGCAGTAACAAGAAGGACAAACATAACAGCAACAGCAGGCGGCAACAGCGTTTACTTCACGTAAATTGAACATAGACACACACACACACACACACACACTCACACACACTCACACACATTCACACATATACACAGACTTGGGCTGAACATGAACATGCGTATAATAAACAACTACTTAATGCTTCACATTTCTAATTGGCAATTAACGTGATATGTCTGTCGTTTTATAACAAATGACCAGCCAAACAATGGGGCTAATTCAACCCATCACGCCCACCAATCCGCAGCCACCAAACCGCCCACCCAACCGACCACCCAACCGCCCACCCAACCGACGACCCAACCATTCACAGCGTCAAGATAAGAGCAGCTGCTGCGGTTGGTTGAATGTTCAGATTCCGTGTAGCTGTGAGACTGTGCATATTGCATATCTGTGTATATGTGTGTGTGTGTGTGCACATGTATATATATATATATGTATATGTGTGACTGTGTGTGCCTTCCCGTATGTGTGCTTGTGATTGTGTGGCCAATGTGCATGATTTTAATGTAAATGTGAATTGACAACTGTACTGAGGACACACACACACACACACACACACATATATATAGTGTGTATGTCGCCGTTTTGGGAAGCTCGGAACTCTCGGAAACTGTGAAACTGTGCAACTGTGTGGGGCAGGGCGTCGGGGTCCCCGGCAAACATTGTAAATTGTGCAAAGCTGAGACTGTCAACTGTTGACACTTCATGTGACAAAATAGGAGCGTTTATGTTTAGTAAAACTAATGTTTGTTCTTATTCCTGCAACTGAGCGTGTGTGAGTGTGTGAGTGTGTGTGTGTCAGTGTGTGTGTGTACACTCTTGGCGCACATTATGCGTGTAATTGTCCATAGACGCATACACGCACAGCTATCCAACGGGCAGAACACAAAACCTGACTTCTGAGTGACAGTCCGGAGTAACGCTTCGCACGGATTGGACGCAGGATACGGATGAGAAGATAATGTCGGATGAGAGGACATGGGAAGGAGAATAGAGAACAGGGAACAGGGAACACATATCAGATGGTAAGTGACGGAAAGAGTGAGAAGGAGCAATGCACGACTTCAGTTTCCGGCAAATGTCTGGCATCCAATTTGTAATTCCTTCAACTTGTCTAAGGACATCATCGGCTGCTCACCATTTCAATCGAATGGCACGAAAAGAAAAGGAAAATATTGATAATTACTAAAAAATAAAAACTATATTTCAATTGAAAAGGACATATTTAAAATCATGTCCTTGATATTTTACAAAGTAATTGGCATTTGATTGAAGAAAGGATATTCCAGTTTTTGGATAATTTCGATAATAATTAGAGAAAGGATAAAGCCAAATTAAATTTGAGGTTTTTTCCGGACCCACAAGAAACAATTTTATTTAAGCCTGGAAAGGTCCTTTTTAATGGAAGCCAACCATTTGACCAAGTGCTCGATATTTAAGTGTTTAAGGATCTTTGCTTTTCCGGCTTAATAGTTTTAAATTTTATACAGAAATGTCAAAGTTTTAATTAAAACATTTAAAGCATTTAAATCTTAAAAATAAAATATAAAACAAAAAATTACAAGGATTAACATTTTTTATCGATTGGGATCGCCTTGTCACAGGACTAAAGCGCACCACAAATGTATGATATTTTTTAGACTTAAATTTTAATTTAAGTATTTAATATTATTATTTTAACTTGTATTAATTAAATAATTATTATTTTTGTTATTATTTATTTTATTTACGAGTAGTTAAAATATTTTTTTTTTATTTTTTATTTTATTTAATGTTTATTATTTTTAATTACAAAATTAATTTTATTAATTATTAATACAATCGGAAATTATTTTTTTTTTATATTAAATATTTTGATAGGTGCCCAAAGTCTTACGCGCCGAGGATGAAGCCGACGAGTCCTGTCATTTGCATTCAAGGACTTGACATCATTCGAAGACTGTATGAGATTTACATGTTGTCCTTTCAGAAGTTGTGTATCCTAAGCTTAGGCAGGACTATTAATTGGCATCGTTTTTTTCGTTTAATTTTCTTAATTGTGTAAATCATTAAAAAATAAATAAATTTATTGATTGAATCCTTTTTAATTTTTTCAACTTATTTTTAAAATAAAATAAATTTTTTTTTTGCTTAAATCGGATTTTTTCTGGCCAAGCTCTTACCAATTCAGTGGCGATCCTTGCCATATTTCACATTTGCAGCTGCGATCATTTACCTGACTATCTTCCGTTATTTATAACATCGTCCTTTTGTTACAATTTTTGTTGTAATTAAAGGATCTAAATCCAGAAATACATCATTCTTTCCAAAATGCATAAAATTGCCAGGATATTATTCGGCGTCTATTAAAAATTGTCATTTCAATTCAAAATTAACTGATCAACGGTTGCAAGCACAGCGCTAAGGGAAATATATTTCTCATAACAAAAACTACAACAAGGACTACAACAACATAGAACAACAACAACAAAAGTTAAGGAATTGCAACAAATCTTAAAATGTTGCCTCCTTTAGCCCGACGATAGTCGAGGGGTTTCCACATAAGTGCGACCTTTGTCAAGACGAAGGTCCTTACAGGACTCAAGATTATGTGACTATTTTTTCAAAGGAAAGGTGTAAACATCGAAAGGACATTTCATGGCTTGAGTTGAATCATTAAGAAGAACCACACATATATGGGAAAGTGATTGAAACAACCTTTACCTGTCCTTCTTAGCTGAATAAAATGTCCTTCTGAGGAAAAAAAATACGATTCTGAGTTCCCCTGGCAAAGGACTTGCCATTGGCATCCAAAATTTTCAATTTATTCAAAGTCGAAAAATTATCAATTTTGACAATATTGCAAAGGGGTACCATCACGCAAAAAGTCAAAAATACGAAATTTTGAAAAAGTTCCAATTTTTATCCTAGTTGATGAAGGACGTTTTTCTAAGGATTTCAATGCCCGTAACATCAAAATCAGACAACATTTGGCCAAGTTATGGGCATTTAAAATACCAAATTTTTCCTATGCGCATATTAAATAATTATTTAAAATAAATAAAATAATAATTAAATAAATAAATGCCACTCACGATAATTCCAGCAAGAAGAAGAATATTTTTATTAATTTCGAATTTCAATTAAAATTTAAAAACAATAAAAACAACAATATAATAATTAAAAACAATAAGCAAAGGCAGCGCTAAGCTGATGCTTCTTCTTCCCGCTACAAAATTTTAAAACAGCATCAAAATTGGCCGTTTTCAGATCTGAGGTACCAGGCGAACAGAAATAACTGAAGGCTGCTAGGAAAAAAAGTGTTGCATACTTTTAATTTTTGTGGGGCTCGAGTGCAAATGATGGCCCAGCAGAGGCTTGTGAAATGCACTGCAAATCTGATAGTAGGAAAAAAAACGACAATTTTGGTTTTTTGGAAAAATAAATATTTATTTATTTGTTATTATTATTATAACTATAAATATAACCTATTGCTATTAAAATTATTATAATTTTTATAATTATTATGACTATTAAATTACTATATTTATTGCTCTTATCACTATGATTATTACAAATTTGCTTAATTTAATAAAATAATAATTATAACTATTATTTATTACTTTCATTATATTATTATTATTATTATAATTACTATTTATTACTTTCATTATAATTATTATAATTATTATTAATATTATAATTACTATTTATTATTACTCTTATTACTACAACTATTACAAATTTGTTTAAATTGATAAAATTATATATTATAATTATTATTTACTACTTGTAGTATATTATTATTATTATTATAATTATTTTTTATTATTTTTTTATATTATTTTTACTACTATTATTATATTATAATTATTAATTCTATGATTATTACAAAATTGTTTAATTTAATAAAATAATAATTATAATTATTATTCATTACTTTTATTTTATTATTATTATTATAATTGTTATGTATTACTTTTATTATAATTATTATAATTATTATTAATATTATCATTATTATTAATTATTACTCTTATTACTATAACTGTTACAAATTTGTTTAATTTGATAAAATTATATATTATAATTATTATTTATTACTTGTATTATATTATTATTATAATTATTATTTATTACTTTTAATATAATTATTATAATTATTATTACTATTTTAATTACTATTAAATAATTCTCTTATTACTATGATTATTACAAAGTTGCTTAATTTAATAAAACTATAATTATAATTATTATTTATTATGTATTATATTATTTTTTTTATAATTATTATTTATTACTTTTATTATATTATTATTATTATAATTATTATTACTAAAATTATTACAAACTTCTTTAATTTAATAAATTATTATTAATTATTATTTGTTACTATTATTATTGTTATTACTACTATTATTATTATTATAATTATTACAATTTTTTTTTTAGTTTATTCCTATGATTATTACCAATTTGTTCAATTTAACAAAATTCAGCATATTCAAAGGATGCCTTACAAGCAATAGTCCTACACAAACAAGCTACTAAGTATGTCCTGGCAACTCTCAGATGAGACAGCTTGGGATGATCCTTCGATCGCCTAAATGTGAATATCTTGACAAAGTGCGCTTAAGGCAGGACAAGCATGAAAAATTCAACTTCTTTGTTATTGTAGCGCTGCTGGTCAAGAAACCGACACTTGAGTGAGCAAAGGATAATCGCTGTTTAGCGCTACTTGTGTTACAAATGTCCTTTTCAAAATTTGCTTTCTTTCATTTTGATATGCCAAACTTTTTGTACTTATCCTATTTGCTTTTCTGAGTGAGTGTTGAGTTTAATTATCGATGTGTGCCAATGCTTTGGCGATCTTCACAAGGACGAGGACGAAACTCGAAGTTGTGATTGGTTTATTTAAAAAATAAAATGTAACTTTTTTCGGTTTTTAATACTTAAGAACTTCATTTATCATTAATGTCGGTAATAGTCCGTCAACTGTTTAATCTAGTGATATAATCCGTATCCTTTTGAGGAGATTTACGCCTTTGCTCCTTTAAACAGCTTTTTGCATAAATTTATAACGGCATAATTGCCATATTAAAGCTGTGCCAAAGGACACTCAACTCGAAATGATTAAATGAAACGAGAATTTGTCGAAATGTATAAACGTATAAATGTATAAACACAAGGACATTCGGCCGTAAAGCTCACTGATATTATGATGTTTGGGCTGTCAGATTGGTTGGCTTTTAATTGTCGGTTGGCTTTCGCCATATGAATTCATAATCATGGGAGTTTTTCACATGTTTTTCTCACTTTTCCGCCGTTGTTATTTTTATTCTTTTTCCTGCTGTGTTCTGTTTTTTTTTTTTTTTTTTTCCTGTTTCCTCATTTTGTTGTGTTCGGAGGCGGCAACTGTTTGCCACTTGGCGGTTGTTGGAGTCATGAAAACAATTAAATATAAATGAAAGCACGTCGCTGAAATATGTTTCAGTAAGTGTCGAAAAAGTTTGGCATATCAAATTACAGAGCCTTACAAATAGGGGAAAACACACACACACACACATCCACACACACAAATATAGTACTCATACATATACAAATAGACGCACGCACCGCCTGAACTACATATTAATACCATGAGTGTTTATATGCCACTTCCCTGTCCTTCGACTCTCCCATCCTTCGACTGCCCATCCTTCGACTTCCCCATCCTTCGACTCCCCATCCTTCGAGCTTCCCTTCTTCGTCCTGTTTATTTGGCTGACCACAGTGAAACCTAGTCAACACATGCACTTGTGATGGAGCAGCTCCTGCCCATCACGTTCCCCATGCCGCTCCATGTTACAGCAGCGAATGGCATTATTAAAGCAGGCACGCAGCGCGTGCCCAGATAAGTATGCTACACATTTGCTTGGGCCGAACGCCTTGCACGCACATGGCCCGCCGCATAAAATCAGACATGTTCCTGCAATATGCATAATATCAGTGCACGCATATGCGTATGCATATCTTTGTTTCGGTCTCTGTATGTGTGTGCGTGTGAGTGTGTGTGTGAGTGTGCGGGCGTGTGCACGGGTTTACTTGTGTTTATGGATGCATGTGAGATAGTCAGACACACATGATCCTGGCAATGCCAATCCAAAACAAGAAAGACGTGCAACCATAAATAGCTCTGCCTTCCGTCCCAGTTATTCACTTCGTCCTTCCCGGCGTAGGCTTTGCGGTAATTGAATCTGGAATGAGGAGCAGCATTAAAAATTGCAAATTGTTGAATAAATGCCGCGCACCCTTAATATCCTGGTAGTCACGGGAAGCCAACAAGGAGTGTGCAAGTAACAGATTAATCGGCTTGGTTTTAAACGAGTCCTTAAATGCATCCTTAAATGATGCTTAAAAATATGAATTTTATATGGAAAACTGACATCCTTCAGACTAGAAAAACACTTCCATAAGCCACAGGAAGTGTCCTGTAAAATAATAATAGATTATTATATATTTTACTGAATGAATCCTTAAACGATACTTGAAAGAATCCCAAACCTCTCCTTAGAATCCCAAAAGGAGTCCTGGTAGTTACGGGGAGCCTGTAAGAAATTCAAAGATTTGCAGATTAATAAATGAATCCTTAGATCCTAGATAATCAATAGAAGAATTCTTAATATTTAATATATTTTTGTTAAAAGTCTCTTAGAATTTTAAAAAGGATATAGTGGACATCCTTGCTTATTGCTTCTTCATCTCAAATGCTTGCCGCCAGTCCTTTTCATTTTTTTCTCTGCTGTCCGACTCTAAGAGCCGCCATCTATCTGATATCCTGCCTGTCTCTGTCCTCTTTGAGATTGACTTCCAGCTGAAATGCTTCGCTCATTACCAGAGATCCTTTGGCTCGTATAATTGCAGTACTTTTTTTCGGGCCAGAATTTACAGCCACAAAATTTTCTTTTTTTTTTTGAATTTCTGTTGCTATTGTTTATCCTTTTATTTATGATTTTCATTTTTTTTATTTCTGTCCTTGTTGCTCGTGTCGCAGCCTGCGGCGAAAAGTGTTGATTGCATGTCTTCCACAGACCCAACGGAGGCAACAACAAAAACAGAAGAAAATGGGAAATGAGAAATGAGAAATGGAAGAGGAGAGAGGAGAGAGGAGAGAGGAGAGAGGAGAGAGGAGAGAGGAGAGAGGAGAGAGGAGAGAGGAGAGAGGAGAGAGGAGAGAGGAGAGAGAGAAAAAAATAAGTTAATGCCATAAATTAATTGCATGCCAATGGCACGGGCACCTTTCACATGTTTTCATTTTTTCAAGGATATTTGTATTTTATCCTGTTTGGTAAATGTAAAATGAGTTGCGGCAGAAGCAGCGAAAAGTGAAATGTTCAAGTGTCGAACAGGCGCAAGGATTCCCTCTACAAGGGAAAAGCGTTCAACTTTCCGAAGACCTCGCTTTAAAAGCCGAAAGAGTGTGACCGCACTTTATGCGGCAGCCGATAAATGATCGATAAATATCGCCCATGACTATTTTCTTCTTTTTTTTAAGGATATACGCAATTATTTCATTTTGAATGTGGCCTGGCCAAGGATCTGCAGGCCAAGAGTTATTTATATTTGTTTGGTATTTTTTTACTCATTTTGACGCAGAGAAAGCAATTAAAAAAATACTGAAATTATAAGCGCAATAAAAAAGCGAACATCAAACGTTAAAATTATAGAAGGAATTTGCAATTAAGCAATCAGCCAATTTTAATAACAAATACAAGCAGTTTTTATTTGTTGTGTGGTGCGCGTTGGGTGGGGTGGTGGGGGGGGAGGGGGAGGGGGCGGATGATCAAAGCTTGCGTCCAACTGCAACGTCCGTCATCATCGCTGACCACTGTCCATGTATGTGCCTTTGTCTGGGTAAGTGTATGGGTGTGTATGGGTGTGTATGGGTGTTTATGGGTGTGTGTGTGTGTGTATGGGTGTGTGTGTGTGTGTGTGTGTGTGTGCGTTGGCATGTTGATATACATGTGGGTTTTTCTATTCGTTTGTGCTTCATGTGGTTTGTTCGGTGTTCTAATTAATTGTTGAGTTTAATTTTCCCACAATTTGTTCACTTTTTGTTGCACGTTGCATGTGGCTCGTCCGCTGGCCGCCACCCCCTCCCCGGGTAGGTGCCCGCTTCGCGCTGCCCTTTGTGTGGCAGTCGCTCATTTAAAATTGCATTCGACGCTAAACAAAATGCGGGCCAATTTGCAAAATATTTATCGCCAATGCCAACATGACCATGGCCATCTTTTGGCCAACATCACCCCAGCAGCCCAGCCCCACACCCCCCACTCCCCCACTCACCCGATCCTGGGCCTGAAGCCCAACGCCCCGCTGCTCCCCAGCGATTCGCATCTCTGTTGAATTTTGCATGCATTAATTTTACGCTGCGCCACAAAACAAACAAATAAACAAGCAAACAAACAAACAAGGCAACAAACTTTCGCACAGCCCCCCCTCTCCCTCTCCCTCTCTCTGCCCTTAGCCAACGCTTGCCCTTACCCCACGCACTTGTCTTCTGTGTTTCACTTTTCCCTCCAAATGGATTTTTCTCTTTGGTCCAAAAACAATCATTTCTACCAGCAGCATTCAATTACCACTGTCTCTGCTCCTCCTCCCTCTCTCTCCCACTCTCTCTCTCACTCCCACTCTCTCTCTCTCTTTGATTGCATCTACAGTTTGCAGCTTAACCATTTTTCAGCTTAGTTTTTTTTTGACTCGTTTTGCAATTTGAAAGTTTTCATTTTTCTTTCTTTGACAAATTTGCTCAACAATTTGAACTACAAACTCTGCAAATGCACGAAACAAACACACACACACACACACACACACACACACACACATATATTTGTGTGCATATGTGGAGTGTGCGTATGTGTTAAAGCTTTTAATTTAGTGCATAATTACGCAATCAATGTGGCAAGGAGCAGAAACTTATTATGCGCCTAAAGCCCTCAACCCGCGCGGCGTTGGCGGCGGTGACGAGAAATAAATTAATTTAAATTGAATTCAATTAAAATAAATAAGTAAATAAGCCAGTTTGACGGTTGTTAATCGCGAACGCCGTTAAATTAAATTTTAAACGGTGCGCCTCCCAGTTTCGCTGGGTCTCCGGGCTTGTGGGTCTCCGGCTCTGTGGCTCTGGGGAGCAAATAAATTGGGGCTTCCGTCTGGAACTTAAAAACAATTTAGCAATTCATAAAAATAGTTCCAAGATTTATTTGCCACTCTTCCTCCTCTTCTTCTTCCTCCTCTTCTTCTTCCTCCTCTTCTTCTTCCTCCTCTTCTTCCTCTTCTTCTTTACTACTGTAATTTTCTTTTTGCTAATCTCTTTCATATTAATATAGTTTTTTTAACTATTTTCCCTTTCTCGGTATTTTTTTTACTTTTAATATTTATAAGCTATTAATATTGATATACCAAATGTATATTTGGTATATTTTATAAACCTTAATTGTTTTTAATAGACCCTCCCTTTAGATTAACAAATATTTTCTTATTCAAATAATTCAGTTTCCATAAACAATTCGAGCGTAAATCAAAAATATCCCATTAAATCATAATAAAAGGCGTATTAAGCCGCCATTTATGGGGTTAAGCCTTATTAATTAGCGGTAATTGTGTATATGAAATAAATAGCTAAACTCAATAAAGCTAAAAATTGGCTAATTATTTTCATAGCGGCAAAGGAGAGAAAATGTCCTTCTGCGAATTTCTACTTAATTAGATTTATTTCTGAGAACGTCTTGAAGCATCTGCCGGAATCCTTCAGCCATTTTATTCTTGGAGCAATATTTTTTTTATCGCGCTGTACTTTAAATGCGAACAAAGAACAAAGGGGAGAAAGGGAAAATGGGTGAAAGGGAAAATGGGTGAATGGGAGAATGGGAGAATAGCTGAAAGGCGAAAGGAGAAAGGAAGAAAGATTCTTGTAGTTACACACAAGCCAAGCTGAGTATTGGTTGTACCCTGATGAATGACATGCATGTATGTGTGAATGTGTGCATGTGTGTACATGCAAAATAAATGTTTATGCATCTGTGTGCACTTGCGTATGTATGTATGAGTGCAGCTTTACAACCCAAATAGGTTCGCTACATAAACAAAGGAGTTATTTTTAAATGAAGCAATGCCGACACACTCGCATTCACAGTTACAAGCCAGCGAACAGACACACACACACACACGCACGCACACATGCACATAGAGTCGCGCACATGCACAGACACACAGACACACTTGCAAGCTGACGAATGCACACACGCATAAACACACACTTAGTTTCATTCAATTAACGTTGGCCAAACTACAGACAGCTGCAAAGAGGGGCGCGAAAAAGCTTTCGCTGCTCGGTACGCAGAACGCAGCAAGCAGCAAGCAGCGCACAGCGAGCAGCGAGCAGAAAGCAGCAAGCGCAGCGCACTGGCTGTCAGCCCATAAGCATTCCAGCTTTTCCCTTTATCTTCTCTTCTCTTTGCTCGTCCATCGCACGCTGTTTGTGGTCTACGTTTGTATACCGTTGTTTTTGTTTCTGTTTCTGTTGTTGCTGTTGCTGTTGCTGTTGTTGTTGTTGTTGTTAGTGTGTTTGTCTCTACTGTGGTTTCTGCTCTTGTTTAGCTTTGCATTCAAAGTGCGCTTTCTTTTTTTTGTTTAACGTTTTGGCACTGCAAGTGCTCCACTTTGCGTGCTTTTTTTATGTGTTCTCGCTCCTCGTTCAGCTTCTGTTTGCACAGACAATTGTAAAACAAAGCCAGTGCTTCGTAAGCTTTGAGAGTTTGACGCTAACGCGAACACCAACGCTGACGCTGACGCTGAAGCTGACGCTGACGCTGGCGCCGATGCCGATGCCGATGCCGATGCTGTTGTCGTTGCCATTGCAGTAGCCGTTGACGTTACCGGTGGCAGAGTCACTGTTAATGGTCGCGTTGTTTTTGTTCAGTAAGGTCTTTGCTTGTTTATATGCGTCAGCTTCGACAATACTAATTTCTCTATTCTCTCCGTCTATTGTTCCACTATCCTCTCTGTGCACTCTTGGGATGTGGATAAAGCCGCGGATTGCGGATTGCGGATTGCGGATTGCCGGTTGCCATTGCCATTGGCTGTGATTTGCATTGCTACCACTGCCTCGGTCCATGTCATAGACTGGTAAAGGCGAAGACACGGATGTACTGACAATTATTCGATTGCATGTATGCTGTGTGTGTATGTATGTGCATATGAATGTATGTACACACGAATGGGTGTACACATGTCCAACTGTTTGACTGTTTGTTTGCTTGGCAAGTCCAACATTAAATCGCTGGCCATTTATCAGAGCCTGGCTGCCAATTGGCTTTAAACCTGCAACGCTCAACTTTTCCAATAAGCAACTTTTATCGCCAGCTTGTGTTGCCATATCAGCAATACACATACACACACACACAAACATGTACACAAACATATACACATACATATGTAGATGAATGGTAAAAGAGGGTAAACAGGTGGCCAGGGACGTACCGTCATGAACTCGACCCAGTCAAGGTGAAGGCAAATGTCAGCAGCCCACACACAACGGAAATGTGCAAGCAGAAGCCAGTCCCCGCCCCCCGTCCCCCGTCCCTGTCCCCGCACCAAATTGTGGGCGCTCGCCGTTTCGCTTTTAATTTCCTTTGAAGAAAACTTATCACCCTGCACGAAATGCCAAAGAAATGGCAATAAAAAGTGAGAAAAAATGTAGACGAGGAATAAAACGAAATGCCAGCGGAACTTAAGTTCTCGTCATGTGCTAGACAGAGAGCGAGAGAGCGACAAAGAGAGCGAGAGAGAGAGAGAGAGAGAAACTTTTGCTTAAGAAGTAGCAGCAGAGGGCAGAAGGCAGAAGCAGCATTAGCAACAACGATAACACAAGTTGGCAGAGTAGCAGCAACCGAAGCGACACCAGCAGCACCGATACCGTTAACAGCAACGCTAACAGCAGCAACGCCAGCATTACCAATGTCAATGGCAACAACGTCGCTGCTGGCGTCGGCAGCGCTGCTGCGTGTTTTGAGTTTGTTATTTAAAAACTGCATTTGATACCCGTGGCAATGGCAATGAATTTTCTCTTTCTCTCTTGTTAGCTTAGTACGCTTCTGTGTGTGTGTGTGTGTGTGTGTGTGTGTGTGTGTTGGCTTGTGGGTGCGTGTGGTTGCTTATTTTTGCGTGCTTTCATTTTACCGAGCTTATGCGTGTGTGTGTGTGTGTGTGTGTGTGTGCCCCTATTTAACTTTTCTATTCCTCAGTTGCCATCAAGTTTCACTTGCTTCAGGCGCCAGCGCCCTCCCCCCTTCCCCTCCCCTAAAAGGGCACTCTGATTTGACCAACTTACCATTAGGAATCAACAGTCACACACTAACAAGGACTCATGCTACAATCTGCAGTGTTATTTTTAACACTACTGCAACACAGAGAGAATGAAATTTGAAAACCTATGATTTTCTGTCAAAGTTAGAGCCAAATTTGAAAGGACTGCATCATACAACTTGGCCATTAATTTAGGCCATATGCAACGTGAGAATGTGTGAATGCATGTATGTGTGTGTGTGTGTGTGTGTCTATACACAACACAATTCCTAGTGCAGCAGTAACTGAAATTAGAGCTTAGACATAAACTACAGGCTTTCAAGGCATTAAAACAAATAAATATCGAGAATTGCAAAATTGCAAAATTGCAAAATTGCGAAATTCAAAAATTCAAAAATTCAAAAGTTGTTCCTTTAAAAGTAACATGAGATTTGAAGTAATCTCATCGAAAATACTTTGTTTATTGTTTTGAATTATTAAAATATATATTTTATATGAAGGAGACCATCGTGCGGTTAGGTTGAAATTTGAGAGTGTGTTGGTAATTGCTACTAAATAATAAAGGATGTGCCACTTGCCTTTCTCTCCCCCATCCATCACTCTGTCCCTCTCTCTCAATCCCTTTCTCTCTCTACCCTTTCTCTCTCCCTCTCTAATCCTTTCCCTCTCTCTTTCTCTCTCTCTCTTTCTCTCTGTCTCTCTCTCTCCCCTCTCTCTCTCCGCCTCTCTCTGATTCTCTTCTCCTCAAAACATTTGAAATTCTGTCCTTCATTTTCCCCGCATTTGCTAACGTTTAACTGTCCGCATATAAACATTTATGAGGATGCATTTTGGGATTAAGTTTTGTTTTTGTATCTATATTTTTTTTTTATTTATTTTTTATTTTTTAATAATTTTAAAAAATATTTAAAATACTGTTAAAAGACATTTGAAGTTATTGGTTTTAAGCAGAAATATAAAATAACTTCCGTTCGATTCTGCACATCTTTGTGTGTGTGTGAATATGCGAGTGTGTTAGGTGTGTGTGTGTGTGTGTGTGTGTGCGCGCATTTATCATCTTTGCAACTTTGGGATTGTTCAAAAAGCCATGGCCACAGTAAAGGCATTAAATAATTTATTTAACATTTGTGCTCACAAAATGAACGAGTGGAAAATAAATGTTATGAATAAATGAAAGCTGAAAATTATGAACAGTAGATAAAAACTACAACAAGCCAAAGCTATCCTCTTAAAAAATAATAAAATAATAAAATAAAAAAATAAAAAAATAAAAAAATAAATATAAATATTTGTGTCACTAGATTTGTTTAAACAATGGAAAAAATAGCTGAAAGTCTCGAAAAAAATCACCCAATGAATGTTTCACTCTGTGACTCGATTAACGAATGGTCAGAAAAGGGAAAGGGAAGGAAGGGGAAGGAAGGAGAAGGAAGGAGAAGGGAAGGGTATACAGTGAACTGTCCTGGGCAATCTTGAGGAATGTTCCGTGACCAAATGAAAGTAACAGTAAAAATAAAGGAGTCTGAGGCGACTTAAAGTAAATCATGAATAAAATAAATAATTGAAGCTCTCATGTCCTGCGTAAGGATATTAAAAGACAAACAATAAAAAAGACGACTACTGAAGGGGTATTTGTTTACTCTTCAATAAAATAAAATTATGTGATTCAAAGTATCAAATGTTCTAAGGATATAAAAATGTTAACATTATGTTAACTCAATTCTGTTAATGAGGTCTTAGTTTAGCTTTTGTTTTTGTTACAACGAACTGTAAACAGAAATGTAGTAAAGAGGATATTTTCCACTTTGTATGTGTGTGTGTGTGTGTGAGTGTGTAAATTTTGTAGCATAAGCAATTTTGTAAGGAACACACAAGGATGCACAAGGATCCTCACACGTCAAATAAAGGGGGAAAGCAAGAGGAGTCCAGGAGTAACTAATCTGCAGGTGGTTTTAAATGGTGTAAAACGGTGGTAAGGTGAGAAGGGGAGAGGGGATAGGGGAAGGGAGCTGGGGGGTTGGAAGGTTAACTGCATAATTATGTAGGTTGTACAGATATTTACCGTTATGTGGATATTTGCGGTTTTGATTACATTAATCGCATTACTTTGAATGCACTGCCGATGGGAAGGACCTTTGCTCGGTGAGCAACTCGTGAGGGAGAGACTTAACGCTTATTGAGGCGAGTGTAAGCCATGGCATTCACTTTTTCCCTAATGAATGCAAAATTATTCATACACTATTCACAAGCTGTAGACCGAACTGTAATTATGCCATGCACAGATACTTCGTAAGTGAAAACATCAATGTGTGCGTGTGTGTGTGTGTGTGTGAGGGGACAAAAGGCAAACAAATTTGCACTGATTGTTGTATGTGAAAGGAGAAGGAGGGGAATAGAAGAGATAGAGATAGAGAAAGGGACAGGTGGGAGGATAAATGATGAGGCGAATAGAAAATAGAATAAGAGGAGAATCTCTGGGCTGGGCACATACATGTATCCTTTGTGTATGTGTGTGTGTGTGTGTGTGATGAATAATGTCATGTATTTGGCGGGGAGTGCAATAAAAACAAGAGCAATGGGAAAAAAATTGATTGATAATCGTGATACAATCGAAAAACCATAAACTCATAAGCCCAGACGACAATTAAACCTGAGGGAAAATTACTACGCATCCAAACAGTCACACACACACACACACACACACACACACAGCCATCCACCCATCCAGCAGTGACACAAATACACGTGTTGCTGTAATTATTATGTTGTAACTGTAATTGCCAGCGATTATTTTAATTTCGTCGATATTATCAGGACACTTGTAATCGATATCATCTACTCGATATGCATAATTGGCGATTCAGTCAAAGGCATTAACTGAACATACAGATGACATATCAGATATCCGTATATTCCTTTTACATACACTTAACAGATTCTTTCCCAGTTCATTCGATTAACATACTCATAACATAAAATGGGCTGCTGATCTGTTGCTGTGCACACACACACATACGCATAAATCGATATATTTATTAAACCATCGCAGTCTGTACATAAATTAACATGTAGTTAACATAGAATACTTTGTAATGCGACTTAACATAGAGTTAACATCTTTTAGTTTACAAATTAATAACATTTTGTATTCCAGACTTAAAGCTTCAAGTAATAGGAAACTGATTTTATTTAGAATGTATCGAATATATAAATCGCTAAAAATCTGATATCGGTTCAGATATAAAAATCGTAACATTTACTTAACATTTTGTTACCAACTGATTATTTTCCTCTCTGTGCATTTTCTGTTAATCGTCTTCCTTCGGAAAGGAACCTCTGTTAACTTGAAGCTCACAACTTTGATTCAAATTTTCCAGGATAACGAAATTGGATCCTTGATCTCCTTACTCCTTACATCACTTCATTATGGAGAACTCCTTTCTTGATTTTGGTTCAATCTGGGGCAATCTTTATGTCCGCACCAGTGTATCCTTTTTGAGGGAAGGTCAACTGAAAAGTTTAATTCCAAAAATCCCTTCCCGTTGTTTGTTTTATGCTTCAAGATTTTTTCATTCTCGGTCTCTTTAGCTTTGCCTTTCATCTGTTGTCCCTCATCATTTGGTGAATAACAATCAGCATCGAAATCAAAGGAACATTTTGCCAGGACACACAAATACACAGACAGACAAACAAACAAACCCTGCAACTTGCAGCAAGCGTCTTGCAACTAAATGTTGATTGTGAAGTTGCATATTCACTTTTCATCCCTTGGCATCGCTTGTGATTGTGTGTGTGTGTGTTTGTGTGTGTGTGACTTGTCTGTGGTGCAGAGTTGGATCCTTTTTACAATTTATAACAGATCTTCCCCAATTTCCTACTCATGTTCAAAAGCCACGCAGAAGTCTGCCTTTAAACAGCTACGTAACTTTTCCGTTGGATTTGTTGCTGTTGTTGTTGTTGTTGTTGTTGTTGTTTGTTGCTGTTGTTGTTGTTGTTCGTTGTTTGTTGCTGTTGTTGCTGTTGGTTTTGATTTCCTGTTTTTGGTTCAGCAACGCTTTTAGTTTCCCATTTAACTAACCGCAAGCACACATTCGTCACCTAAACTGAGGATTGGGCTTTCGGGTGGCGGGGCTGCCATTTTGCGGGTTTCGTCGATTTCTGTTGTTGCCACTTACAAATTGGCTTTTGGCCACAAAATGCCCTCGTTTCTGGTTGAAATCATCAGCCGTCTGAGCGACCGAGCGACTGAGCCACTGAGCAACTGAACAACTGAGCAACTGAGCGGCTGAGCTACTGAGCGCAGCATCTACGGGTCAGGGAGAAGGGGACGGGGAGCAAGAAAAAAAAATCCTTAATAAGCCAAAAGGTCAAACATTGTTTTCAATGTATGCCAAATTCTAAGAAGTCTACAATTGGCCAGTTGCCTGTTTTGCCCCTATTTGGCTCCGTTTAATAGGCCTCTAAGCCTCCTGGCCAGCTGACCAAGAGTTGTCCACTCGTCCAGTGGTTCAGTTGGTCTTTTGGTCCTTTGCTCTGTCGGCCAGTTGGTCCGGTCATCTGCTCGACAAATGGAAACTTTTATGCCGGGCACGTTGAATAGAAAATCGCCGACGGCTTAACAGGCGTCTAGCTGGAGCGTCACTTCCGGCGAATCCATTTTTAATTTATATGTTAATCATTGAGTTACATAAAAATGCCTTCCACTGGCATCTGACAACAATGGAATGGCAAAAGGAGCGTCAGGGAAAGGAATCGAAGTCAGTTTGAATATGAAAATGCGATGTAAATACTCGTCATGGGCCTGAGCATAAATAAATGAGAGAATGAGTGAATGAGTGAATAAGTGAATGACTAAATGAGTGAGTGTTGGAATAGGCGAATAACTGAATCACTGAAGGGCTGAAGGACTGAATGAGTGAACGACTGAATGACTGAATGACTGAATAAGCGAATGACTGAATGACTAAAGGACTGAGTGACTGAAGGACTGAATAACTGAATAACTGAATGACTGAAGGACTGAATGACTAAAGGACTGAATGAGTGAATGACTGAAGGACTGAATGAGTGAACGACTGAAGGCGCAGAGAACGCCTCAAATGCAATTTAGTCATCTCATTGTCTACTTTGATTTCCGTCCTTTAATGAGCAACAACAACAGCAGCAACAACAACAACAACAACAACAACACCAGCACCAACAACTGGATCAACATCAAGGACATTGATGACAAACAGCCGTCTTCTCATTTCAACCGCCATTCATTCTTTTTTTTCATTTTTTTTCTTTTTCGAATCTGATTTGGATGGAAAAACAAATCTCCTGTCCATTGCTCGCCCATAAAGGGGACTAACAGCGCGTGTCCTTCCATAATCCAAATAACATAAATAATTGATTTTCGAATCTATTCACTCGACGGTATTAAAAACGCCCACGCATTAAAGTCAACCTGCTCTGATTGCGAATCATCATCTTTGTTTTGACAACAATAATACACGCGATTCGTGAATAACATAAAAAATCACTTTCAATTTGAATTGAATATTTTCAATCATTCACAATTATTTACAGATATTTGTTTTTCGCTTCCCCTCTCTCTCCATCCCCTCCTTCATCTTATTTCAATTATTAATGCACTACCTTCTCTTTATGAATTGCTGATTTCTGATTAATTTATTTTATTCATTATATTCATGCGATATTTATGAGTACAAAGCGATGCTTAGGGACTCAGTGGAATGAAAAAGTAATTCATTTCTTCAGCTTCTGCAACTTCTCGTTCCTAACTTGACTTCCAAAAGATACTCAATTATTTAAATTTATATTTATAGCCGATACTCCGATAAATCGATATAATATCGATATAAATTCCGATTATTGCCTTTGGCCCATAATTAAAAAATCACTCATTCTTCTTGGGTTTCATTGTCCTTGCTTGACGGACACTGGCCAGCGTTGCCACCTCGTCGCCGTTTGATGGTAATAGAACTGTCAAGGATGTTTAAGGATTTCAAGCTGAATTCAAATATCGTTTGAGGGTTGGGTTGTATGGGAACTGAGGCGCGGCAGATAATCAAATGTCGGATAATATATAGAGTAGATCCTTAAACAATGCCTGAAAGCTACGTTCGGGCTTTAAAGCGTACACTTGAAATTGGTTTAAGGATGTTTTTGGTGTGAAGAGATCATGGGTAAATAATAAAATGGGAAACTAGCAAATGAAATATGTAAAGCGCAGTTCGTTTGGCTCCTTTGGGAAATCTTTGGAGAGCTTCACCAAATATACTTGGATTATTTATATAGAAATTTGCATACAATGGACGGCAAGTGCTTGACGAATCGCATAAGAGTGCCCAGGACTAAACAGGAGTCCAATCGAATATTTGAATAGGCGAATGAAAATAAAAATAAAACCATAGAAAAGTGGAAAATAGGAAAATAGGAAAATTGGAAAATTGGGAAAATTTGCGGATAAAAGAAATGGAAAGAAAAAAAAAAATGATATTTTCTTTTGATTTCTTTTGAATTAAATTCGATTGCCTGTTATTGGCTCACCTCGAGGTCCTTTCTAGTGGCCTCCACTGGCGAAGACTCTTGACCGTGCGCACTCCAATCTCGTGCCCATTGTGTGTGCTCTCTAAATACTCAAATCAGACATCAAACAAATTAAATTTGTTGTAAGTCCATTGTAAATGTTCAGGAAATGGACAAATTCCTACACACACACACACACACACACACACACACACACACACACATTGATATGCATTTCCATTTGCTAATTTGTTTGTCTTTAAATTCATTTACTTGCAGGATGAGAAGAATCAGTTGCTCATAACGAACATTTGGCTTAAGCTGGTAAGTTATTCGAGTCGCATTATTGATTAATTATAAAAATATTCGTACAGGGGGGACACGGGCTGCTTTCGTTCTCCACATGAGTCCTCGGCAAGGCAAGGATTTGTTGCCTTTCAAGCAATAAATTTCCTCCTTGCCTTAGGCTCGAGTTCCCAAACAACGCAGAGCCACACAGAAAGTGCAACAAATGAAATTACCGCAATTTGTCAAAAGCCAAAGGAATAAAAAATAAATAAAACAAACAGACAGACAGACAGACAGACGGAGGGACAGAGGGACACACTCGAGGAGCAGGAGCAGAAGTAGAGCAGCAGATAGCAAAAGAGCGAGACAGATGTAGGGCATTATATGGGATATGCTCGCATTTCCAGGGAGTGGGTGAATGGGGGGGTGGGGGGTAGGCAAAAGAAATCACTTAATAGCTTAAATTGCGTGAATTTCAGAAATGCCACAAGCCGTGGCATTCATTACCATATCCGAGCGGATGCTCCCAATACACCCCCAAAGGCAGACGCCTCCCGCCAATGCCCGTCCGTCCATTTAGGAGCTCCAAATGAAATGTGTAATCGGAAATCTTGTAGGAAAAGCCAACATTTTCCTCGACTTTACAACCGAGACGTGAGCTTTCGGCGAAACCAATTGGGAAAAGTGTTTACCTAACTCCTAGACGGCGACAGTTGCAACATAACTTGGCAGCACTTTATTGTGTATAAGTGTGTGTGTGTGTGTGTGTGAATATCGTCGATTAATTGACAAATGAAATGACAACGCAAATTTCGTCGCTTAGCCATTAAGCCGCAAGTTGCATGCTTTACTTAAGGGCTAACACGTTGCCACATGACACCTGCCACATGCAGCATTAGAGTTGAAGGTCACTAACAACATTTAAAAGTTAAAAGCATTTTCCTTCCACTCCCACTTCCACTTTCACCCCCCTCCATTGGCCATTCCTGTGAATAATAATTTTACACGTGATTTCCATTCGATTCCATTGACGATTTAATAATTGATTTAAGGTACACAATTTTCAAATTATTCGATTAAAATTTCCCCAATTAAACTCGTTCGAATTAAATTATTAAAAATGCTCGCTCAAAATAAAGACAAAGAGAAAACTCTTGGAAAAGTGGAAAATTCATCCACAAGAATAAATATTTTATAGTTCTCCTCGTTGCTTACTATGAAATCCACTTGAGAATAATTTCGATTAAAAAGGAAGTCTTAATGAGAAGTGACAATTTCCGTAAGAAAATAATCCAAAATATTTAAATAAAATATTTTATTTTTTAAATTGAAATTCCCTTTTATTTATTTGCCTTGTTTTTAATTAATGTAATAACAATAGTTGCGGAATTTCACCCAATATATAATTATTAAATATATTTTATTATAATTAAAATAAAAAAAGACATGGGCGGAAGTTGAAGCCAAGCAATGACTTCATAAAAGGCTTAAATATAAAAAAAAAATTCAATTTAAGAAAATAAAAAAATAAAAATTAAAAAATTAAAATAATATAAATTCAGCACTTCAAAAAAAATTGATTCTTTCATCATCTGATTTTAAATTTTAAACTTAAATAAAGTTTATGCCTTTTGCATTAATTTACAACTCAAATTTACTTATTTAAAAAATATATATTTTTTAATTATTTATAAACAATAAATACATTATAAAAAAAATATAAAAAAAAATGGAAAACGTTTTTAACATTTATAGTTATATTTTATATACATATATATTTCTGATCCTAGGGTCTTAGCTTCCAGCTCAAAATAAATGTTAAGCTTCGTGTACACAAAGGACGAAACTAATTTAGCTCCTTTAAGCGTAATTAATTGTTAATTAATTAATTACTTTTACATAAAATATTTCCTCGCCTTTTAACTCACAACTTGGGCCCTCAACTTTCATTAATCAAAAGTCAACTTGACTTCCAACGACCATAGCCACTTAAGGATCCTGTTAAGGATTGTAAATTATATTTTATTATTTGTTGAATATATTTACATCCTTAATTATTTTTTGGGGCAAATTTATTTAATTTAAATAGAAAAATTACAAATTCAAAGTTAATCAGAACACGCAGACTTCAGTTCAAGTCACTGGCATAATAAAAACTCATTTAAGGGATTGTCTGACCCATGGGTGTGGTTAGCGGAAGGATTTAATCGGGATGCGTCCTTGAATTGCTTAATTTTTAAATTGATTTACATTAAGTTTATTCAAGGATTTAAATGCGATTAATCGCCCATTCAGCTGCCATGTTTCAATCGGCTTTCGTTGTGACTTCAAAGGAAAAGGATAACCATCCGCCATGAGCAAATTGAGTGCGTGATGCGGAGTCAATTTGCAAATATATTACAAAATTTCGTAACACAAAGGAAATCGCTTGCCTCTCTTGTTGGTAATCCTCGCAGGATATATCATCTAACAGCTCTCTCTCTCTCTCTCTCTCACTCTCACTCTCACCCTCTCACTCTCACCCTCTCACTCTCTCTTTCTCTCTCTCTCAGTCAGGGGAATCATCATCAATAATATTAATGCAAATGAGTTATTTAATCGATGAATTTTCGCAATATATCCTTGATATTCGCACAATATTTGCACATTTGTGCGGTTGTAATATAAATGATTAATACAATTTAATAAAGCGCTAGGTGAGTGGCCAAATGGCAAATGGCCACTCGTTTGATTAATCGATGCAATCAAATGCAAACAAAACTATTTCTCTACAGTAAAGACCCAAAGAAACGAATCGATGCACTAATCGCCTTAAGTGTCACAGGAGCAACAAATTTAATTACGATAAGCGTCGAGTGGACCATTCAGTATTTGCCTAAAGGCATGAATACACACTCACACTCACACTCACACTCACATTCACACACTCACACGCACGCACACCTACTCTCGTGGATGGTCATTTATCCATAAACGCGCACTTAACGATGATTGATGATTAACGCACCTACGCAGGTCCTTACATTCATCCGATACTTGGCAGTCGGGAGCTGTGGACCATCCTTTAATTGTTTGGTCTCAACTAATTGATACGTCGCCTATTAATAACTGACAAGCGAGCAGGACGACAATGGGAACGAGGTACAAAGAGAGAGAGAGAAAGAGAGAGGTCGAGTGGCAGGAACATGGAAAAAGCAATAATGAAATCGCAGTAGGAGTGAAAATTAATATTCTAGTGCCTACTCGAAGAAAGGGAGAGAAAGAAAAAGAAAGAGAGAGGGAAAGATAAAAAAAACTGAGAGTGAAAGAAAAGAAATGAAAGGAGAAAAAAGGGGGAGATATCAAGTATCCGTTTTAATTTTTAAAAATAAATAATTAATTATATTATAAAATTAATTATAATTATATTTTATATTTTATATTTTATATTTTATATTTTATATTTTATATTTTATATTTTATATTTTATATTTTATATTTTATATTTTATATTTTATATTTTATATTTTATATTTTATATTTTATATTTTATATTTTATATTTTATATTTTATATTTTATATTTTATATTTTATATTTTATATTTTATATTTTATATTTTATATTTTATATTTTATATTTTATATTTTATATTTTATATTTTATATTTTATATTTTATATTTTATATTTTATATTTTATATTTTATATTTTATATTTTATATTTTATATTTTATATTTTATATTTTATATTTTATATTTTATATTTTATATTTTATATTTTATATTTTATATTTTATATTTTATATTTTATATTTTATATTTTATATTTTATATTTTATATTTTATATTTTATATTTTATATTTTATATTTTATATTTTATATTTTATATTTTATATTTTATATTTTATATTTTATATTTTATATTTTATATTTTATATTTTATATTTTATATTTTATATTTTATATTTTATATTTTATATTTTATATTTTATATTTTATATTTTATATTTTATATTTTATATTTTATATTTTATATTTTATATTTTATATTTTATATTTTATATTTTATATTTTATATTTTATATTTTATATTTTATATTTTATATTTTATATTTTATATTTTATATTTTATATTTTATATTTTATATTTTATATTTTATATTTTATATTTTATATTTTATATTTTATATTTTATATTTTATATTTTATATTTTATATTTTATATTTTATATTTTATATTTTATATTTTATATTTTATATTTTATATTTTATATTTTATATTTTATATTTTATATTTTATATTTTATATTTTATATTTTATATTTTATATTTTATATTTTATATTTTATATTTTATATTTTATATTTTATATTTTATATTTTATATTTTATATTTTATATTTTATATTTTATATTTTATATTTTATATTTTATATTTTATATTTTATATTTTATATTTTATATTTTATATTTTATATTTTATATTTTATATTTTATATTTTATATTTTATATTTTATATTTTATTTTTATATTTTATATTTTATATTTTATATTTTATATTTTATATTTTATATTTTATATTTTATATTTTATATTTTATATTTTATATTTTATATTTTATATTTTATATTTTATATTTTATATTTTATATTTTATATTTTATATTTTATATTTTATATTTTATATTTTATATTTTATATTTTATATTTTATATTTTATATTTTATATTTTATATTTTATATTTTATATTTTATATTTTATATTTTATATTTTATATTTTATATTTTATATTTTATATTTTATATTTTATATTTTATATTTTATATTTTATATTTTATATTTTATATTTTATATTTTATATTTTATATTTTATATTTTATATTTTATATTTTATATTTTATATTTTATATTTTATATTTTATATTTTATATTTTATATTTTATATTTTATATTTTATATTTTATATTTTATATTTTATATTTTATATTTTATATTTTATATTTTATATTTTATATTTTATATTTTATATTTTATATTTTATATTTTATATTTTATATTTTATATTTTATATTTTATATTTAAAAAAATATATAAAAATACCAGATTAAATACTGAAGATATGAGGTGAATATCCATTTAATCCGCACTTCGTGATTCGAGCAACGAACATTAACGAAATTATGATTTGCACTTAGGATAATTAAAGTATTAAAAAATTTTGATTATGGCCGAAATACAAAAGCCAAAAACTATTGTAATTTTGCTGAAAACAATATCTGGAAATTAGAAACACGTTTCATTTGGAAACTGCTTTTGTATATTTGCATTGTCCTTGGATATTTCAGAAACAGGTTGTAATTAATTAAGTTGCACGTCAACGGCAGGAATCCTTTTGTTTTTCGACGCCATCTGCCGAGGATGTAGAGGATGTGGAGGATTTGGTAGCTTTGGGTGCTTTGGGTGTTTTGGATGCTTTGGGTGCTTCGGGGGCTTTTGGGGGCTTTGGTGCCTTTGGTCAAACAGTTTGAACAATGGGAAACGCTTAAAAATTTCATTTATTATCAGGGACATTCAAATGTTTATAGTATATATCCTGCTAAAATTGTTATTCTGCTGTTGCCTTTACAGGAATGGAACGACATGAATCTTCGCTGGAATTCCAGTGAGTTTGGGGGCGTACGAGATTTACGTATACCGCCCCATCGCCTATGGAAACCGGACGTGCTTATGTATAACAGGTAACTACATGTTTATATGTATATGTTTGTGTATTCAAATTTCTGCATATGTGTGTGTGTGTGTGTGTATCTGTGTAGCTATAAACGAAATAACTTCAACTATACCCTGCACAGATTCAGGTTATTGAAATAACTTTTCTGCTCAAAGTAAAATTCGACTTTGAAGAACATCTGATTGCAGACATTGTTTCCATTGAAGTGTAAAAAATATTTTAAATTTTATAAATCAGAAATATTTTCTAGAAATATTAAAATTATCCTTTCATTTCGCCTTAGGTCTTTTTTATCTTCTCTCCCTTTAAAATTATCAACGAATGTTTTCAAGTTTGTTTAAAGAAGGTGTAGTCCATATCTAAGGAAGGTAGAGGAGAAAATCCCCAAAGGAAGACAAAAATTATAAAAATATAATTTATAAAGACAAGCAGTAAAAATGATTACAGGACAATAAAAGGAAAGTCATTCATTGCAATATTACATGTAGTCGAATAACAAATACCCTACAGACAACATGGCGTATGAAATGCAAAGCAATGAAAATGAGTATACGCTTTAGGCAGTTTTTCTCCATAGGAATATATTTTTATATGATTTCTAAATATCGGATATATAAACTTAAAGTGACTTTATTTTTTATTTCATTATTATTTTCTTTTTTTTTAATTTTTATATTTTTTATTTTTAATACCGATAGAACTCACATTCAAAAAAATAAATTAATTGAAATCGTTTATATCGTATACGATCGTAATATCGTAAATGACGCCCAGCTACTCACAGCTGGGTGTTGCTTGTATCAGAGACAACCTAAAGGCTGCTTTTATAAGTGAAAAGACGATTGACATTTGAAGCTGCTTTCTACTTACTTATATAAATAACTGAACAATTAATAACGGTATATCAGATATACAATATATATATCCAATTTTTGCTCATAGAATTAAAAATAATTATATTAGTTCCGAGAGATTCTGTGAAAATCCAACATTGATTTAGTTACTCAACGCGACTGTCAATTTCGATTGTACGATATTCGTTGAAGGTGATACATTACATTGAGTTTAATATGATTTTTATAAGGATCATTCATATCTGACTATAACAACTAATCAATCACTTTGATTGAAGCTGAAAGTAACTATGAAAACAAATAATTATATTTAATTTAACTGTGAGTCTCGTTGTTTCGATGGAGCTACAAAATAAATGCGGCTGCCTAATCAAAATGGATCAAAGAACTTATATACCCAAAGCCTTGAGAGACTACAGGGTATTGAAAATTGTTATTGGACATTGAAGATGCTCACAGATGGGAGATGTGTGCTTGGAGATGTTGGAACATTTTAATACCCAGTAGGTATTCAGTATTGGCACCTACTTATGTAGGCGAGACCTGTTACCACCTTGAAGGGGGAGACAATTGAATTGAGTTTCCCTTCTCCTTGTGGGCTCCTCTTTTGGTTTTTATGGGCAATTTTTGTGCCCAGGGTATATAATATCGCAATAAAAACCCTGCGGTGTGTTCCTTTTGACGTTCCTGTTATTATTGTGGCTTTTGTTGTTGTTATAATTTTTGTTGTTGTTTGTGCCGCTGCTGTTGTTGCTATTGTTTGGCTTTGTGGCTTTATTGCTGTATTTATATAAATTTATTTGTATGTGCAGCGTTTTGATAATAACGAAATTGTGTTTATTTTCGAAAATCCCTTTCATGTTTATGAGCTGTCATTTGTTTGCCAACATTCGCCCAACATTCGCCAACGTTTGCCATATTCCTTTTTGCGTGTTATCAATTTTATTGTAATATCACCTACATTCTGTTCATCCATTTAGGACCCTTCGTCCCTCGTCCCTCGTCCCACACACCCTACCGCTTCAGCTCGCACAATTATAAAAGGATAATTTACTTACGTCTGTTCTATCTGTGCAAATAAATATGTTCATGTTTTTTCAGCTATCGAGTGAATGCAAATGAATTCACATTGTTAGAGACTTCTATTTATTTGATTGTGTTCAGTGGAAGGACGTGGATCAGCACCGACTCTCAGATACACTTGCTATCCCTCGATTGCTTGTGTGTTTGGGCACATATATGTTCACAAGTTAAATCCCATTTACCATAGTGAAGGTCATGACTTGTTTCCAAAATAACTAGTATATTGACCGACTTAATCACTGTATCTATATAAATCAATGTCTTAATTTTAATTTTAAATTCCATCTTCAAGCGATGCCGAAGAATAAAGGAAGTCAAATTGTGAACAGGCTGTTCTTCTTCCCTCTATTTTACCCGCAAGGATATGAGTAATTTAGGCCATTTATTTAAATCAATCGATAGGTTTTACAGCCTATGTTTTTGGTATGAGATATGACATATGAGATATAAGATATGGGATATAAATATGATATATGAAATATGAGATATGAATTATGAGATATAAGGAATGAGATATGAGATTTGACATATGCAATATGAGATATGAAATATGACGTATGAGATATGACATATAAGATATAAGGATCGAGATATAAGAAACGAGATATAAAATATGAAATATGAGCTATGAGATATGAGAAATAAGATATGAGATTTGACATATGAGATATGAAAAATTGAGATATGAGATTTGAAATATGAGATATGAAATATGAGATATGAGATATGAGTTATGAGATATGAGATATTAGATATGAGATGAGAGATATGAAATATTATATATGAGATATGAGAAATGAGATATGAGATTTGACATATGAGATATGAGAAATGAGATATGAGATTTGAAATATGAGATATGAAATATGGGATATGAGATATGAGTTATGAGATATGAGAAATGAGATATGAGATATCAGATATGAGAAATGAGATATAAAATATGAAATATGAGATATGAGATATGAGAAATGAGATATGAGATTTGAAATATGAGATATGAGAAATGAGATATGAGATATAAATATGAGATATGAAATATGAGATATGAGTTATGAGATATGAGAAAGGAGATATTAGATATGAGATATGAGATATGAGATATGAAATATGACATATGAGATATGACATATAAGATATAAGGATCGAGATACAAGAAACGAGATATTAATATGAAATATGAGATATGAGTTATGAGATATGAGATATGACATTTGCAATATGAGATATGAAATATGACATATAAGATATGACATATAAGATATAAGGATCGAGATATAAGAAACGAGATATAAAATATGAAATATGAGCCATGAGATATGAGATATGAGACAAGAGAAATGAGATATAAAATATGATATATGAGATATGAGATATGAGAAATAAGATATGAGATTTGACATATGAGATATAAAAAAAGAAGATATGAGATTTGAAATATGAGATATGAAATATGAGATATGAGATATGAGTTATGAGATATGAGATATTAAATATGAGATATGAGATATGAGATTTGACATATGAGATATGAGAAATGAGATATGAGATTTGAAAAATGAGATATGAGGTATGAGGTATGAGTTATGAGATATGAGAAATGAGATATGAGATATGAGATATGAGATATGAGATATGAGGTATGAGGTATGAGATATGAGATATGAGATATGAGATATGAGTTATGAGATATGAGAAATGAGATATGAGATATGAGATATGAGATATGAGATATGAGATATGAGATATGAGATATGAGATATGAGATATGAGATATGAGATATGAGATATGAGATATGAGGTATGAGGTATGAGATATAAGAATCGAAATATGAAGGAACGAAATATGAAATATGACATATTAAATATGAAATATGAAATATAAAATATGAAATATGAGATATAAGATATGAGATATGATATATGAGGTATGAAATCTGACGTATGAGATATGATATATGATATATGGGATATATGCAGATGAAAGAGTCTGCTCACATCTCATACCATTATATAGGATACGCAGCAGTCTTTAAAGTTGCCCTTCAGGACCTGAACTGCAATTGTTACATAATCCTCGATAGAGTATTTCCGAGTCGGATAGGATATTCAATAAAAATCTCGACAATTAAACTTTTCTTTTATTTAAAAACTAACATATAAATTGCAGTTATGTTTACATTCCCCTCGACTATTTTGGGAGAGACTTTCAATGCTTTGTTTCTCGACGAATTTCTCAATAAGACTAAAGTCACGTTTGGAAAGCAGAAATTGAAAATATTTATTTACTACATTTTCCAACTAGAGAAATTTTCCTCAATAATTTTCCCTCAATTTTGTTATGTGAAATCGCACAGAATAAGTCTTTGATATTTCATGCCAAATATCGGGCAAATTTTCAAATATTTGTATTGAATATTCACCTCATGGTCAAAATAAGATAAATAAAATAATCCGAAAATGCGACCCCAATTTTCAATGATTGTGGAACAAAATAAATTTTCGAATCAACTAAAATTGAGTTAAAAATATTTTTAATTAAATTTGTGGTTTATTGGAAATTTCAGCTCGAAAGTCAAATGAAATTAGGAATATTTATCCTTGTGGATACCTTTGCAGGCCTGCGGCCTGAGAGGCACTTTTCATATTGACGTGTCACAAGTTTTTCCCTGATTGGCTTGTTTTTGGTGAAAATGTGATAAGTTTTTCCGAACTTATTAGTTGGGAGGCCGTAAAGTGGGCGGAAAATGAGCGCGACACTTGGATGGTAATGTTAATCATGGGCAATGGCATATAATCTATGGGTCGAGCAGCTGTGGAGAGGCTCTTTAAAATTGTATTAGTGACATTCTAGTTTATGACAAATAAATTGGACAACCTGTCAGCAAGGATCAAGGATTACGGATTGGGAGCAGAGAGTAAGGACTGTGTAGAGTGTGAACTAAAATCGGTGAGGGGATAAATGACGGGCCAAGGACCAAGCAGCCGGCGGAACAGTAAACGCGTAAATTTTAATGCGTATTTGGGCAAGTTTTATGGCAAAGTAAATGACTTGTTGGAACAAAGGCGAAAGGACAAGTGGAATTAAGAGAGGGTGTCCTTAAAAGGAGCAACAGCAACAACAGCAACAACAGCAACAACAGCAACAAAAACGCAACAACAATGGAAACAATGCTGTTGCGAAAGGCATTAAAAGCCAACAAAACAAATATACACACGTGTACAAACACACTCTCGCACACACACACACACTCAAGCAAACACAGTCACATTCACACACACTCACAAAGTCATACACAAACACACATTAACAAATATTTTATGATAGCTACTTGCATATGAGCAGCGGACATTCTTAGACTTTTTGTTTTTGTTTGTTCCCCTCCGTCAACTCGCCGCATCTCTGTTCTACTTTCTCCTCTGTCCCTCTGTCCCTCTGTCCCTCTGTCCCTCTGTCTTTTGTCCCCTCCCCACACTTTAACTACTACCTTTGCTGTCTCAAGATGGCTGAGATTTTGATGATGTGACTACAATAGATGACACGCCGGCACAATGAATCATAATTTAACTGTTGACATGGCGAGGGCACAAGGGGTAGCTAAATGGGGCGGGCTGGGAATATAGAGAGTGGGGAGTGGAAAGTGAGAAGCTGGCAAACGGAGGATGGGGCTGGGTTATTATGAAAAATAATGGCAAGAGGCAAAAACAACATTGAACAACATTTTGCAGCTGCGACACATGTTGCAAGCTCAAAAATGCTTTAAATTCAATTGTGGTGAATTTCATTTAAAGTATATTTAAAGTCATATCATAAAATATCATAAGAATCGCTGATAATCGATAATTGAAAATTGATAAGCATTAATTAATAATTTAAATGCAGATTTGGAAAAGTATCTAATTACATCAGATGTAAATACGAGGCCTTTGCCCTTTTCAATGTAGCGTCCAGCAGGTCAATATATGAATTACACCTTCCGGGAAATTGTATGATGGAAAATAGCTGAAAAAAATTGGGCAAAGGAAAGCTTGAACTATAATCCAGAAGTAATTAATTAATTCGTAGTGAAATCAATACAATATTGATATGAGATACCAAAACATCAGCACCGAACGCCTCAATTAGCTGAAGGCCTTGCCATTTGAAGACATGCCGAGAAGATGATGAATTTTCTACTTAAATAAACACATATAAAATAGGTAGCCTATATGGAAATCAATTTCCAAGTTCACTATACCCCTTTAATCAAACTTTTTAAAGGGTATAATTAATAAATATTAAATAAGTTTGCGAACGAGGGAAAAATTGAAACGTAAGATGTGAGTACGAAAAGTTCTCAAGGCTGCATCGCCTATGGATTAATCATTAATCAGTGCCATGGTGTACTTGAAAAACACACACACACACACATACCCATACACTCAGATACTCAAACACGCGCTTACACAGCCACACAGCCATACAGCCATACATGGCAGCGGGAGCACCCACAACGGTGCGCAGCTGCCAGTGCAAATATGATTTATGCGGAAAAGTATGCTACATAAATTTCCATATGTGCCTTTTGCGGGAATCGGACTGTAAAAAGGTTCTTATTAAATGCGTCAACTCGGGCACGATGTAAGCGCTTTAGTTGTTGGACACACATAAATGCACATATATATATATATATTCACACATTCACACATTCACACACACACTCACACATATTATTAGTTCACGTACATACAGAAATGTATATATGTATATTTTGTTTAAATATGTGAGGCCATTACTTATGTTGGTGCAACATTTGCTTGCAGCGCGGACGAGGGTTTCGATGGCACCTATGCCACTAATGTGGTAGTGCGGAACAACGGTAGTTGCCTCTACGTGCCACCGGGCATCTTCAAGTCCACGTGCAAAATCGACATTACCTGGTTCCCCTTCGATGATCAGCGCTGCGAAATGAAGTTTGGCTCCTGGACCTACGATGGCTTTCAGGTAAGTCCAAAACCTCAACCACTCCACCCACCACCACCACCCTTGTTTTTCCTAAGCAGCTACTGCTTACTATTTGCAACCTCAAGTGGAATAATATATTTGCCACTGACAGCCCATAAATAATATCCAACTACCTGCTAACGGTGAACTAATCGATAATATATCTGGTTTTAATTACTGATATTCAACAGAGGCTCCTCCATAAATATCCATCCATACATACACATATACACACATATATATAAATATATATGTGTGTATATTTGTTAAGTTAATATCAGCCGGAAAACTCTGGCTACTTGGCTTAGTTGAAATAATCATTATTTAATTGCCTTCTCCTTCAACGTGCCGATAAAAATTGAAATCGAAAATCGATTTTGAAAATATATCTTAAAAAATGTGTTAACAAATGGGATCCTTGCATTCACGTATTTCGCATCTCGTACTATTTATCAGTTAAAGTAGTTAAACATTGTTGCTTTTTAATTGATAAAAAGGCAAATAAATTTAAATAAGTCGCCATCGCATCGCAGCCAACATCAAGATGTCGGCCCAGAAATTAATTACAAACAGTTGATTTATTTTGCCATTTACTTTGGATAAGCGCATTCATTAATTATGCGTTACTCTTAATGCTCATTGTGCGATTTTTCAATTGTTTACGTACACACGTACACCGGCCAAGTACCCCATACACAGTGTACAGTACGCAGTACACAGTATACAGTATACAGTACGCAGTACACAGTATACAGTATACAGTACACAGTATACAGTATACAGTATACACACACATACACACACACACATACAAATACACGTGCATGTATGTATTCATTCGGATACTTATTCAGATATTGACTGCTAGTTGGGGTTATGACAAATTGCATTTCCCGCAGCGTAACTTGTTTACCAATCGCAAAAACACTTGTCAACAAAGTTATTTTCCAGCTTTCGATTGTAATCCTAGGGATTCGTCGAAAAGCCCCGTTAATGCTGCACGTTAATAGAGTTTCCATGGCGTGTGAAGGAGGAGACTTCATAAACAATTTTGGCAGCGAAACTTTCGCCAAGTTGAGAATAACAAATGGGAGCAAACACACATCAACTTGCGACTTTTATTATTCGATGAAATCAATCATATATCGATAACTGATAGATAAGCCTTTACACACATGGCCATCAATGTATATTCACTCACTAAAGGAAAAAGTCCTTATATATCCAATCGATTTGATGCATTTATACTCGCAAGTGTAGATCCCATCAAATATCGATTGTTGAACTGTTATCGAATCTGAAGGATTATTTACATATTTGATACTAAGAGGAAATATTTGCTTGATTTATTTCACACAATAAAACCAGTTTCATCAGTGATGATTAATCGATAATTGATAACTATTTCTATCGTCTTCTAATGTTCTATCGATTTCACATATCGAAACATCTATAAGCTTATTTAGACCTTAATATATATTGATTTCCCCCTACTCGTAAGCCAAGATTATATTTTAATGTCTTAAATACGACATTCGATATATTTAGATGGTTGTTATCGACTGGATGATAATTTATTAAAACCCAATAATTGTCAAGAAATTGATTGATATCGGTTTATCGATATCGAAAGAAGTTATCGACATGCTCCGAAGAATTATAAATATTTCATAAATTTACAATTCGAAGGATGCAAAAGGAACATCAAGTTGAAAGCCGAAAATCCGTTCATGGATAATCCTTACCAGTTTTTAATTTATTGTCGAGCCACAGCCTAAAATGTATCTTATCTGCGATTTGTTAGTTTTTATTTTAAGATTTATTTTTAAGGGATTCTCAATAGAATCCTTGAATCACAAATGTGATGCGGTCCTCGACTTGCCTTACAGTGGATCAAGGACATATCCAAGTCCCCCGCACTGCAGATTAAGTAGGACGTTTAATGTTCTATGGAATGAATGAGACTCACATGATACGCAGAGTCCACGTCGTAGTTTAGCTTTTCGAACACCAGAAAGCATACCTAAGGACACTTAAGGATATTTATTGTAGTCTAAAATTGAAGCTTGAGGCTTGAGCAGAATCCTAAGCCGGTGATGTGCATGGAATTTGATGTACCATAGCTTTTGTGCCCCATTGTTCGTCCTGCTTTGGAATTGATTGTCGATAATTCAATCTCAATTATCCCGATAACCGTTTTAATTGATGCTAATTAACTTAATGTGCAAATGGCTAAAGTTCAATAAGCAATCGTTAAGTGAAGAGTCAAATGTGCATTTTGTTGACAAATTAACATTCAATAAAAATAAACAACTGCCGGAAAACCGTTGCCAGCTCAAATAATATAAATACCCTGTAAAAGGAGATTATCAATAAAGAGGGAAAAAATGCAGGCAACTGCCCGCTGGCAACATTTCTGTCCACCAAATGTTTGTAATGAATTTAATTTTTTAATTTATAACGAAAATATTCCCAATATTTTACGTAAAAAATTCAATTAAAAAACTTTTCACAATTTTTTCTCCCTGCTTTTATTTTTTTTCATCTTGTGTAAATGAAAATTAATCAATGCTAACAGTTATGTAAGCAAATGCTGAGTGTGAAATAAAATTATCTTATTTAATTAGCTCAAGCACGAAAAGGCTTTTACCTTGATGATCTGGCAGCACTGGCAGCGTCAGCGTCAGCGTTGCCATATGTTCGGGTGAATGCATTAAAGGACATCAAATATCTAATGTTGACACTTAGTCAACATGTTGAAAGAATGCATTAATACGCATATTTTCAAAACTAAGACATACATAACACACACACACATAGACACCCACACACCCACACACACACATACACACACACAGTCATAAGCTTACGTAAGCATTCAAAATGATAACTACACAAATTCTCGTAAATAAAGTAACGAACGTGACTGGGATAGGTTTTTGTACAGTTTCTTGGCTCGTTTTGTTGCCTTCGAACTAGCACACACTCCTGCTCAACACACACACAAACACACACACACACACACACACACACACACACACACACACACACTCGCATATGGGAGCAGCATAACTCATTCAATGCGCTCAACGCGCATAATTTGTAATGCCGGATATCCGGCATTGCAATCCATAAATATTGAATGCGACGGCTCAAACCGACCATCCACAATCCATTTGACCCGACATCAACTTGGCTAACACACACACACACACACACACGCACACAGACAGAGACAGAAGCCCATACATATTTACGTAGAATATGATGATAATGAATGCGGACATGTAAATGGCGCATATCAGAAATTGGCGCTCGGGGCTAATGGCATGTGGACAAACGCTAAAAAGGGTAATTTATATATATATATCGATATCAATGGCAAGTTTCATTAATTTAATTAGAGAATCAATAGTTCAGTTAATTAGTTAATTGCCAACAAATGTTGTTCAATTAGAAAAGTGTTTTCCAGCGCCAATCAACTTGTTTATTAATGCTTCCACTTAGCTACGAGTTGCGATATTTATCGAATGATATTACCCCTCCCCACCCCTCCCCCCTTCTCAGCCGCTCTCTCTCTCTCTCTCTCTCTCTTCGACCATCACAGGCAATAATTCTAACGGTTGATTATGATAATATTGATGTCCAAAATGCCAGAACAATAACCCCCCATAGACCCCCATTATTTGGGGCGAAAATCAATTAAACTCATTGAAGAGATGAAAATATCTGAAAAATGCAAATACATTGCAGTTGAGTGCACAATTTGTTATAAGCACATACTCATACACAACCAGCACACACACACACACACACAGATACAGTCACTGACACACACACAAATTAAAAAATTTTTGGATAACAAATTTACACATTTTAGTGGTTAGCACAGCAAAGAGAAAATTACTTGAAAGCCAAAGTAACAACAAAATCCAAAAAAAAAATAGGAAAACTATGCGACTAGTGGACACCCTGTAAAAAATATACAAACAGCAGATATCTTAAAGTAACTAAATAAAATTCAAAACATACAAAAATATCCTTTTTTAATTTTTTTGTCACTCGGAAAGTGTTGGATATTTTTTGTAGCCTTCAAGTCAAACGCAACGTGGAAACTAATGTACCCCACGCACAGTGCTTTTGATGCAAGTCTAAGGGAATGGTCATTACGTAGGGTATTCCGCCATAGTTGATGGTACATGGCACATCCTTCGGCATGTAAACTGCTTACAAAGTCCGTACTTATCCCCCTATAATACCCCATTAGCGACTTATTCAATTACAGGGGATACAAAAGCCAACACTGCAGCATCGGGCCTCGGAATAATGGCATAAAGAGAACTGCCAAACATACACAACCACACAGTCACACAAGCACACAGACACACACACACATGCACACTCTTCGAAGTCAGGCTGGGAACTCATGTGTCAATCTGCATACACACACCCATAAGTGTGCGTGTGTGTGAGTGTGTATGAGCATAAATGTTGTGTAGGCTTTATGCAAATATATGTATGAGCATGTGTGTGTGTGCGTGTGTTTTGTATGTGTGTGTGTGTGTACTCTAATCAGCAAAATTTCGTTGGTAGAAAAACTGGCAGCAAACTTGGCATCGCCTGCCAAGCTCAAGACATATACACACATGGACAGGCATACATATACACACACACACACACACTGAAAAAGTCTCGTCACACACCATCGCACAGTGCATTAATTTGCATGGCAAGACGCGGACATGAAAAGACCAACGAGCCAAAAGTTTGCTGCCAACACAAAGTCGAAGAGGCAGATGCGAAGGCGGCGCCGAAAGCGTGAGAGTGAAAGGAAGAAAGGAGAGAGAGAGAGAGAGGGAGAGAGAGAGAGAGGGAGATAGAGAAAGTGAGTGAGTGAATAGGAAGGACGGAGCGAGACATGAGATGGGTAACCATTTCCTCATAACCATCTACGCAACATTGTTGCTCCCATTCTCTTAGCCTAGCGCAATTTTTTGGCACACAAAAGTTGACACGTAAAATATTAAAAAAAAAAAGTAAGAAAAAAAGGAAGAAGGAAACGCGAAGAAGAAGAAGCAGAAAAAAGTAAAAATAGAAGAAGAAGAAGAATGTTGCATGCAACGTTTTTCAAAAGTCGCGCACAAACTCAACCATGCGGATCACACACTCACTCACACAAGCATGCAGCGCATATACACACATAGATGTATATATATTTACACGCACACACACACTCACACACACAGGCACACACAGGCACACAGACAAAGGGAACCGCATGCACATTCCTCGTTTGTGTTTTAAAGATGCCACGACGTAGGCTACAAGGTTGCCAGAATGCGTTTAGCTTCTTTGGTGCATTGAGTAGCGGCAACAACAACAATAGTAAAAGCAGAAACTGTAACAACAACAACAACAACAACAGCAACTGCAAAAACAACAGATTTGGCACACACTTGAACTCTAACCAGTCGTTAGTGAATGCCAACAAGGACAATCATTCCCAGGACTAACTAACCGCAATCTTAACCCGCATGGCGCGCGGCAAAGCTCCTTAGGCTGCGAGCCGAAATGCAAAGCCAGCGAAAGCCAGAAACCTGACTGCAACATACCCTGTAAAGTGAATGTGTGAATAACAAACAGATCACAGTTCAAGCAAATGAATCAAATGGTTCTTCCTGATTTCAACTAGTTCATGAACCGAAAACCACCTGAACACGAAACACCACCTGTACATAGACCTAGACAGCGACAGTATTTTAGCTGCACATCGTCTGAGGATGAATGACTCGCCTAACAAATGTTCCAAGCATTTTTTCCGAACTAGTTCATTTAACAATATCTTGTTGGAACGCACTTCACTCCCCAGGAATATGAACTATGTGCCAGCCTGATTACGTATTCCACGCTTGTTAGCAGAAAGCTCATTAATCAGGTACCTGACTACGATTAGTTCCAAACACTGACCGTGAATGCGCTGTTCCTTTCAGAACTAGTTCCCCTGCCACAATATTAATTGTTGTTTTTTAGCTCAAATTAAAGAATATATATCCTGCCAACTCCCAGCTCGGGAGCAGAAGATTTATCTAAAGCAATGCTTTCAGATATTATTAACCGTGAACTAATGATACTTGATTCGTTCTAGAACTAGTTCATAAAAGTATTCGTCATTTGTATTCAAATAGAAAAACATTCATTCATTCATGGCTCTTACAAGAATCGTACAAATGTTAAGGCATCTAAGGGAAACTCTTTACTTGCAAAAGTTATTCAAAGTATGATCTAGATCACGAACTAGATACCTGAGGAATGTTCATGTTACAAATAATACATGCTTCCCATGAATTAATTCGTTGCTGTTTATAGATTCTAAGGCTTAACATACGACATTTTAGTTTTCTTCAAGAACTAGTTCATGAACTATAAAAATATAACTTACCAACAAATAAATGAAGTTGTTTAATTGGAAGTGTGATCCGAAAAAGCACTGCATATACTGAATCATCGCAAATGAACTTGTTATCCTGTGTAATGGAGACTCCGCTGAAAAATGGAAGAAGATAAAAAAGTTCGTCATTAAAAAGGAAAATCTGAGGTCCTTAAAACGTATAATTTAGATGGGAATAAAAAATCATAAAAAACATTTAAATCTTAAAATGAACTGGTTCCATACCATAGAATATTTGATTCACTTTAAAGTTTGCCCCAAGTAAAGAAAATTAAAAGTCTGAGCTGAACACAAGGACATATCCAATTTTCCAGATGAAGTGCTTTGTAGGCGTAAGAATGAGTCACACGTGTTATGAACCATACGACCACCTCTCAGTCAATATTTGAGTGTGTTAGTGCGGGTATGTGTGTGTGTGTGTGTGTGTGTTTGCATATTAAAGTTAAGCCTTCTGACTTTCCGTTCACCCAAGGAGCGAGACAATAAGCGAGCGAGTTAATCAAAAATAAATACGAATACCGAACACAAAGGCGGTAGGCGAAACTTTTCTCCACATCCTTTGGTGTTAACCGTTTGGGAGGACATTTAAGCCAGAGCCAGAGCCAGAGCCAGAGCCGGAGCCAAAGCCGTAGCGGTAGCCAGTGGCAAAGCCAGTTCAGTCGGAGACAAGCTTCGACTGGTGCGAGACACAAAGAGATGTTACGACGAAGGATGATCTCGGCTGTCAAGTATTTTAATATCAACGTAAATATTACATTTATCAACTGGCTAAAAGGCGAAACGGTATACACTAATGGCCGATGGGCGGAACAGGGCGTGGCATGGCATTGACACGCCCAAGCTGCGGCGAGCAGGCAAACAGATAGGCGGACAGACAGACAGGCAGGCAGTAAGGCAGTAAGGGGCAGCTGGCAACTGGCAACTGGCGTGTAGTAAGTAGAGAGTGGCAAGTGGCAAGTAGCAAGTAGCAAGTGGCAAGTGGAAACTGGCAACTGGCAACTGGCAAGTGGCAAGTGGCAAATGGCAAATGAATGGCAAACGGTTGGTGGCAATGCCACCTGACGGCCTTTATCATGTCTGTCAGAAGCGTCAGTTTTGTCACCCGATAAAGTCGACAGGCGATGTTTGGGATTCACATGGCTTAAATCAATATGCACAATAGTCCAGGACCAGAGAGTTGATAATCAGTTGCCAGGGTGGCAGGATGGCAGCTGCCGTCAATCGGCCGCCAATTTCATTTATCGCGTCTTGAGTCAAAAGTGACAGCGGCAAAGTTTATTCAATAAATCCTTTAGCCAAAGTTATTGACAAAGCTTTTAATTGCTTTTGAAAATACCAGCAGCCAGTCCGTCATTCCGTCATTCCGTCATTCCGTCAGTCTGTCAGTCCGTCCCAGTCCCAATCCCAGTCCCAGTCAGCCATCCAGGCAAAGTCCTCCCTTCAAATCAGCCACCCATCCATCCGCTTAACCCCTTCTACGCGCTCTACTCTTTCAATCCCTTCATTTATCTACAACCAAACCATCAAACGCAAGCCCACCACCCACCGCCCACCATCCACCGCCCACCCGTTCCCTGCATGTGTTGCCTGCCGCGTTTTAACTAATTGCAATAAAATTTCTGGCGTCGCCTTCGGCTCGCTGCGCGTTAATGTCAAAGCTGTCAGGCAGTTCGTCAGGAGCAGCGCCGACAAAGGCGGCAACTTGCGCCGTTACATTGAAGCCAAGGCAAGTCTCTGTCAAGCCGAATCTTACTTCATCCTCCATTCCCGAGCCTCCCTCCCCACCATCCCCTTCCCACTTCTTTCTTCTCCTTCTCCTTCATTTTCCACTATTCCATTTTCAGTCATCTGCATTTGGCCGCATTCACATTTGCTTCTAAATACCCTGCAGGAATCGAAGGACCCAGGCAAGCTGTTTATGTCTATCGATGCTTATATGTCTATCGATGATTACATATCTATCGATTATTAATAAATGCAATTTTGTACCCTAAAACATACGCCTAAGAATAACTTAGACAAAAAGTATGTGACCTTCGAAAGAGTTTGGAATTTATGAAGATTTCTTGGTTATATGTAAAGTGTTCCTGCCCGGTTTCGGATTCGAGCATATAGAAGAAATATATATCTATAATCCTGTAAATATCGTAAATATTTTATTAAACATAAGGTTTCTCAGATTTGGTTAAATGTATAACAACCTTGCTCTGATTATTGGTAAAAAGTATTTTGATAATAGTTTAGGCATTTTCTGAAAGGATAATGTGGATAAATAAATATAATTATATATTTAAAAAATATATTATAAATATCTTTATATATATATAAAATATATACATATACTATCTATAATAAACTATTATTAAACAAAAGCTAAAGACTTTACGATATTGAAAGCCATTGATTCAGTGGAAGAGATAAACAATACGATATTCGAATACTTTTATTCTGGGGATCAATATGTGTATATGTTATGTGTATATATTGATATATATATATATTATATATTATATACCTTACAGGGTATCTGTTGGTCGGGCATCGCTTTGCCTCTTACGCACTTACTTGCCTTTTTTGTGCGATGTCAAAAGCGTAGTTTGAGCAAATGACTCAATGACGTTAAGTGCTAAATCTGTAAAAGTGAAATGCAGAAATGGCAATGGCATCAAACACCCTGTGACTCACACCCAGCACACACCCGTAACACCCGGAACAGTTGGCATACCCATCATCCCGTCCGGCAAATACTCATCATCATTATTGCGATGACGTTGTTAGTTTAGAAAGTGCCTACCAATTTTCGTTCAGTGTATCTCAGCAGTAAAATTACCCAAATGAAATTTGCCTTTGACTCGTGAATTCGACTCTTGCTGTGAACTGTGAGCTGTAACTGAAACTATTACTGTAATTGTAACTCTCACTGTGACTGTGACTGTAAGTGTGACTGTAAGTGTGACTGTGAGTGTGACTGTAAGTGTGACTGTGACTGTAACTGTCAGTGTGACTCTTACTTTGACTGTGACTCAAAGTGTGACGGTGATTGTGACTGTGACTCTAAGTGTGACTGTGACTGTGACTGTGACTCTAAGTGTGACTGTGACTGTGAGTGTGACTGTGAGTGTGACTGTGAGTGTGACTGTGAGTGTGGCTGTAAGTGTGACTGTGACTGTAAGTGTGACTGTGAGTGTAACTGTGAGTGTGACTGAGACTGTGAGTGTAACTGCAATTGTGACTGTGACTGTGACTGTGACTATAAGTGTATCTGTCAGTGTGACTGTAAGTGTGACTGTGACTCTTAGTATGACTGTGAGTGTTGCTGTATGTGTGACTGTGAGTGTGACTGTGAGTGTGACTGTGAGTGTGACTGTGAGTGTGACTGTGAGTGTGACTGTAAGTGAGACTGTAAGTGTGACTGTTACTTATATTGAGAGATGAATTAGTTTGTCCACGTGGCTGATTTCCATTAGTGTGAATAAGTTTTTCCGCGTCATGAGCGACTTATCGAAATCTGCGCAATCATAAAATCTATTTCGAATCTATGGTAGATGCAGGATACATTATAAATATCCTGTAATGGGCGTGAATGACTCAATGCAGAGCGGATTGAAATTGGCCTTCCATTAACAGGTTAGATGGAATGAAAGGATCTATTAACATTTAACCAACGCGAACTTAATGTGAAACTGATGCAAGATGTATGTGTATATGTGTGTGGCTGGGGGTGTGGGTGTGGGTGTATTTTGTGTATATAATGAAACCTTCGGTTCGTTTGAACATGAACCAGTTGTGAATTACATCGAGAACATATTTCATTAGCCCATCCGACATACTTACACTAAGCTCGATCTGGCGACTAAGGTTGGGTTAATTTGGACTGGGACCGAGTCGAACTAGGGGATTGGGTGAGCGAAGCTAATACAGTGTAAGCCCTAAAAGGTTTTCCAAGATATGACCAGCATGACCAGGCCCAAAAGGTCAGCTGCTGCTGTTGTTGCTGCTGCTGATGCTGCTGCTGCTGCTGTTCCTCCTGTGGCTGCTTCTGTGGCTACTCCTGCGGCAGCAGCTTTTGCTCCTGTACCCCCCAATGCTGCTGGGAATAGAGTCTTCGTTGTGGTCCAGAGAACTGCGGCTCGTAAAGTACGCACAAATTACGGAGTATAAGGGCATGAGGGCTCAGTTCTGGGCCGGACGTGCTCTACTCTCATAATAGATGGCCAACACGTTGTTCTTGTTGTCGTTGTCGTTGTCGTTGTCTTTGTAGTTGTCGCTGCTGTTGTTTGGCTCTCAGGAGCATTTTAGGCCGTAAAAGGACCACAGGGCCATAGCCACTTACCACTGCCTTCATCTTAGCAACTCGAGACCGTACCCTTACCCATTCCCATTCCCATACCCATAGCCATACCCTTACCCATACCCTTACCCATACCCTTATCCTTACCCATACCCTTATCCTTACCCATACCCATGACCGTAACCATGACCATGCCCGTAACCAAACCCGTACTCGTACTCGAACTCGCACTCGGACGTATTCCATATTTCATGGTGGGACACGTCGTACACACATCCTAATCAATATCAATTACAGATCCCTTTGACTGCAATCGGTATTAGGAGCACAGGACACTCTCAGCTTGTCGAGGACGCACGTTAAAGATGCATTGAGTAGCTGCAAATTTTCCACAATCCCAACAGCTTCAACCGAACACTTGCCACTTCAACCGAACACTTGCCACTTCAACCCATGCAAAATGTTAGAGTTTAGACACAATTTTCTTTTTTAATCAAAATTAAATTGATTGCAATTGATTAAAATTGATTGAAAATTGGACTGAATGAGGCGATGTCAAGCAGCGACACCCAAAGGTAGCTCGTAAATTGAATTCGCAGATGCATCTTCATCAAAGATGTCAATTAATTATTAATGAAGAGACATTGATAATTCATAACTCTATGGCAACGTCAAGGGAACACACTTGAAGTTCGAAGTCTTGTGTCCTTTGAGAACGAAATGGAAATGAAAATGAAAATGTAAATGTAAATGAAAATGAAGGACATGCAAAATACTCAGGGGACGGCGTTGGTTTAGTCATTTAATTTGTACTTGAAAGAAAAACAATGAGTGTACAGGCATTTCCGACTATGTCATACCCTGAGCTCATTTATTATCCTTGTGTTATCCTTCAGTGGCATCGGCGTTGAATTTGGATTTTAAATGAAAATCGACTTTAAGATACATTTAGTCTATCAAAGAGCCCCAATATTAACATTGCAATCGAAATTCCCTTTTGTGGTGAACTTTTCAGTGAGTTTTCATTGAGTTTCCCTCTAATTGAAATGTTGCCTTTTAAGTTTTTCCGATTGCGAAAATCCGAAACCCCAAAAAAAACTGCACAATCGAGTATTTCAGACTTTTTGACAACGACGAACTCTCTGCAAATAGAAAGAACAAACTATGCGGAGCTCAGTCGGAAGCTTAGCTGAATAAATAAGCCAACAAAGGACCAGGACCTCTGGCAGGACCCCAGCTACCAACGACGTGCAACGTGCGTCGAGTTGTTGGCCCATAGGTTTTAACGCCTGGCAATTACAAGGCACAACTTTTGCAGGCCCGCATTTCAGAACAAACACACAACTCATGCACGCACACACACACACGCATACACACACACACACGCATATATAGGGATACAAGCACGCATATACACTCACACTTTTGCATGTTTGTTGTTGTGTGCAACCACACACACACACACGCACACAAATACACACAGTAGCTGGCAGAGCCACAGGCAAAGTCATTTCATTGCACATACGCCGCGTGCACCATCAGCCTCATCGGTGGCAACAAAACGCACAGCTACGCCCCCATCCTTCGCCCATTGGAACGCAGTTGGTGGCTAATTAGCAGGCGGCAGCCCGAAGATGGCTGCGCATAATTGCATGTTGCATTAAATTAAAAACCACTGGCATAGGCGGCAACGTGCACTCAGTAAAAAAAAAAAAAAAAGGACAAAAAAAACGAAGTTAAGAGTGAAATTTCGAAGCGGATAACAGGGAGAGGGGGAGGGGAGGGAAGTGTCGGAGGAAAACCAAATTGAAAATTATGAAAAGTGCAGAATAATATTCAAAAAAAGGCAGTATAGAAAAAGGGTTTGAATTGTGTTGGAATCTGAAATTGTTGGGCGGAGGGGAAGAGAGAGAGAAAGAGCTAGATAGAAAGTTGGAAGGATGCTAAAATGGAAGGGTGGGATGGATGCCAGAATGGAGGGATGGGAGGGATGCTAGAGTGGAAGGATGGGAGGGATGCTAGAATGGAGGGATGGGAGGGATGCTAGAATGGAGGGATGGGAGGGATGCCAGAATGGAAGGATGGGATGGATGCTAGAGTGGAAGGATGGGGCATACATTGTGCGTGTTGTTGCTAGTGCTGCTGGGCTTACTTCTCGTTTTAAGTAACAGTTAAAAACGAGAATGAGAAAAATGCTTAAATCAGCCCCGAGATTATCTGGGTTAGTGGAATTCGCGCGCATTTCCTGCTCATTTCAACCGCATTTTAATGTGACAGAGAAAATTATAATAACACAAGTAAAGGGAGAAGAAAAAAGCGCCGTAAAGCAGAAACAAAAAAGGAAAGTGAAAACTTGCAAGGCAGAGACAGAGAGTGTTTTGTGGGTGGAGCTGTGGGGGCGGTGGGGAAGGCCGGTAGAAGGTAGGTAGGGCGGTAGGACGGAAGGGAATGGCGGAGTGAAAAGCGAGGCCCTCAACAAATTACGAGCAACGAGTATTTTCATAATTCACACTGACTTTTACCAGTCCCAGGCGCAGTTCTAGCACCAAAAACAGCAAGAAGCAGCGGGACGTGGAAGTGGCAAAAGAGGAAGGGGAAGGGTAAGGGGTAGGGGGAAAGTGTATGCAAGAGGGGATGAGGGAGGAGGCGTGCTATTGTCTTTTTCCGCAATGCCATCGAAGCGGCAGTGGCAGCGACTAAAACCAAGGCAACTGCTCCATGTGACTGAGTGAGTGGGTAAACGGGTAAGCGGGTAAACGGGTAAGCGGGTAAACGGGTAAGCGGGTAAAGCGGTAAGAGGGTGAGTGGGTGGCAAGTAATCAGGCGAAACCAACAAACTTTTACTTATATTTAAAGGCTGCTGCAGCTGCAGTGAAATGCTGACAAAAAGCATCAGACAGTGGACAGAATGTGGGCAGAAAGGACCACCAGACGGGGACGGGGCGGAAACGGGGACGGGGGGTGCAGGACCAGAGAACAGGCAGAGTGTGCAACAAGAAATAACAGCCGCCGGACGACGGACAACAGACGAAGAGACGACGGACAACAGTCGACGGGATGACGGCCGACAGACGACAGAGGACAGAGGACAGAGGACGAAGAACGGAGAACGGTGGACAGAGGACGGACGACCAACGGCGAACGGCGAACGGCGAACGACGAACGACAGGAAATGGAGGCTGCTGCTATCCGTTGCTGGTTGCTATATCCCTTTGCCTGGCCATTCGTACCAGTATCACTATCTGTATTCCATAATCCTTAGCACAGCCCAAGCCCCAAACCCCCATTTTCATTTCCAACCTCCCCCCCCCCCTGATCCTTCCCCGCACTAACACTAAACTGTGTATTTGGACTGCGCTGCACGGCGCCAACAAAACAGTCATTAAGCCCTTGGCAGCGAGTCGCAAGGATTTGGACAGTCCAATGCAAAGATCTCAAAGACTCATCAGATGTATATAAAAACACATACATATATACATATATATGTATATACATGTATACACTCTTTTCAATGTATGTGCTTTATATATGTAGATATTTATATTTGATTCTTGTTTGAGACTCTAAGAAATCCGCTTAAGGCAGCGCCAACCGTTGAAATCCTTCAGCGTAAGATCAAATTTCGCTCTTCGCCATTTTTGTTAAATTCAAGGACTTTTCCAATTATTTTACTCATAAGCTATTAAATTACCGCTCCTTCAAGTTAATTGCTCAAACTTTTAATAACAACTATTAAGTTAACCGTTGCCTAAAATAAGTCAAAGCCGCGTACTCAAAAACCCAAGGCCTCCCCCAAGGGGCGTCGACTTAGAAGGTAAATCGCCTGCAAATTTGATGAGTGCATCATGAAAATAAGTTGTGCGTGTGCTTGAGTGTGTGTGTATGTGGCAAGTATCAAAATAAAACCTTGTAAATTGAAATATGTAGATCATGAATATATATATACATATATATGTATATATATTTATATTCAAATGCACAAAGAAAGCTTGTCAATAAGTTGAATGGGATAAAAAGTGATGCATTTCCGGCAAGCAGATTAAATTGATTGAATTAAATCGTTATATAGTTCAGATATTTAGTATATTTACATAATAAATGTATGTGTAAGCCATCTCTGCATATTCTAGATTTGATTATTAGTTTTGTAATTTAATTAAATTGTTGCGGCCAAACAAACCGAGGCGAAGCGAAAGTTCTGTTTGCACATCAATAAATGCAACATCCAAACAAAATGTTCGAATAAAGTATTCGCTTTATTTGAACTGTTGAGTGGCGTTGAGTTCGTTCTTTGAATTCGGAAAATACTCCTAAACAACGCCATGCCAGTTGGCAGTGCGCATCGTATGGGTTAAGGGGATCCTGCAAGTGCCAGAGGGGAAGTGGCAATTCAAGGCTGAAAAGGGAAAAGATGCGAAAGGGTCTGTCAGGCGACCAGAAAGCAAAATGTTGACATGCCAAATGTGTCATAAACAACTTTGTGTGCACATTTGCCATACACACACACACAGACACACACACACACACTCTAAAAAACACACACACACATTCACATTTATAGGTTCACACACACACACATTTTTATTTATGTGTGTTGGATTGCCCGCTAGTTGCCAAAGTTGATGCAATTTCAATTTGAGTTTTATTTTGTGTGGTGAGTTTCTGTACGTTTTGAATACCCCACACTTTATGCAGCGCCTCTGAGGGGGGTTTGCGGCCTGAGTAAAAAACTCCTAGATGAAAAAAAGTTCTGCATTGGGAAGCATCCAAATGAAGTGCATCGAAGATGGGGCTATTTTTGTATGGGCCAACTTTCAGTGAGCAAGACTAGCAGATCCTTTACGGTATTTGCAGTTCACGAAAAGGACATTACACTGGCATTTTTCAACCAATCAAATGATGTGAGTAGAATTTCACTCTCGATTATATCTGAGTATAAAAAACTTCATTTGATTGCCCAAAATTGATGATTTTTATAGAGTCCGTGGCTTGGTTTTATTTTTGCTTTGCGGCTGCTCCTTACAGAGTATCCTTAAGCTGATCAGTCTATTAGGTTCTTTAGGTCCTTTCGCCTATTGTTTTATTTCTGGACATGGGTGCTTCTTAGACATTTTATAGCCAAATTGTCGTTTTTGACAATGCAAACATAATTTCAACTGTACACAAAGTACATGGCACATACATGTGTGCTTTTGTGTTCGTGTGTGTGTGTGTGTGTATTTGTGTGTTGATGTGTGTGTTAGTGTATAGATTTGATATAGCTATGCGCTGTAAAGAAAAAATGTAGGAAGCTAAAATTCCCTACAAGACTCACAGATACACACACAGTCACACACAGCCACACACAGTCACACACAGACAAACACACACCGAACTTTGGTGTATCTGTCACCACATCGCACACCCTCGACAAGCGATGAGTGTGAGTAGTTATAATTTTTAGGATTCCTTTGCCTACAACGTTTTGTTGTCACTTTTGCTACTTGTGCTTGCACTTCTGCTCGTGCTTGTGCTTGTGCTTGTGCTTCTCCTTTTGGTTCGTGTCTTTGCTTCTCGGCTGCTATTCTCATTCAAGCGCACTTGAACAAATAAGCACTCTTGGCCATACTCACTTAGCCACTTACTTACAGCTGTTGCCATTGTTGTTAGCATTGTTGTTGCCCCTCTTCCTCCCCTTCCTCCTCATCCTCCCCATCCTCTTCATTGTGTTCTTCACATTCTTCTTTTGCTTGTCTTTGTTGCCGCTTCCACTGCTGCTGCTGCCACTGCCGCTGCGGTTGTTGTTGTCGCAACTGTCACGCCCACTGCTTTCAGCTTTCAGCTAAGTAAGTATTTACGAGCATTGTATGCGATATTAGTGTAACATAATGCGGTGACAATGGCTATGGAAGGCATTTTCAAAAACTACTTTCGACAGTCGGACAATCGGACAATCGGACACCCGAACAATCGGACAATCGTTAAGTTCCTCACTGCATACAATAAAAAAAAAAAACAAGAAAAAAACTATGCACGCACACGCACACACATCTCAACATATACACTCATATATACACATAAATTGTTATAAATTAACACATACACACAAACACACACACATACACACATATACTTCATACACATCCACATGACTTTCCCATACAACTGCCAACGACGATTGACCCCAATATTAATGACACTTGCCACTGTCATTAAAGGAAGAATTGCTCCAAGGAATTGTCCTATAAATCAGACTCATTTCATATATCAGAACATATCTATAAATATACAAATCTCACACATATGCATATACATACGCATATTATTTATATACTATATATAAACTAATAAAAGACTTCATCTCAGACAAAATCTTTCAAGTTGAGTCCTTAATAACTTTACTTTAATTTCGTTAATGAGGATTTATATATGTATGCAAATCTCTGTATGTATGTGTGTGTACGTATATTAAATAGTATTAAGATATATACATTATTATATGAATATTATATTTATTTTAAGGATGAATAAAATTATAAATAAAATCCAGAAAAATTTAAAAGTCAGCAGCGTCGGAAATAAAGGCGTCTAGGTATAGGGGTATAGGGGCATAGGAATATAGAGGTATAGAGGTATAGAGGTATAGAGGTATAGAGGTATAGAGGTATAGAGGTATAGAGGTATAGAGGTATAGAGGTATAGAGGTATAGAGGTATAGAGGTATAGAGGTATAGAGGTATAGAGGTATAGAGGTATAGAGGTATAGAGGTATAGGGAGAGAGCTTGAAGCTGCGGCGTATAAACTTATATAAAAATATCACTCAGAATTTGTTACCAGTATACTCTACTCTCATATACGATACACTCATATAACCCACACACTAAACTCTACTCTCATATACCCCACATTCATATACCCTACACTCATATATCCTATTTAAATTGAAAACTTAAAGGACGCCATTTGACGTCATTGCCAATATGAATGGAGATTCGAGGATGAACGCATCTGAGGATCAACAGATTTGGTCTCAGGATTTAAGGATTGCATATCCTGAATCGGTAATTAAGCTCGCGTGTATCCTACACTCAAAATCGCCATCTTTTAAATAAGCTGTTATTGGCAACCAATTCTGATTTACTTATATTTTACAGGAATTATTTAAATATAATAAATTTAATTTAATTTAAATTAAATTAATTAAGTGTAGGGTATTTGGTGGTCATTAGGACATCTCTGGTACATAGAATGGGAAGCAAAATTAATTTCGGAAAAAGTAGAAACTTATTTAGTTAATTTGAATTTCATTTTGTGATTTTTATATCCTTCGTCCCGAAAATAGAAACTTGAAGGAGTTGTCCAGGACTTTTATTCCTTATAGCATTTGCATACAAATTTCAATTGAACTGTCGAACTGAGAGCTAAGGGCTGAGAACTAAGAACTAAGGACTGAGAGCTGGGAACTGGGAACTGAGAGCTGAGGCAGAACTAAAGCAGGACTAAGGCAGGACTAAAGAAATGCTCGGCAAAACTTCAAACAATTTAAATTACCCAATTACGAGTACAAGAAAAGTGTATGCAAATAGCAAATAAACCAAGAAACAAACAACAACAGCGGCAACTACAAAGAACAGCAAATTGTTGTCGCGCAACAACAACAACAACAACAACAACAAACAATAAACTGCAACAACATCAACGTCAACAGACGTTGTTAAATAAATAGCGCATAGCTGGGTAAAAGTAAGCCAATTTTTGGACGTGGAACTGCATCCGAGCTTATCAAAGGCGCGACGGTTGGTGGGGCATTGAGGGGCGGAAGAGCAGTCCGGAGGTTGAAGAAACGTAAGTGAAATAAAATGTCAGGCAATCACCGAACCCCATACACCCTTCAGATCTACAGCAGCGGCCATTACATATCATATAATGGCCAATAAAAATGTTGAAAAATCCATCATATTAAAGGCTCTCTCTCTCTCCGCGAACAGCGAAGATTAGGAAGAGGAAGAGGAGCTCCTCCCCAACAAAGTTGGCGGCGAGGGGGCAGTCCGGACTGTCTTTATGTAGCGACTGTCCTCAAGTGCTCTTCAGCTAGCAGGGATATTTGTTTTTTTATTTGGGGGGCTCTCTTGACGGGGGCCAAAGGTTGCGTTGCAAGGTAAACACGAGCATGCGACAAGTTGGCCATCTCCAGTGACCCAGCACCAGCAGAGAGCAAAGCGGCGGAGGAGGCAGAGGGAATAGCAGAAGACCTTGGAGGACAGCAGCAGCAGCAGCAGCAGTGGTAGCAACAGCAGCAGCAGCAGCAGCAGCGACAGGATGCAGGACCAGCATTGCGACCTTGAGTGCTCGTCGACCATCAACTAAAGCCCACGGCTGTCCATTGCAGTAATAAGTGTTGTCAAAAAAAGGAAAACAGTGTGTACTCTTCCTTAGTGGACAACTTTGATAAGTGCTTGTGTTTGGTTGGTGCTTCTCCGCATTTTTTGGTGGTGAGGAGGTAAGGAGGTGAGGTGAGGTAAGGCACCCCCTGGCGTGCAGTTTTCCTGCTCTGCCGCTCTTCGGCTTTCTAAAAATTGCAAATGCATTTTGTGGCCCAGGGCCAAGGCGAATGCCACAAAAGTCGTTTTGCCACATTTAATTGTTTCAATTTCTGTGAATCCTCAACGCAGCAAGGACCTTTACTTCGCTCCTGTCCAACCTTGGTCTATAGTCTAGAACTTTGCCAAGTTCTACTTATTTACATCAATTAATTATTTTGCCTGCTTTCCGCTGCCCGCTGCCTACTGCCTGCATTTGCTGTATGAAGGACATTCTACCAGTGTGCCCCTGTCAGGTTATTTATTTAACAATCTTTTAATTGCAGCCCAAGCTATCAACATAACATTGGCACTGTTAAAGTGGCGATTACAGAAACTGTTAGCTCTCCATTTTCCTGACTCTTTCAGATTTCCCACTTGATTTTTATAGAAGCCTTCGCAACTAAATGAATGTCTTTACTCTTAATAACAAAAAACTTCTTTGGCTTTTCTGCTATCAAAAATGTTAGCAAAACATACTGTTAATGTGCAAATGTGACTGTTAACGTGACAGTTACACCCAGCTTCTATTATTCTGTTGGGTTTTTATTTCTTACTGGTAATTCATCTCTGAAAATCAGTTAACAGCAATTTCACCCCTGCAATTATGAGTCTAAGAAGATATAACATAACATTTCTACAATTACAGTGTCTGTTAACTTGCGTCTGTTTCTGTTGCTGTTTCTGTTTCCTTCGGTTTCACCCATATCAAATAAATAGACTGCCTTTTTAATACCTTTGAGTATGCGATATTTACTCCATTTACAGTGACTCCCCAACTATAAAATAAATTGTTGGTTTTACGGTTCCTGTTTCCTTTTTATGCTGCAATGTCCTTTGGCATCCATTGCTATTGACACAATCCTTTCTATTTGATACACTTTATATTGTCTCCTAGATAACTATTTGTTTTGCAACTATTTTAATGTCCAAACTATTCCGGCATTTACTTTAACTGCTGATTCCTCTATTACATCTACTTTTATGATCACTTCCTTGATTGAGCTCTTTTGCTGTCTCTTCCTCTAATTGCACTGTTTATTACCAATGACGACTTTTATTATAACTTACATAATGACTGCCCTACATGCGGGGCACTACTTAACTATTTGAATTAATTGAATCTCTGTCTGTTCTTTAACATCTGAACGAGTTTTATTGATCGTTTTATTTTTTTTCTGTTACTGCTACTGTTACTGTTAATGTTACTCTGACTGTTACTGTGACTGTTACTGTTACTGTTATTGTTACTCTTACTGTTACTGTTATTGTTACTGTTACTGTTATTGTTACTGTTACTGTTACTGTTACTGTTACTGTTACTGTTACTATTACTGTTACTGTTACTGTTACTGTTACTGTTACTGTTACTGTGACTGTTACTGTTACTGTTACTGTTACTGTTACTGTTACTGTTACTGTTACTGTTACTGTTACTGTTACTGTTACTGTTACTGTTACTGTTACTGTTACTGTTACTGTTACTGTTACTGTTAATGTTACTGTTACTGTTACTGTTACTGTTACTGTTACTGTTACTGCTACTGCTTCTGTTACTGTTTCTGTTGCTGTTACTGTTACTGTTACTGTTACTGCTACTGCTTCTGTTACTGTTTCTGTTGCTGTTACTGTTACTGTTTTCTGTTGCAGCCGCTTTTACTGAGAGATCTTCCGTTAAAATTTTTTTACAGTTTACTCTTTGTGTTATTTACTGTCAGAGACAACTAACCTAGGTTACTGTAAAACAAATGTTAGGACAAGAGCAGATGCTGATGCTACAGTTAAAGCTCGATTTAATAACATTTTTGTGGGCTCACCTCACTGTCACGTGACAAAGTACCAGGCGAATCTTATTGTGACCAGTGTAAACATCATCAAATGCCGCTCCATTCGGCTTAGCTGCTGCGTCCGAGCAATTGCAATTAATTCAATGTCAGTTCAACTGTTGGTGGGGGGAAGGCAATGCTGGGAGCGCAACCAGAGCTAAAATTAGATACTGGTCGAAGGACCGAATGGCTGTCCTCGCCAACACGACCAGCGGCCAGACAACGACAACTGCTTCTCAGCAGAATTACAGGAGTGGAGAAGGTGGCTGGAGTGGGCGGAGTGGGCGGAGTTAACGGAGTGGACGGAGTGGACGGAATGAGAGGCAGCAGCATCGCAATTTCAAATCGCGTAAAAGTTTTTGACAATGGTCCCTGACTGCGTCGTAGGTGCTTATCTGTGCAGCAGAAGGACTTTGCCTCAATCCATTTGCGTTTGCCCTCAGACAATGGAAAAGTCGATTGGGATGCCTTTGCAGCGATTAATGCGGCTTTCCGGCAAAGGAGAGGATGATCAGGCTGATAGAAATGATGCTGGTGGTGCTGGTAGTGATGGTGGTGCTGATGATGAAGCTTAGTGAACTGCCTGCATTCCCTTTGAGACACAAATCGAATCGAATCGAATCGAACTGAATCGGCATTTCACAAGTTCTTTAAACTTTTTAAGTTAATAACCTTAGTTGCCATTGGGCGTAACCAGTTAAGTAAAGCTTAAGCCAGTCCAAATGAAAACAAAAAATAAAATAATAATAAAAACAAAAATGAAAATGAAAATGAAAATGAAAATGAAAATAAAAGGTCTCTCTATAAAGTTTTGCCCAATTTGTGCAATCGTTCCGCCTTCATTCACAGACATGTGTTGATTGTAGCCCGTAAAATGTTTGCCTCTGGAAACAGCTCCCAGAAGTCCAATAAGCCATAACAGCAATATGCAGCTTTAATTAGTGATTAAAGCTAATTGTGTTATATTACTCGAGCAGGATGGGAAGGACGAAAATGCAGATGAGGAGTTAGAGGGAAAGGAAAAAGGTAGAGGTAAAGGGAAAAGAAATGGAATTGAGAAAGCGAGAGAGCAACTCCTTTGGCCGTTTGGCATTGCCGTTAAAGGCAGCCAGCGGCGGAAATGACGTCGTCAATGTCAAAGGCAAATTTAGCACCGCACAAAAACTTTAACTTTTAAACAGTTTCACGGCAACGACAAAAGCAGCAGTGGCAGTGGCAGCGGCAGTGGCAGTGGCTGCGGCAGTGGCAGTGGCTGCGGCAGCGGCGACAGAAGCGGCAGCTGGAAGCCATTACAATCCCCAACCACGGCAAATTGCACACCTCATCCACCGTTCCATTTACCGGGTAAACGGGTAAACGGGTGAACGGGTAGAAATATCAAACTACCAAAATACCAAAATAGCAAAATGCCAAAATACCAAAATACCAAAATAGGTGAACGCAGCTTAGCAAATTGTTCGCTGGCAACGACTTGAGTTTTATTTTTATGTTGATGCAAAAACTTTACGTGCTCAAGTTTATTGAGTGCCTGCTGTCAAGCTGCCGACTAAGGGGGTATCACCTATGTGTGTGAGTGTGTGCGTATGTATTACTTTCCTGCGTGTGTCTGTGCGTGTGTCTGTGCGTGTGTGCGTTTGTGTGTGTACGTGAGTGTCGCAGTCACAGCCAGTGACAGTTAAATGGGTAAAAAGGACATCGCTTGGGTCGGTCGCTTTACAAATGAAACTCGTCTCATTTCTCTTGCTCTTCCCCTTTCTCTTCCCATTTCTCTTTCTCTTTCCCTTCCCCATCCGTACAGTTATATCCACCACTTCTTCTCCAGTCTGCTTTCGGGTTAATCAGCGATGAGTTAAAATGCACAGCCAGCAGCAGGTGGCAAATGAGGCAATCGCGCCGTTTGTTTTCCCGGAAATGGGGTTTCATTAGCTTTTCACCAAAACTCCTGTCTAACACAAAACATGAGATCTCGCAGGAAGAGCCAACAGCGTAGTCCTTAAAATCAAATGTCGAAGAAAGAAAGACGGTCAAATCATAATGTATTTTAAATAGAAGCAAAAGTCTAATTGCATTTCTGCTAATGTCAAGGACTACAAAAATAAACTGTCACCCGTTTCAACGATTCATTTATATCATTATATCCTTGCTCCTCTACACGTTCCCATACACTCATAAATTATTTAAATGAATGTATGTGACTAGGAATGGGACTCTGCAAATATGTTGAGTTGCTGCAGGAGCACAGATGTTGCGGTACGTGATTTTCGGCTCTACAGTTGATATCATCTTGAATTGGGTCTGTCCTCATCTTGAATCAGGACCTCAACTTGGAGGGTAAGAAGCTCCGGACAATCAACGAATATTCACACCGAATCACAACAAATAATTGGCATTCACTTCGCATATGAAAATATTCAAAAAAAAAAAGCTCAGGCGACTAGAAATCAAATCAGGAAGGGTTCCTTTTTGATTGGTCGAACCGATTGAATTCTGTCTCTCTAACCGATTCAAAACCAACCGCAAAAATTAAATTGATAAATAAATGTTTCCCCCCATAAATAACGCACAAGAATTTTCAGGCCAATCAATTTCTTTGCACAATTAAAGTCCTTCAAGGACTGACACATAATTCAAAAGTGTTTCTCATTTTTTAATCATTTGTTTTCCTATTTCCAAAATAACAGGCGAACAGCAATTTTAAACAGTTTTTATTACCTAACATTTTTAGACTCTTCCAATTATCTTATTTAATGTGTGATTGTGTGTGTGTGTGTTGTGTTTGCGTGTGTAAATGTAAGTGATTTACGAAAAGAGACAATTGCGTAGTCAGAAATAAAAATCAAGGAATTTTTTTATTTTGACGAATTTTTTTTAAAAAACCAAACAGACTGCATTTTTTACCGTTTCAAGAGCGTCAAAATTAAATTTTTATTATATATTATATATATTATTATATATATATATATTAAAATATTATAAATAAATAAATAAACTGCATAAATATAACCGCATAAATATCAGGCAAACAGAAAACTCAAATGGATTATTTTCAACTATAAATTTGTACTTTGTATTTAGCAAAGACAAGAACCATTCGAGTTGAACTAATTGATAGTCGTTTCATGCTTGGATATGAAAGAGTTTTAAATTATTTTCATATATAAATTTGTTCACCCTTTAGCAAAGACAACAACCATTCGAGTTGAATAACTCCAGTGTCGCGGCTTTGATAAAGCAACTAATTTGATATGTCGTTTTATGCTTGGATTTACAAGAGTTTTCGATCGAATGTAGGGAAAGTGTGTAAGACTTTTAAGGACACAACAATATTAAGTATCCCTACACCTAATAAAAGGATCTGGAATCTGGGATCTGGGAACTGACATCAAATCGTATGGCCAGATCACAGTCCGTCCATTGGTTTACTATTTTGCATTTTCTTTATACATTAAAGTGAATCGTAACTTTATAATATAAGATGGCAGCTAAGTAAAAGTCCTGTCTGTGAACACCTCAATTTTTAATGAAGCCAACGCAGCGAGTGGAGGAAGAAAAAGCGAAGCCCTTATGGCCATAAAATGAAATGGAAAACTGGCGCCAACGGGCCCAGAGCTGAGAAAGGAAAGACTAAAATGTTGCATCACTTTTAGCGGACATAACAAAAGCCATTAAGCAAACTAACACCGAGAGGGCCCAGATCCGTGGGCTATGCTCTTGCCCGTGCCCGTGTTCCTGCCCGTGTTCCTGCCCGTGTTCCTACCCGTGTTCGTGCTCTTGCTCGTGCTTGTGCTTGTGCTTGTGCTCGTGCTCGCCGTTGGTCCCACATCCATTTTCATTCCCATTTCCATTCCCGTTCCCATTCCCGTTCCCGTTCCCGTTCCCCTTCCATTTCTATTCTGCATTTACGTTTTCATTTTCAATGCTCTCCCATAACTGAACACTTCGCGCTGAGGCAAGAGTTTAAATCTAGTTTTTCCATGTCCATGTCAAAGTTCATGTTGCTTGTCGTGAAGTTTAATTTAGGGTGAAGTTTAATTGCTTTCGGTTTGTGTGCGACACAACTAAGTTGCACCTCATCGAAAAATTAACCGCTCTGTTTGAAAAGTTGGTCACACTCAGTTTAACAGTTACTCAGCTTGCAAGCCCAGCAGCACGCGAATCGAAGGCAGAGGCTCAGAAATCGACTAATAGCTGCCTCGTGACGGCCCACCGGGTGGTCTCCAAATGTGGCAAGCACCGCAATCAGCAACGTGACCCACAGGATGGTGAATGATCACATGGCAATGTTAAGTCCACTGTTTCCTTTACGACATACACACACACTCACACACACAGAGAGAGATGAACGCACACGCAAGGCAGACGAAACGTGGCTAGCCTGAACGCCCCCGCAATGTAGCCGTCAATTACTCGACTGTGGACATGACACTGCGTGTCACTTGGATAATAGACGCAAGTCCTGCCAGCCTGTGGACAAGCTGTCCAGTTTCTGCTGCCAATTGTTGCTGTAACTATCAACTAAAAGGTTCCCACGACATTTACCGTACAGAATGAAGAACGTAGAGCGTAGACCGTAGACCGTAGACCGTAGACCGTAGACCATAGACAAGGCGACGTCTGACAATTAAAGACAGGCGGAAAGTCACGAATCAAACAAAACGTTCAAGGATATTCGAAGCGTCCTTGTGATCTGCAAAAGGAGTTGCATAATTAAGGCTAAGCAGGAAGCTGTTGGGGCTTAGGAACGAAGCTAAAATTAACGGCCAGGATATGCAAGACAGCTCCTACACAAAATTGATCAATTTTTCTACAGGATATGTTTCAAACAGTGCAATCCTGTCAAACACTTGGCCATAATCCTTAAAATCAACACATTTAAAATTCCGACCCCTTTTATCCGCCAAGGAATTTATTATATACTTGGCATGTTGCACACATGTTCCTCACTGCCAGCCCGAACTTAATTTATCATATTGGACATTTTTTGGCCCCAAAGGACATTTCGGACACATGTTCTTGTCCACCAACAATTATGACAACACAAAAAACCCAAAACCTAAAGCACTTATCAAAATGTTTTCGCAGAACTTAAATTGAAACAAGTAACAAGAGTTCTTACCAAAAGTACTTGAACGGCTTATACCCTGTAGTTGCAAAGGACAAAGTTGCTGCAGGACATTCAATGAGCGCCAAGGGGCGCAGTGTGTGGGCGGAGATAAACCATTGGTAATTGAACTGTTCAGAAAAATGAAATTATTCTTATAAATATATAGAGTCCTGTATACCCTTTAGCTGCTCACAGCTGCTTACAGGATATTGGCCGAGTGCAGCAGCAGAAAGTTATCCCAGCTACATGCGAATTTGGCGAAAGTCAAGTATAAATTTAATTATGAAAAACACAACAAGCAAACGCCCACTCACACACGCACACACACGCACACACACACACACACACACACACACAGACTGGAAATGCATAGAAAATACCGTTAATAATTTTAATTAGAAATCACTTGTTTATGTAGTTGTCGTTGTGTTTGGATTTCATTTTGGCAATTTCCAAGAAATTTTCAAGAATTGCCAAAAGTCGAAACATGAAAGGAAAAATACTGTATGAATTTAAGCACGTATTCACACACACACACACACACACACACATACACATCTATAGACACACAAGTAGACAGACATGCATGCAGCTACAATTAAGTTTCCTTCTATGTATACATGTGTATGTGTATGTGTATGGGCGACTGTGTATACGTATGTGAGTGTGTGTGTGTGTGTGTGTGTTAACTGTTTGCCTACAACTACATTAACACTTTTTGGCTTTGACTTGATTTGCACAAAGCCAAAAAGATGCTTCTGTTTGTCTAGCGCCCTCTTTTGTTTGGAACATTTAAATGAGAAAAGTTTTATCAACGCCGGTTGCAACCCCCCAACCCCTCTCCCGCCCACATCACCCACTCCTCCCCTGCCATTTTTCCTTCCCTATCCCCACTCGCCTCATTCCCCGCCATCTCTTGCTCTTCCCTTGTTCTGTCTATATATTCCTTTCCTACTAACTTTCCTACAAGCACACACACACACACACACACACACACACATCATAGAACAAACTAAACAACCAAATGACGCACATTGGACGAAGAATATCAAAAAAAGAAAAGGAAAAAAATTTCCCCGTCTATTTACTCAGAGCGGAGGAAAACACAAGAAAGAAAAGCGATTTCTTGTTTGCCTCTCAGCTCCGGGACAAGTTATGGCTGAGTTTTATATGACTTTTATTGACAGAATGACAGCCGTGTGACCAGCAGCCACATAATGATACTCTTCATATACTAGAATTAATACATGTACTAAGTAAACTTCGGACCCCTCCCACATCTGATTCGCATTTCAAAGGGAACTGAATTAATTAGGACTTTACAATTGATGCGCCTTAATTAATTGTAATTAAAAATGCTTCAAAGCTTCATCAAACTCAAAGTCTGATTATAAGGATTATAAGGACGATTTTATTGATTGCAAATGAAGTACTTAGCGAGAAGTTCAAGGTAAAAATAATTTAAATATCAAAAGGCTTCAGAGTTGCTGAACTTTATAAGTGGCTTCAGTTTTAAAAAGTCCTTCCCCAAGTGCCGCCTCTTAATTCGGATGCAAAAAAAAAAAAGGAAAAAAAAAAATAAATAAATAAATAAAAAATTATAAATAAAAACTAAAACCGATTCAATTCAAGATTCTAAATTATGTTCTCTGACAGAAATCAAAATGAAAATCTTTTACACAGGATATATATACATATATAAATATTCAGGATATATGGAAAACTGTATAAAAAGAAAAAGTGACCTACAGCCACATAGACACTGAGGGGGAGGGGTGGGAAGGGGGGGAAGATGCAAAGATAGTTTGGTAGATAAAAAACCAATCAGAAATGTAAACTAAAAACTGAGAGAAGAGACTGACATATAAATATGCAAATATATAATAATTATGAGTAAACCGGACTAGGAAAGACATCAAAGGATATATGGAGAGACATTGAAAGCATTGGACATAGAAAAAGAGAGACCAAAAGCTGTACATGCCGAAGGATGTGTGGCAGAGCAGCGGACTTTAAGTTTGACAGGCAAACAGAAAATACTAAAAATAAATTAATACTAAAAATAAATAATATTTTAACAGTAATATTATAAATACGAAATATCCTTGACATAAATGGAGACAAGATGGGGGAAAAGTATTTAAAATAGAAATCAAATGACAAACTGAAAAAAGAGCAGGAGTGAGTTATATGAGCCAATGGAAGGATGCGAAGTCAGAAGAAGGCCAACCATAGAACGCCCATATACACATATAAAGATGTCATATAAATATGTATATAAGCGGTCAGATAAATGTGGAGACACTCAGATGGCCTGAGGAACAGAAGAGAGACAATTAAATGGACGGGCAAGCCTGGGAATGGAAACAAAAGGACGAATAGGAAAACGGGAAAGATCGCTGCTTATAACTTATAGAACTAACCAGGATATACAGAGAGAGCAAAAGGATGTATAGGAGTTACTTAAAGTCGCATGTCCTTAAAGTCTTGAACATTTCATTCCACACTTAAAGTGAACCGCAGTGAAAGGTTTTCCGTGGGGAGGGGGCTGAAGTACCGGAAAATGCACATTTATATGTATTACACGAACTTAAACAACGTTCAGCTTAAAGTTTACAAAAACAAGAATAATAATAATAAAACTTAAAATAACAATAACAATAAAAATAATAATGAAAATAAAAATAAAAATAAAAGAGTTTGTCAAACATCTCGCAGCTGAAGTTGCGAGCAGGAAACATCATTTCAAGCAAAAAAGGAAAATGTTATTACACTTTTAAAGCTGATAAGGGAAAATGCCTTAACATTCATTTTGATAAGAGTGAAGTTTTCCAAAATGAAGGAAAATAATATTTTTTTGGGCCATTCCAAAGTGAAGATAAAACTAGCGGGCGATTCCGAAACTTAAACAAACCGAGACTTTACTACCGCCCTCACCTGTGGGGCATTTCATTAATTAGCAATTTCAAAAATTTACGATAAAGAATTACGATATTCGCCCCCTCACTAAATACCTCTTTAAGGGAGGAGTTTAAAGTGGCGAAAGGTTTTACTCCTTGACTCTCCCGACTCCACATTTGTCCCTGTATCTGTATCTGTATCTGTGTCTGCATCTGTATCTGTATCTGTATCTGTATTTGTATCTGCATCTGCATCTGATCTGCATTTGTGTGTGTAAATGTATCTGCATCTAAGTCTGAGCATATACGATATTCTGTTACAAAGAAGCGAACCATTTTGTTGTTTCCTTCAACTCTCATTACGTTCATTACATAAAATATTACTTTGATAATCGCTGGCAAAGGGAATCGAGAAAAGGATGAAGGATATTCGAGCATCACAGAATTAAAAACTTATTGCTTTTACATAACTAAACAGGATAATGAGGAAACTCTGTCGCTTATCAGCAAATATCCATCTCTTGTACATTTAGTGCTGCGGAGTCCTTGTAGTCCTTGTAGTTAAGGTTTAGTTTTATTTGTCAGCAAGTTTCTCTTGTCGCTGGCCAAATAAAAGTTTAACAAACAAAATCACATAAACTGTTGTTAAGTGAAAGTGCGATAAATCAATTTATAATTGGGCCAAGTTTCGTCCGGGATATTCCCCAACCGCAAAAGGACAACAAATGTATCTATGTAGATATAAAAAAAGGAGATACATAAGTATGCCTATAGTTAGGCGGAGGCATTGCTTTCTTTGTCTGCGTGCGTGTGTGTGTGTGTGTGTGTGCGTGTGTGCGTGTGTGTGTGTGGGTGTGCGCTTGAAGATTTACTCTGGGAGGAAATATTCTTGTGGTCTTGCCGAGGATTTTGGTGGAGCTTAAGCAATGTTTAGGATGTGCTGCAAGGACATGCGTAAGCAAAACGAATGCCTTTCAAGTTTCATCCGCTACGTTATGTTATGGTGATAAAACTATTACATCCCGCAGCCACTTTGATTAACAGATTATTCATGTCCCTGCTGAACTTTTCGACACAAATCCCTGTCAAATAAAGGAGGAGCTGCAAAAATTGCAAATTCCTGTTTATGAAGGAAGTGTCTGAATTGAAGATTAGCAATTAGTGTGTAAGGATTAGCATTTCTACAAGAAATTTAATGAGTTTCTCCCCCAATCTCTCCCTCTCTCTTACTCTCTCTCTCTCTCTCTGTCTCTTACTTTCTCACTCTCTGACTCTACGATTTTCTTGTGCTTTTGTAGTTGGATCTGCAGTTACAGGACGAGGCTGGAGGCGACATCTCGAGTTTTATTACCAACGGTGAATGGGATTTGTTAGGTAAGTTCCAAAGTGACAAAGTGAAAGGAAGTGGAGCTGAGCTTAAAGTCAGTCCCACTAATTGAATGAACTAAAGCTAAGACTAAACTGAGCTGAACAAAACTAAAGCAAGCTAAGCCTAACTAAATCTAACCTAGAATAAAAACACACAAAAAAAAAAAAAAATATATTTATAAATTAATTTAACGATTTTTTACTAATCAATGAATATTAATAATTTTCATCTTCTCTTCTGCATATACGAACATCTCATTTGCATTCGACAATCAACAACGGTCCAAATCGACAAATGTCCAAATCGAATATAAATACACCTTTATATGTGTGTGTGTGTCCACATGCATACATACATATCTGCCATACATATATATGTATACATATATACGTATATGTATATGTGTACCTCCTCTCTAAAATCACTCTCTCTCTCTCTCACACACACACACACACCAGGTGTGCCCGGTAAACGTAATGAAATCTACTATAATTGCTGCCCAGAACCTTATATTGACATAACATTCGCCATTTTGATACGACGAAAAACTTTATACTATTTTTTCAATTTGATTGTGCCCTGCGTGCTGATCGCATCGATGGCACTGCTAGGGTTTACACTGCCACCAGATTCTGGTGAGAAGCTCTCGCTTGGTAAGTCCTTCAAACAGCACACGCACACGCACACACTCACACACAACATTAACAAAGTTGAAACATGAAACAACAACAACAACAACAATATAAATAGAAAACAACTCTTAAATCTGTTGCCACAAACACAGAAACTGAGAAACTCAAAACTGAAACCCAAAAACTCAAAGCTCAAAACTCAAAGCTCAAAACTCAAAGCTCAAAACTCAAAACTCAAAACTCAAAACTCAAAGCTCAAAACTCAAAACTCAAAACTCAAAACTCAAAACTGAAAATTTAAAACTTAAAACTGAAAATTTAAAACTTAAAACTGAAAACTTAAAACTTAAAACCTTAAACAATACCCACAATAGCTTCAAGCCCAAAACAATATTTCTAAAAACTTTCAATATGTTTTCGATATTTCGGTATTTAATTGTTGACTTAACCGTAGGAACCTCTGCATGCTCCATAAATAAGAATCCATTATATATATATATATATATATATATATATACTATATACTATATACTATATACATTTCGAAACGGAAGCCCATTCGCTGCAAGAGGCTGGCAGCAGTAGGACACACACACACTTACATACGCACACACAGCCCTTGCTCTGGCCATAGTACACATTACGTATACGCAGCCAAGGCTTGACTATGCAAATGCCGTGCAATTCAATGGCCGCGGGCAGTGGCAGTGGCAAAGGCAAAAGCAATGGCAACTCTCGCAAACAAAGAAACAGAAATAAAAAGCTAAAATAAAATATATATATATATACATATATATATATGCATATATATATGTATATATATATGTATATATATATGTATATATATATGTATATATATATATTTATATAGATTTGTGTATTTGTGTATCTGAAGAAAGAGGCAAAGAGTGAGGCGCCATCATTTGTAATCAAAGTCAACGCAGGCAAAAGTGAAATATATGGCACAACTGTTGGGCCACCTTTCAGGACGAGCGAAAGGACAAAAGCCCAGAACCGAACTGAGCAGTAAAACAGCAGCTGAGCAGCAGCAGAGCAGCAGCAGCAGAAGAGCATCAGTGCAGGCAGGGACATTAAATGAGCACAGAGCCTTGACCCCCTGAACCCTGGCCTGCAACTAGTTAAGCATGTCAAGAAGTCCGACTAAAAATCAAATACACAAATACGCAAATATTTCAAGCCCTTCAAATTTACGGCCCGTAATGTGTTTTCCGTGCATCGGAAATGGAATAGTTGATTTCAAGCAGTGAATGCTTTAAGTTTATCTTATACAAAACTCACAAATATAAGACTGTCGTAAAGAGCTGTCTTTTAAGAATGTCATATAAGACCTGTCATATAAGACTGTCGTATAGAGTTGTCTTATAAGAATGTCGTATAAGACCTGTCATATAAGACTGTCGTATAAGACTGTCGTATAAGACCTGTCATATAAGACTGTCGTATAAGACTGTCTTATAAGACTGTCATATAAGACTGTCTTATAAGACTGTCATATAAGACCTGTCATATAGAGCTGTCTTATAAGAATGTCGTATAAGACTGTCGTATAAGACTGTCGTATAAAACTGTCTTATAAGAATGTCGTATAAGACTGATATATAAGACTGTCGTATAAGACCTATCATATAAGACTGTCGTATAAGACTATCGTACAAGACTGATATATAAGACTGTTTTTTAAGAACGCCGTATAAGACTGTCTCTTAAAAAATTTTTGTATAAGACTCTTTTATAAGACTGTCGTATAAGACTCTCTTATACAGAGCTAGGAAAATAACTTATAACTCCTATACAATTAACACTAATCCTAAAGATCCCATGGGAACAGAAGCTTAAAGTACTGAGACCAGCCTGTACCTTGAAAAGACAAACGTAGATGTCCTTTTACAGAAATCCTTAAGCTTATTTAATCCCTTTCAATTCCCTTTCTTCAAGCTCTTATAAAACCCAAAGTCTCTTCTTCATTTCTATCTTCCTCATGGAAATCCTTTTTATATGTCTCACTTCTCAACACAGTCTTGTGTTTGTTTTTCTAAGTCAAAGATATATTTATCTCAAAAACTGTTTCAATACTTTTAAAAAAATATGAGAAAGGACATTTCCAAAGCTTCTGACTGCATCTAAATGAACTTCAAACTCAACCTCTGAACGGGGATTTATTATCTCTGCAGAAACCAATACTTCTGTACAAAATATCCTTTCGTCATGGAATTTTAACTTTCCAATTTCTCTGCATTCTTTAAGATCCTTTTAGACGTCCTTAATCCCCCTCTTTGATCTATCGATTACCACACATATCCAACTTTCACCCAAGGATTCTTTTAATAGGAATTAAATGCCTGAAACATAGTTTGGATGCCTTAGATTGATTGATCTTTAATTTGCATGCGAATAGTGCTAAAAATTGTTAATTACTTTTACTTAAATAGAACTTATATTCTTTATCCTGGAATTATCTGTAAGATCTGTGAGGATCGTAACGATCTGTTGTCTGTGGCTGCCATTAATTTTCGCCTTAGTTGTGGGAAGGTGACAGGAAAAACGCGCACACAGTTAAGCCCAAGCATATAAACAAATACACACACATGCATATACATGCACACATATACACACACATACACACACACACATATACACAGACACTGGGTAAGGAAAAGTTGTGCGAAAATGTGGCAGAACGCTTTGCAGCTCATATCCTGAGCATCTGCGACTGCTGCACCGCACAGACACTGGCAATGGGGCAAGGGGGCAATGGGGCAAGGGGGCAAGGGGCGGCGAAGTGGAGCTTGTGGATGGGGCTTAGAAAGGGAAGGGACTGTGGCTCATCACGTTCTTTCAACACGCAGCATATGGTGCATGTCAAAATTTACACAATTCTTCTATACAAGAATATTTATATAAAAGTATGTGTGAGTGTGAGTGTGTGCGTGATTGTGTGTTAGTGTGTGTATTGCGTGTATATAAATTTATCGCAGAAGCACCAGCAAAACTTTTGCTTGCAGCTGCCAAAAAATATACAAAAAAGAAAAAAGAAAAAAAAAAATGCCATATTTTAAAAATTGTTCATAGACCCCCCGCAAATAGCTGATATGCGTGAGCCTGTGTGTGTGTATGTGTGTGTGTGTGTGTATGTTAGTTTGTGTTTGTTGTGTGTCGGAAGAGAAACGCATTAGGGCCGTCAGCCGTGGCTCATGCATAATAGACAAGTTTGCGTAAAACCCTGTGGCTAATTTATGTTTGCCCGACACTTTCGGCGACAAGCGATCCCCAATCTGCCCCCCTTTATCTGTCCCACTCCCCCTCCCCCTCCCCTTTGCCATGTTGTCGTTGTCGTCCAGCTGACTTTTGACATAATTTATATAACCTCAAAAAATGCGTGCATAATATATGCGCAGGACAAACACAAGTGAAGAAGAAATAAAAAGCAGGCAACAAAAAAAAAAAAAAAAAAAAAATTAAAGAAGATGAAAATAAAAAGGAAAAGGCAAACGGAAAAATAACCAAACGATAAGGTTAAGAGGTCCTTTGACAAACGGCAGATGCTTCAAGAGGAACCGCCGGACGAACGATTCTCCTTCGCAGCGAAAACTTTAAATAATAATATGTGCCATAAGGCTGGATGTATGAACATATGTGTGTGTGTGTGTGTGTTCGAAAATATGGGTATGGGTATGGGGATGTATGGGGGGGGCATTTTTTTTTTTTTTTTGGTTTTTATAAAAACTCAAACTACTGTAGTTTCCGACATTAGCGACACTTTGAAATTTGTAACTGTTGACGTACACCTTGAGGTTCAGAGCAGGAAATACGGTAGTAGTTTTTTATTCGGAAGCTCCCAGCGCAAGGAGCGGGACGAAGCGTGCAATTTTATCATACGCATCCTTGTAGCCATGCAGCCGCAGCAGGAGAGGCAGACGCTGACGCTGACGCACACACAGACGCAGATGCAGATGCATAAACAGGATCAGTTTGGATACACAGAATCTACATAGTTTGGCAACAGATCCTGTGGATATATTATACATACGATCAACTAATTGCATTTACTATCCTCTGATTGTTTCTCTCTCTCTTTCTTGTTCTCTTTCTCTCTATCTATCTCTCTCTCTCTCTCTCTTTCTCTTTCTCTCTTACTCTCTCTCTCTCTCTCTCTCTCTAATTTAATCTATATTTCTATAAATCCTTAATTGTTATTTTAACAAAATACAAACACACAATAAACCCACACACCCACACTCATAAACACTCACTCACACACACACACACACACACACACACACGCTCACACAAAAACATCAACTTTAATAATTCAATAATCTTAAAATGCATCCTTGCAGGAGTTACCATTTTACTATCGCTCACAGTCTTCCTTAACATGGTAGCGGAAACGATGCCAGCAACATCCGACGCCGTGCCGCTGCTCGGTAAGTATTGCGCTGGCGCCACCTGTCGCTCGGTGGAGCAACTACTGACTAATTAATGCACATTCAACTCGAATCAACTAAACTAATCAGCTAAGATTCTTACCTTTAGCACAGCCTCAGAATCAGCAGAATAAAAAAAAACAAAAACGAAAACAAAAACGAAAACAAAAACAAAAACAAAACAAATACAAAAGCAAAAGCAAAAGCAGGAGCTATAAGAAATGGTAAACAAAAATCGAAATGAGAAAACAAGAAACTTTCCGCGACTGCGACCACGTACTATAAACAACATTAGGATTCCTTTGGCTTTTTTATTAATTTTTTGTTTTCTTATTTTGACATTTTTTTTTATCCAAGTTTTCCACTTTTTATGGTGGGCGAAAGGTCAGGCGAGGCTTGAAGAAAAGCGTTAAGTTTCAATTAATACAAAAAACATGAACACAAACAAACAAAAATAGAAAACTCAAAGCTGAAGGCTGAAAACTAAAAATTGCAAGTAAAAAACAAAAAAAAAAAGAAAAACATTTTTTGCTCTAGTCATGTACACACACACACACACACACATAGATACATGTATATGTGTATGTGTGTACACCGTGTCGGAAAGTAAAATCAAAACTTTCCTTTCTCTCAGTGAAGATTTGCAGCGCTATTAGTTTCAAATTTGAAATTTTCTTTTTGTTTCCGCTCCTCGAGATTGAAAGCAATAAACACGTACAACAAATTGGCCCGTCTCAACTTTCAGATAGCAACTAAGCTGTAGTCGCAGCATCGGTGAGGTACCTAAAATCGTAGGGGCAGCAGGGAACAGGGAGCGAGAACTGGGAGCGGGAGCGGGAAAGGCAGCGGGAATGGAAACGGGAACGGGAACGGCAGCGGGAACCGGGCACAGGCTCTCTGGGGTGCACATGGTGCGTGGCACGGGGTTCACAGGACACCACCTAATATCGTTCTATGGAACTTTGTCTCGTGGCCGACGTGCTCTCTGTCCTGTGTGAAGTCCTGAAATCTTTTGGTGTCTAGTTTCTGTTTTCTGTTTTCTGGCTTTTGGTTTTTAGCTTCTTCATCTTCTTCTTCATCCTCATCTTCTTACCCGTTTGCCGTTTGCCGTGCGCTGTTCGCTGTTTGCTGTTTGTTTCCCTACTCTACCCTCTACCCTCCCCCCTCCGCCCAAACCCCGCCATATTTCATAATGCACAGCAAATGGAGGCGACGGCGCCACGGACGTTCCATGATTTAAGCGATTTCATAAACTTTACAAAATTTATGCGCCGCACACTTCACGTCTATCCCAAGCACGTGCATATTCCCAAAACTGAACTAGCGCAATACCCACAGCCGCTTTACAAAAAGGATATCACTCAACTTCCATAAGCAATAGTATGTATATATCTTTGGGGTATGCTAGAGCCTTAACTGTCCGAAAGTTACTTCAGCTCCAGGACGTGTGTGCGTGCCGAATTTTAAATACCCCACCAGAGGAATATCCTTTTCCAATTTATAGTTCCAGCTATAAATATTAACTGAACGTAACTGAGAAATGTTGCCCGATAGTTTCTTTACAAACAATCGAAATTTATTACATGGATTTCAACGACCTAAAAGACTCTCAAAGGACACTCCTTTTTCGGCATTAAAACTCGATTGCTACTTATCCCGATCTATACCCGCTTCCAGATAGGAACAGTTAATACTGCGTAGAGTTAAGGATATGAAACCAGAAATATATTAAATTAAAAATAATCGATTTATTTCGAGACATTCAGAAATCAATCACACGACAATCGAATGGAACATGGCTGTGTTAGGTAACTAGATAAAAAGAATCGATATACAAGAGTCATAAATTTTTCCTACAAGTGTCATCACTAGTCGCTATGCCAATCAGAAGGAATAGCTTATCGATAATCGATAGAAATTTGCTGGATAAATTATGTACTTATATATTTGATAAGCTTTTGAGGTGAGAGATTTCATTACTGCAACTTGTGACAACAGTTATCGATACATGTTATCGGTAGGTTATTTTTAACTTGATTTATCGATAGCTGCACACATGGAAACACACAAATGCAAATGTGAGCCTCAAAACTACCGACTCCTTCCCATATTTACAGTTAGCTTATAAAATCCTTGGTAGACCTGCGCATATATATGTATATAATGGTATGTGTGCCTGCTCGTATGTGTGTGTGTGAGTGTGTTTGTCATAGACACGTAGTTGCATATGAACCCTTAGATACCTAGGTAACACTTTGTAGAGATCCGTGTGAGTGCGACATGAAGTGTGACCAGATCAAAGAAAGTGCTCTTAGCTTTGCCAATTGCTTGCATAATTGTGAAATTTAATTAAAATCATAATTACAATTATAACTGTAACTGTAAATGTACTAGTAACTGTAACTGTAACTGTCACCGTAACTGTTTGTGTAATTATAGAAATGATAACACAGACGTACAATTGTGAATGAGTATGTGTGTGTGTGTGTGTGTGTGTATGAATAATAATCACTGCAAGTGTTAGAGTCCTTAAGCATACGCATACACCAGTTCATAGCCGTTAGAGATGTGCGTGAGTCGTGAGCATGACACAATTGCATTTCATATTTTCGTGCGTGATTAGAATAAATAAAAAAATACCCGAGATTTATTGGCGTATCTGTAAAACCGTTTAGATATTACCACTTGCATTACTAGACACGTCCATAAACAGATCAGAACAGATCAGAACAGAACAGATCAGAACACATCGATGCCATCACTAGAACGTTAAATTTGTGTAACGGTGTTTTTTAGACTTGATTTGGGTAATTTGTAGCATGACAAAACATTCAAACTTCCAGTCGATTCAACTGGCAGCTTAAGCGATTTGATCGATAACCAATCCATATGTAGAACTAGAGAACTCTTAACTCGTAACTCGTAACTCGTAACTCGTAACTCTTAACTCGTAACTCTTAACTCGTAACTCTTAACTCGTAACTCTTAGCTCATAGCTCGTAACTCGTTACATTAACCAGAAGGTAAGTCACATGGAAGCCATTGAACTATGAACGTAACTCTCATCCACAGATGTGAAAAGTTTCCCATTCGAGTTGAAAAAAGCTAATTAAATATTTTAATTGTTGAACTTAAAGCATTTTTAATCATTTCTCATAGCCACCAACAACATCAACCGTTGATAAAGAAAGCAAAGGGCATACGGGTTTTTGGTACTCGAAGTCATAATTAAAACTCAATTCAATTAAATTCAATTAAAATTAAATTAAATTAATAATAATAATTAATAAAATAATAATTAATTTAATCCCCCCTACTTTATGCCCCCCAATGTTTAACTGTTTATGGACTAGTGCATGAGCAGAGTATATCTATCAAGTATCTGTAACCTTAGAGCCTAGATGTATTAGCTATCATACGATATAGCATACGATATAACATAACATACGATATAACCCATTTATATCTATACTCCACTGCACAGAATTTCCTTATAAATCTGCATATTGCACACAACATAAACAACATATGAATATTAACATTTTATCAAATCACACACACATACACACACACACACACACACACACACACATACGCTCTCAGATACTCACACATATGTATTAACTAAATTTCATACTTATGAAACGTAGAATGTGTATCTTGAATTTCGTATCTTTGTATCTTTTATCGTATCGAGGACTGGTATGGCCGTAAAATGTACTTAGAGCATGCACACTGGGTCTTTTCCAAAGAAAACTATGCCCAAAAAAAAACCAAAAAAATATATAAAAAAAATAAAAAAAAACCAATCAAATTGAAAATCGAAAATCTATAATCAAAATTGATCAAATTTTATTAAGTTTGGTTTAAAGATATTTTCTTCAGTTTATGGGCGTCGATATGAAAACCGAAGCAGAGATTCCTCTCTTTCTCCCTCTTGATCACAAGTACCAGCATATGCCATATGCCATACCACAAACTAAATACCATATATCATATTTCATATACCATTTACCATATACCATATATCATATACCATATATACCATATATATACCATAAAGCATATGTGCCATACACTCACGTATCATATGTTTGATTATTATTTAACTTTTTAGTCATTTTTTATTTCTGATTTCTGAATTCTGAATTCTGATTTCTGATTTCTAATTTCTGATTTCTGAATACTGAGATTTATTTTGGATTTGATGCGTACAACTTCGTAGTACTCGCATTTTGAATGCCAGTTCCAGACAATCCCAAGGACCACTACCACATAATGTAAAGGAAAAAACGTTCTTGTCGGCATGCAGGAGCACAAATGCCTCTATAAACCGTTGACATGGCCCGGCCCCCGTAACGAACCGTTCTGTTCCGACACATGTTACACTCTCGCACACACACACACACACACACACATATATAATAAATCAGTAACACACACACACACACACACACACTCACTCCAAGCCAAATATGATAAATACCATTTGAAGATAACTTTGTTCATCACATTCATAAAATATGAATATGAATTTCAATATCAATTTGAATGCGAATATGAATATGAATATTGATGCATATACATACATAAATTCATGTGTATATGCACATGTCGACGCATCTGTATATGTTTACATATGAGAATGTGTACCTAGCAGCATTTGAATCCAATTCGGGCTTCTCAATGGGGGCGACGGTACGAAGGCTGCCACGTCAATTCTCGAAGCGCAGCCTGGTCACACTTGACTTTAATACACAATACAATAATACAATACACCCACACGCACACACACACACACACACACACACACACACACACACACACACACAGGGAACAGCAGTGTAAATAAATATTATTATATGGCAACTCATGTCCTTCTTCTAATTCAAAACTTAAAAAAAAAAAAATAAACTAAAATTTTTTTGTCTGTCTCAATTTTTCCACTCTTTATGTCTTTATCTCTGATTCTATCTCTGTCTCTTTAACTCTCTCTCTGTCTCTCTCTCTCTCTCTCTCTGTCTTCTTGTCTCATTTTCACTATATTTATCACTCTATGTCTGTATCCTTACACACACGCATATACATTTATTTGTATAGCAAACAGATTTTTTTTATCGTATGCATGTAAAATTGGCAATCCTTTGATTAGAAATTCGATTCCGATGCCCAAATTGGAGAAGGGCTCGAACATTTTTGAATAATGTTAGGAAAATTAAATTTAAAAAAAAAAAAAAAATCATTAACCCAATGTAAATTTTTTCCCCTAATTTTCACTCGATTTTGTCCACTTCTTTGGGTACTACGGGGCAGCTTTTGGATCGGCGTGTATATACTATTTATACTATACTATTAATTACGATCCAGATTTTAATTACGATATTGACATTATTATTTTGAACTTTTATTCTGTATGTGTAAATAATTATGTGTAAATTAATTTCGATTTTCATTTATCGATTTTCCGATTGGTTTAGTTCGTTCAAATTCTATTTCTCTGTGACGTAGTGTGTCGTAGAATCTTCTCTTGTTGTTAATAAATAATTAAAATTTTAAATTAAATACCCCTAAATAACTGCTAACTGCATTTCAAATGTTTAACTTAATGTTTAATGGTGTTTCGCTTATTTAGCATACGACATTCTCATACACACACACACACAGACACAAGCCAATACACAGACACACACACATTGTATCATTTACGATATTAGCTGAGACACTTGTAAATAAGACACGAGATTCAAATATTTTTTTATCGATGGATACCTTTAGCAAACACACACACACACAGAACCACACACATACACACACACACACACACATAGTACATAGACATGTGCTTGTGTGCGTGCACTGCATACATACATACATACATACATACATACACACATGTATATGTATAACACCTTCGTAGTAGTTTCGTACATGTGTAGGTGTACGTGTATGTCTGAGATATATGCCAAGTATTTTCCTTATTTTGCCCATCGTGAATCTTTAAGGTAATAAACACACAATTATTCAAACTGCATATGCGACTAGTCACACTGTCCATTCATGTTCATGTGCTTTAGAGCGACTTTGAGCCCACAGTTATGTAGTGGAGTGTATGTGCCACCCCACCCAACCACCCAAAACCCCCCAAAATAAAATGCCAATGCCAAATAAGAAGAAATCAACAAATACAGCTTCAACAATAACAACAACAACAGCAACAAAACAAAAAAAAAAAAAATACCAAAATGTTAACTCAACAAAATGTAAAGCAAATAAAAAAAAATATTTATAAATTTACAATATGCACAGTGGAGTTGCGTTAAAATTGTGTTTCAAGAATTTTATCCAAAAAAAAAAAACTCATTTTATTTTTTAATTTCAAATTTAAATAAATGTGAAAAAAACTAAACTAAATTTTCTCTTCTACAAATTTTCCAAAGAAAACTTCTTTCAATTTCGGGAAAAATTCCACTGCGCATAACTTAAAAAAATGCAATTAAATAGTTGAAATTAAATATTCATAATATTAAATCCAAGCAGTCGATACAAGTTTATTATCCTAGCGCTCCACTCCCCCTCAACCTCAAATACTAACAATAACAGCAACAACAACAACAACCAGTACAACAATTAGCGTAGAATAACAAATAAAATCCCAACCCCAAACCCAACCTTAAACCCAACCACAACCCCAACCCCCAACCATAACCGCAATTATAATCTTTCCATTATCCTTCCATTCACCCATCAGCCGCTTTACAAAAGCTTCAACGAAAATAAATAACACCTTTCTTCTCCTCGAAGACCCATCAAGTCTTTCATCAATTTTACAGCTCAACAAATACGAAGAACCAAATCAGATCTCGATTTTTAGCATTAAATGATGATTGCGGATAATTGGTTGTGCACAAAAAGAAAAGTGATTTCAAATCCCAAAATGATACAGGGCCAAATGAAGCTACAAAAAATATGAAAATACCAAAAATACCAAAAATACCAAAAATGGGAAAAATAGGAAAAACAAAAAAATTATTATATATTTAAATTCTCAGCAAAAAAAAAAAGAAAAACAAAGTAAAAGAAAAATTCCCAAACTGAGCCATAAAAATGAAAACTTCAACGCATCCCATAAAATCGCGTGCTCTCAGTATTAATTTTTTTTCCTATAAAAATCTATGGCGAATAAATTCAAACGCGTGGTCCAGTTCAATGGTCGTTACTTCCAATGGAACGAAATGGAGCGGAACGCTTTGAATTGGGCCACAAGTTTGTTGCGCTCTGAGATGTCAAGGTCGCGGGGTCAAAGATCTAAATTGAGGCTTAAGTCCAAGTCAAAGTCACAGGCAAAGTCACAGTCAAAGTCGAGTCAGTCAGCTGAAGGCAGTTTAAGGTATCCGAGAAATTTTTGACGAAACGAACACCTGTAATATACCTATATATTTTTCCACTTCAAAAAAAACAACAACAACAACAACAACAATAATAAACAATAACAAATATATGTTTTTGAAATATATACATGTTTATATATTTTTTAACTTAATTGTCTCTACTTTTTTTGGTTTCTTTTTAATACCGCTTTAAACTTTTTTCTAACTTTATTCTTACTGGCCACAAGTAAAATACTAGAAAGCTTTAAGATGAACAAAACTACACGAAATACCAGAAACTATATACAAAATACCAAACCAATACAAAACCACAAAATACCAAATACAATATACAAAATACCAAAACTCTAACAAGTCTGTTGTAGTTTTCTCAATATTTTTTTGTAAGATACGATGCGAGTTTGTATATAAAACAGAAGCGAACGGAAAACTTAAAAATCTGTATAAACTTTTTAGCCAACAACAAGAACAACAACAGCAACAGTTACAACTACTACAACAAATAAAATACACAGACACAGTCACACACACACACACACACACACAAAGAGTAGAAAATCAAAAAAAGAAATTGACAAGGGAAAAGATATTTTTAGGAATGTCGCATCGATCGGGCATTATCTATTTATATATATATAGATCTGTATATCTATATCTATATGTTCTCTTACGATATGAAAGCCTAGCAGAGATTTCAAACGATATGAAATATGAAATGAAACGAATTGAATTGAAACATAAAAAAAAAAAAAAAAAAAACAAACTAACAAAAAATACCAAAAAATCGAAGTATAAAAAAAAGACTAGAAATTATAAGAATATCACAAATTTGTGTAATTTTTGTGTCCTTCTAGGAACTTATTTCAATTGCATTATGTTTATGGTGGCCTCATCAGTTGTGTCAACCATACTTATCCTCAATTATCATCATAGAAATCCAGATACGCATGAAATGAGTGAATGGGTAATATTTATATATTCAAACTTACTAAACTTAACTAACTTACTTGCTAACCACTTACTTACTTACTTACTTACTTACTTACTAATCATTTTTAAGTTATCGATTTATCGACTTATCGATTCTTTTGTTCTGAGCGTTCTGAGAGATACCGATACGTTTTCGATTGCTTTATGTTTTTTTCAATAAAACCAAAAAAAAACAAAAAACAAAAAAAAAATTACAAATAAAACAAATAAAACAAATTAAACCAAAAACGAATATTTGAGAAACCAACACCCAACAATCGACACACAACCACCCACCCATACATCCACACACCCGCACCCAAAGCCACACCCACATCCACACACCAATCCTCCCACTTGAAAAAACCGACCACGAAGCTCCCAAGGACCTTAATTCCCCCTTTGTGTATATAAACTTTCTAATTATTCAATTATTCAGTTATAAACTTAAAAGCTTCTGTACAAAAAATCGAAAGAAAAAAAAAAACAGAAAAAAAAGAAATGATAAAAAATAAATATATTTGAATCCTTAGCCATTTACACTCTTTACACTCGCCTACATAATTACTCTCTGAACAAATATCTACTCAGCTTTTCCACTTCTTAACCTTTGCATGCAAATAACTTGCAACCCATACAAGAAAACAAGAAAAACCATGGATGACCAAGAAAATCCAATATTTTATTTAATTCAATTTTGTTATCGATAGATTTGAGAAGCCAAATGGTCATTGCCGCAAACTTATCGATACTTTAAATCCGCATTGGCAAACATTAAAATTACAATCTTACTTACTTGCTCCTCAATACTTTGCGATGCTTCGATATACAATAAAATATTTGTAAATCTATTGAAAGATATCGATAACAGGAATTTATTGGTTGTTGTTGTTCAATAACTTTAAAATAAATATCGATAATTGATGTGTACATGCGCAAAGTATTGACTTCTTCATTTAAATATTTACGATATATCCTTTTGATGCATAACTAGTTATCGATTGTAATTATCGATTCGATACCAAGAAATATTTAAATATACATTATATAAAATCGATTATTATTATTTGTACATAATTTTTTTTATTTGTAACTTTCTATTTAAAATAGACTAAACTTAATTTCTTCTTCTTCCTATCGATAAAAATCCTATTGAAATAGAATATCGATAAAAGCAAATTTCTTCAAATCGCAAAGTATTGAAGATTATCTAGTTTACGAAACAAACTTAAGATTTCATTATTTATATTAAAAATATATTACAATAATTTTAAATTTTTAGTTAAAAAATATCGATTTTTTTAAGTAAAATTGATAAATTTAGAGGAATATTATTTTTGAGACTGTTACAATACGAAAGGTCGTCCAATAAATTGAACTTAAAAACCATTTAAAAGACTATTTTTAAATTTTTCTCTAAATATTAATATTTTAAATTAAAGCTTTTAATAAATCGAAAAAAAAAATTAATTTAAATCTTAAATAAAAATAAAAAATTTGCTGCCGCCCAAACAGATTCATTTCCTTTAAAAAGCTGCCTATTGTCTCTCTCTTTTAACGAACAATAAGAAAAGCTCAAAATATTTTAAATAAATTGCTTAAGTTTTTTAAATTGCGTTTTTTTTTTGAATTTTATTTTAAAATTGTTTTGAAGGAGTTTTGAATATTTTTGAGAATTATAAAGAAAGAGAAAAATACACATTAATAACACATCATTTTTATTTCTCTAATAAAAACCATGGCCTACCACAACTACAACAACAATATCAACAACAACAATAACTACAACAACAACTACAACAACCGCAACAACAACTACAATAATACCAACAATTATAACAACTATGTAACTGGCAATGCAACGCAACAAAATGAAAAACAAAAACAAAAACAACAACAACAAAAATATAAATAAATCCAAACTCTACTCAACTCAACTCAAATGCCTCTTCAACTGCTTCTCTCTCTCTCTCTCTCCCTGTAACTAAACAACCAACTAACTATCTTCGTATAACTGCAACTGCAACTGCAACTGCAACTGCAACAACTCTTAACGCTGGCCAACACTTGCTTCTGGCCACGAAATGCGCGTGTCGTTACAACTATACACCAACACACACACACACATGCCATACACGTTAACGAACAACCACTACAAAAATTAAAATTAAAATTCTTTAAAAAAAAATCACAAACTTAAATATTTTCAAATTAAATAATTTTCTAAATAAATTTTAAATAAAAAAAAAAAAATCAAAAAAAATAAAAAAAAATCAAAAAATTCAAAACGAAACCAAACAAACATCACCTAAATATACTAACCATACACTAAAAATACCAAACAATAAATATACTTTATTTATGTGCCTTTCGTGTGTCGTTTCAACTGCATCCAAAACAACATCCATCACTATTTTCTATTTTAATCGAACACCTTTTGATCTAATAACCAAACTTAAAAAACCAAAAACTAATTAACAACAAAAAAAAAAAATCAAAATCAAAAAAAAAAAAAAAAAATACTATCTCTATATGTTAAAAAAAAAAAAAAATTAAAATTACCAAAAATATACTTATTATATACTCATTTTTAACCGCATCACCAACCCAACCAACACACTCCGTCTCTCTGTCGAACTCGCACACACAGATAAGAGTAATATTCCTTTATTGGTTACCTTGCATATTGCGCATGCAAAGACCCGGACAGGTTGGCTATGAATGCCCGCCGCCGCCCTCGTCGTCGGGCTCCTCGAATGCTGGCGATAAAAAGCAACAGATCCAAAACGTTGAGCTCAAGGAAAGGTAACCGAACGCGTTCGCTTCTCTCTTTCTATATATATCTATCTCTTTCACACACACGCCCTCTAGCTGCCAGCTGCATAGCTTTAAAATGCAATCATTTAGCTAGTCTCGATAAAGTTATCGATAAACAATATACATATATATATATATACATAATATATAATGTATACATTTATATATCTGAATCATCCTCTGTCTATCGATTTGTTCGCTTTTAATAATCTCTAACACTCGCACAGATCCTCTAAATCCCTGCTCGCAAATGTCCTGGACATCGATGATGATTTTCGTTGCAATCATCGCTGCGCCAGCGCCACATTGCCCCATCAGGCCACGTACTACAGGACAATGTTCAGGTAAGACTTCAAATATGCCTACCGATAGTTTTGATCATCGTAGAGGGGGTCCTTTCTGTGACTCAGATTCTGTATTATCGATAAGTCAATCGATACAAAATCGTTTGACTTTACATTCAACCACTACATTTATACAAGAAAGGCCTTAAGTTCAAGTAAGCAACAGCTATCGATAGTTCGATTACCACATAAATTTAAAAATTTAACTTTACAATAATCTTTAACAATATTTTTCGATACTCGATAAATAAAATATTTTCAAAAATATTATTTAACATTTAAAAAAAAAAATACAATTTTTTTAATATTAATTAAGAACTGGTTAAAATATGGGATTAAAAAAAGTTGGGTTATTTTTTAATAAAGTCTTAAGTTGTGTCTATCGATTAATCGATCTTTATCGATTACTCTCATAGCCATTAAATCAATGCTTCGAAGTCTTCACGACTCAAAAAAGTCTTAAGTCAATGTTAAGATCGAAAACGCAGTGAAAGAGATGATGGATGGAGATGAGTAAGATGATTGATGATGATGAGTAAGATGAATAATGAAAATGAATAAGATGAATAATATTGATGATGAATAAAATTCAATTAATCCCGACTTTTGAAGTAAAATATTTATGAGTGTGTATTTTCCAGTAAATTTCGAGCTTTAAGTCTGAGGACATATTTTTGAGGGATTTATCGAATCGAAAACTGGAAAACTACGAATGAAAACCCATGACTGACGGTCGACGGCAAAAGCATAAAAATATTTCAATAAATTTTTGGTCGAATTGAGAAATCTGACGAAATGTTCAATTGTCCGCACATTTGAGGCGACAATGGAGGGAAGCTCTCAGGGAAGTGTGCCAAGGATGCGAGCGGAGACGTAGTATCCATGGAGAAGTTATAAAACTTATTAGGGTCCATTAAAGCGTTACGTGAAATGGGGGAACATTTATCACTGCCTGAGGAAAATGCGGAAAAACTTTTTAAATGTTTTGCCATGTGATTTCAATGCGTTGGAAGTAAAATGAAAAAGGCAAAGTGATCAACCCAAAGGTATCCCTTAGTCGAAGGATAAAATATATCCTGCTTGTGAGTACAACTAGAATCGCAAAGGACTCCCTACGAATTGTATACCCAATCATAGACTGGTACAGGGTATTCATATACCAATGAACAGATGGGGAAACTAGAAAATGTCCTGTTTGACGTCTTGATGCTAATAAAGCATATCCTTACTGCGTCACAGATACACACATTTGAAATATGGGGCAAATTTTTAAACGATTTGACGACAATATCAATATCAACAATGGAAACAACGAGGAATACAAAAAAAAGCACGACAACATTGGAAAAAAAATCGTAAAAGACAAACAACGACAAGGATAAAAAGAAAAAAACTTCAATAAGGCACATCCTCATCCTCATCCGCATCCCTAGCCTCATCCGCATCCGCATCCCCAGCCTCATCCGTATCCTCTTCCTGAGCCTCATCCTCAACCTCAGCCTCAACCTCATTCTCATCCTCAGCCTCAGCCTCATCCTCAGTCTCAGTCTCATCCTCAGCCTCAGCCTCAGCCTCAGCCTCAGTCTCAGCCTTAGTTTCAGCCTCAGCTTCATCCTTATCCTTATTCTAATCCGCATTTGTATTCGCATCGTCATCCCATGCCCACACCCACTTCTTTGGCCAACCAAATGACAGTCAATGACAATGACAATGACAAGATGTGTGTGGCGCAACAACTAAAGGGCAACAACAATAGCATTAACAACAACAACAACAGCAGCAGCAGCAGCAACAACAAGAAGAAGAAGAAGAGGAAGAAACTGCAGACATGCCAATGCCATAGAAAATAGTGGCAAGTGGCAAGGACACGCATTAAGTGACAAGCACAATGTGCAATTGTACAATGTACTAACAAAAAAATACTACACATATATAAACATATATATATATATATACAGAACATATATGTATGTATATGTATATATATCTGTTATCTGTGCATATATCTCTATACATATAAACAATCATCATGGCAACCCTTGGAGGGTCTACGCACCAGGCGCATGGCTAAGCGTTCTTCATGTGCCCAAAATGGGACAATAAGTGGAACCAAGGAATAAACACATATATATATACATACATATATGTGTGTGCTTGTGTGTTCCTATAGCATTATGTATGTACGTCCATTTGAAATACTAACACATACATAGAAAGTTATTCCATGGAAATCAGAGCAAGCGAAAAAAGGAACTAAATCATTTCCTTAAAGCTTCAGATGGAAAACTTGGGATTTCAAATTTATGGAAACTCAATGGACTTCAACAGAAGTGACCATTTTCGAAGGACACGACGTATAAGTTTTGTAACTTCTAAGGAGCTGACATTTAAGAAACGTCTCTGAATGCACACAATGTCCTTTCTGTCATTACCTCTCACAATCGTCCATTATCATTAGGAGTTTCCATCTGCTGCAAGGACTAAGTGATTCCTTGAAATATGTTAAAGAACTCAAGCAACTGTTTTTAAAATATATGAATCTTACATAATATATATATTATATTTAATATATATATTCATATTTAATATATATATGAGAGCCCAGGATAGACCCAAGCGATCACCATAAAAAGGATACTCAGATGCTCGAGATTTATTGGCAGTTAAATAACAAAATGCAAAAAATTTCTGAATGTTTCTTTAAATCTTTATTAACTTAATAATCTACTATAACCTAAATTAATTTATTATCTTATAAATTAATTAATTGAAATTAAATGTTATTTTACAAAAATAGAGTGGAAATCGGGTAAAAAAATGGTTTACCTTAAAGCCAATACGAATTTCTAGGACATTCAAAGAATTTCAAATATTTATTTAAAAATTTTTGAGTTTGCTTCTAATTTAATAATTTTTAAAAATTAAATAATAACTGATAATAATTGTTATTAAATAATTATAATTAAAATACGGAAAGTGTCAAATGATGCAGACAGATTCCGAAATTCACCTACAACTTTTTCGTTCAGGAACAATCACTATAAAATGTATTCCGAATTTTTCTATAATATATAATAGTAATATAATATTATAACATTAATAATAATATTATAATATAATATTATTATTATCAAAAATAAAATATATTATGTCTTTTAATGAGTTCTGCGTTTTATTATTTTTGAAACCTAAAAATTTTCAAGTCTTAACTTTTGGAGGAGAAATATATAGAATAGGAGAAATACATACGCTATTATATAAATTATAGTATATAAAAGTATATTTTCAAATATTCTATTTTAAAATATATATTATATAAGCTTTATTATATATATTTTTATATATTAAAAACTTTATTTTAATCACATCAAGAAACTTGCCTATGATTAAAAGTTCCAGAAGTCGGAATATAAAAGTTGATTTATACGTGTTTGGGAAAATCTTATAAATATAAAAATTTTATAACTTTTTAAAAATATTAAAATTCAAGTAAAAAGTTAAAAACCCGTATATATAAAATTTGTTTCCAAATATTTCAAAGATATTATAAAAAAAGGGCTAAGACTAAGCGCTTCATTCGCTTAACAGATTTTATAGACGTGACTGTTAACTCACTGTTATCCCTCAAACGGCATTAACATAACAATAACAGCAGACGAGCGTCCGACACACCAATACCCTAGATTTGCTGTCAAACAAATATAATAACAAAATTTGATTTAAAACTAAAAATAATAACAATAATAATAATAATAATAATAATAATTAAAATAATATTAATTAAAATAATAATTATATTAATAATAATAACAATAATAATACCAGTAATAATTATTCTATTAAAAGCCACCTAAAAAAAGTTTATAAAACAAGAAATAAAATATTTTAATAATTAATTAAAATGTTTCACTAATATTTTAAGCTAAATTATTTGAATTAATTTTAGTCTTCAGATTTTAAGCTTAAAATAGAAAAAAAATCAAATTTAATACTTTTTTAATTTTTTGGGATAACTCGAAGTTTACAATAATCTATAAATATATCCTTAAGGGAAATACTAACAATTTGAAACGATTTTCCACAGACAAGGGGATGATGGCAGCGTCGGGCCCGTGGGTCCTGTGGGACCCGTTGCCGCCGTAGCCGATGCCCGGATGCACGAGGCCATGTCCCATACTTGTCTGAGTTCATCGGCGGAATACGAACTCGCTCTTATACTTAAGGAATTGCGCTGGATAACCGATCAGGTAAGCGGCGAACGAAGACCCCTGACGAACGCATTTCAAATGTCGCGCCTATGTCCTTGCAGCTGAAAAAGGAGGACGAAACAGGCGACATAACGCGCGACTGGAAATTCGCTGCGATGGTCGTGGATCGCTTGTGCCTTATAATTTTCACGCTTTTCACCATTATAGCCACCCTGGCGGTGCTTTTCTCTGCACCACATTTCATAGTAAGTTCAGTTGAAAGGATAACATCCTCTCCCAGACTCTACACACATTATCCTTGATATCTTTTTTATAGTTTCCATAAACTCAACACTCAACACTCCGACGGTCTTCGCAATTCTTCGGTTCCGACAAGTCGTACAAATATTATTTCTACTTTTGTAAAAACTTCCAACGAGAAAAGGATAGAAAAAAAAAAGATAGTGAAAAAGAAAGGGACAGAAAATAATAAAGAAGCTGATTAAGAAAGAGAAAGAGAGACGAAGAGAGACGAGGAGAAATATAAGAAGATTCCTTAAGATATAAGGAGTACATTGACAAAGAGATGCTTTTCAATTTAGAGTTTATTTTCGATTAATTTCATTTCGATTTTTGTATATAAAAAAAAAATAATATTAATAATTAAATAATTAAATATTTAAATATTTAAATCATTAATTAATTTATCAATAAAAATCTTAAACTCAACTCTGAAACTGTACGACATTTTCTTTAAGTTTGAACTTGCTTTCAACTTCATTTGGATTACTGTAAAATAATTCGTTTATAATTTGTAATCTATAATTAAATAATATAATTATTTATTTATGATTTTTAATTTTAAATTTTTTTATTTTTTTTTTTTTTTATTTCTTCTCTTTTTAGTATGTAAAATAGTGTATACAAATATTTTGCTGTGATAGAAAAATTTATGAACAAAACGTAAACCAGTCACAATAAATTTCTAATTCAAAAACATATAAGAATAACGAAACCCAAAGAGGGAAACACACAAACACACACACACACATACACACACCCATACAAACACACACACACACACATACAACATCTGCATTAAGGCAAATTTATCGATTATTTGCTCAGTTTTAGCAGCGACCAAAACCTAAAAAAAAACCCCCGCAATTTAAAAAAAATTATTTTCTCACTTGTTATTAAACCCACCCCCAACCAACCCCTTATAACCCATACACCCGTACCCCCTAATACACCCGTACCCCTATCCCATAGATATTGAGTATCTCCCGCGTTTGCATAGCTTGAAAATCATTGAGTTTTTAATTAATCGAACTGCCGATAACTCATAGCAATCGTTCGATAGAAAAACGAAGAATAAATCGAGGAGGATTTCAGCTGGAAATTCTCTATGGAATTTAATAAAAAAAAAAAGTTCGATTTTGAGATGACAAACCGAATTCTGAATACTCTGAAAAGATCACAAAACATGGCCAAAAACAAGACAAACTAAGACACAAACCTAAAATGTGAGGAAAGCGATGGGAGGAAGGAGAAAGGAGAAGAAAAATGGGGAAAATATGCGGTAGGGAGAAGTGAAAGTCAGAAGAAAGGAAAAAGGTAGAAGGTAGAAAGTAGAAGGAAGATCAAAACATAGGCAAGCAAAAGGGAAGAAGAGAAGTCGAAAACAAAGTATAAAGTTAACTATTTTTAAATATTATATATACACACACATATATACAGAGATATATGATAAAAAAAGAAAAAAGCAAAACAAAGCAAAATTAAAGGAGAAAGGTAAAAAGAAAAAATTAACAAAAATTATATTAAAAGGAATAAAAGAAAAACTAAAAGTTAAAATTTAAAATGTAGCACAAAGCAGAAAAAGATAAAGAAGCATGAGGAAAACTAAATGAAAATTGCTTATAAAAATTAAAGTTAAAATTTAAATAAAAATAAAAATTAAAAATTAAAAATTAAAAATTAAAAAATTAAAAATTAAAAGCCTCGAAATTAAGAATTAGAAAAATTAAGAATAAAAATAAGAATAAAGCTAAGAGGAATAGTTAATAAAATAAATATAATTATTACAGAACGTAGCCTAAGTGTTAGATAAACCGCAAAGTGAAAGGTTAGTCAAATATACATAATTATAAAATAATTAATTAAGCTATCAAATATTCAACTTAGACATAAATAAATTTTTAAACGAAATTTCAACAAAGAACAGCAAAAAGTTAACAGCAAATTCGTGCGTAGCGTAAAAAAACCCAACAACAAATGTATTCGGAAACTTTAAAAAACAATTAACAAAATACTTAAAGAGAAAACACACACACACACACACACACACACACACACACACGTACACACACATGTACACGCATACAGTCACACACAATATTATTTTTGGAAAACAAAAAACACAAAAATATAAAATGGGGCGCATTCAGTGGGAAAATGAAATTTCAAAAATTTTTTGTCATCGACAGAACTGCTTAAATAAGTTTCAAAACTAAAAATCGATGAGCATAATCGATAAATAATGTGCCATAAAAGATTCTAAATTTTAATTGGATAAACTTTCACAATTATAAATCTTTATCCTTTTTTATATGTGATTTAAGTAATTTCCCCCTGATAAATATCAAATGAAGTGCGTTTAAAAATTATTTTAAAATTTCAAAATTTAAAGTTGAAAATGAATTTTCGAAAAATTAACTTTTCTTAATATATAATTTCGTTTTTTAAATTATGGGAATATATTTGCCTCAAAATTATTTTTTATAATACGCAGTTTTCATTTATGGAAAAACATATCAATTAGAAATTCAAAAAATCTTATTTTCAACTGACACAAGTTTTCAAAATTTATTTTTATTTTAATTTTTGAATTTAGTTAAAATAAGTTTTAAAATAATTAAAGTTAAAATACGCATAAAATAGTAAAAATTATTTAATTATTAAATATATTCCTTTTTTTGAACTCAGTTAAAAAGTCAAAAGTTGCAGCCCATCGCTGGCTGTTATCGATAAATCCGCTGAAGGCGTCCTACTTATATACACATATAAAAATATATCTATATATATATATATGATTTGCTCTGCATAAACCCCACGAAATACAATCCAATAAAAATTACGCTGTAAACGAATTATGATTTCTTGTGTCACATTGACATGCTTCTTATAACCGATAACTATCGATAAGTGTTGGCATTTGGATCAAAATGCATTAGCACATAGTGAATCTAACTCGAATATTAATCCATATATATATACATACATATATATATACATATTCATATCTTTTTTTTGCTTAGCCACGTAAGTTACAATAATTGAATTAATGTACGAGTATTTTTATAGCAAACACACACACACACACACACACAGTCTTGTAATGCAAAACAAATATATACACACATACACATAAAGTTTACACGACAAACAAATGTGTAATGAAGGCGCAGTTAAAAAAAAAGAAGATGAAGAAGAAGAAGAGAAAAAAAATATGTTTAACACGTTTTCCAGCTGCAGTAGAACATCAAAAGCTGTTAAGGGCTATGCACAAGAGCAAAGGTCTTCCTTAATCTTAAAACACACCACAACTTAAGCTATAGGAACAGCAATAAGAATAAAAAAAAACAAGAAAAATAAATAAAAACAAGAAGAAGAAGGAGAAGAAGAAGAAGAAAACATAAATAAAACTAATTAAATGAATTACTTGTTAAATTCAAAAGTTTAAAACAAAAAACCTAAACACAAGAACTAAAAACCTAATTAAACTAAATGCATGACACTTAACCAAACGTTCAACCAACTAACTAACTAACTAACTAACTAACTAACTAACTAAGAAACTAACTAAAATTTAAACAAACATTTTAACAACAACTATTTTTGAACTGTTAGCCGTTGTCCAGAGCCTCCTACTTCTAGCGGAACTTTTAGCGTCGTCTAGCGATTGCACATAAAGCTCTGCTCAAGCTTACACGCACACACACACACACTTATACGTACATGCTTCGGTCATAAAAGCAAACGCAAATTGGTCGAAAGCTCTGCAACAGCACAGCCATAAAAATTTGGTCGAAAGCAGTCAACACACAATTGGCCTAATGGCCACAGACTTGAAGCCAAAGTAACGGAATACTGGAAGAAGTTATGGGAAGCTTGCTGGCACTTAAATGGAAGCTGTCCCATTGGAAGGAGCGACATGAATTTATCTGCCTTTCAATAACTGTAAATGCTACTTTAAAATTCGCCTCTCACTCTTATTTCTTCTCTCTGCTGTAACTGTAAATTCCATCCCAAGCTCAATCTTGCTCAACGACGCTCCAAGAAATATATTTTAAATATATTTTTATATATGAAATATAATTTTTTATTAATACTTAGGATATTTTTTTTTTAAATTCTTTTTTAAATCAATTTAAAAATGGACAAATAATTTTCTGTCATTTCATTTTCGGTTAATATCTTTTTATTTATATTTGTATTTATATTTATAAATATTATGTTTCAATTGAGCCAACTTAAAGTAATTTAATAAGTAAATATAAATTTAAAAAAATAAAATTTTATATTATTATTTTATAATTAAAAAGTCAATAAACTGATGTCCGATTTAAGTGCTTATTTTTCCATAAATTCTTCTCACTCTGAACCTAAAATTTATCTATTTCTTCAAGTAATTATAATTTTAATCGATTTCTAAATAGTTCTTTGAATATTAATAAATTAATAATATTATTATTATATTAATATTATTATAATGATTTAAAATAATATTTATATTATTTTAATAAGCAACAATAATAATTTTAGTATTTCCAAAAAAATCTGACCTTTTATTTTACTTCCTATGGATCTTTTGATCTATGGGCTATGATCTAGTTCTCGTTCTAGTTCCGATTCACATCAAATATGCTCTACCTATAGTTTAATATTTTTGAATTAATATAAATAATAAAAATAATTAAGTACTTTACTTTTGTCTATAATTATGATCTCGTTTATTATTAATTATTAATTTGTCTTTACTTTTAATATTTTTTAGTATTTTTAATTCTAAGCTATCAAATTCAGAACATTTAAAAAATTAAAATGAATATTTTTTTAATTTATGATATGTGAATTAATTACTACTTTAATTAACTACCTATTTCCGATTTATTTTCCATTTAAAAAAAAACTATTTTTAAACTGAATAAAATTAATTAATTAATTTTTAATTTATTTTCAATTTATTGAAGAGCTTTACGCATTTATATTATATTGCAACTTTTACCAAGAGCTCAAAATTCAAAATTAAGTTCTGTGTGAATTTTGATAAATTAAAATAAAATAATTTAACCACAATTTTTATTTCCTATAAACTTGATAATTTTTGCTATAAATCTATTCTATCTGTGACATCTGAACTCCTCTGTCCCTCCTTCAGTAAACTGAATACTTCCAGTATTGGGGAACAAGTCTTTGAGTCTGAGAGAACCGAGGGGCTGGCACTCAGGTGCCCTGCGGCTAACAAACTAAACTTATCTTAAATTAAAGCTAAATTAATTAATTAATTAAAGGAAAGCTGGGGAGAAGAGAATTTTAAATGCTTAAATACGCACGTAAACAAAAGATAAAGGTTAAATTCAAATTAAAATTTAAATTTAAATTAAAATTTAAAATTTAAAATTTAAAATTAAAAAAACCATTTAAAGCCTACAACTTATAAACTATATAATCTAAATAAATTTCAAATAACGTTTTTGCTTAAAAACTAAAGCCAATTTAATGCTCGACGCATGCGGCTGACGCGAATTTACTACCAAAGCAATTCAAAGATGATGATGATGATGATGATGATCATATTGATGATGATAATAGAGTTCAAAGAATTTAAAAATCGATAAGCCTATCAAAACAACAACAACCACAACAACAACAATAATAAAAAACAGCAGCAACAAAAAACCAGAAAAATAACAACTAAAGGGTAATTTTTCCTCGTAGTTTTGCCATAAATTAAAAAAAAAAAGGAAAAAAACAAATTTAAAGAAGAATAAATACAAATTTAAAAAAAAAAAACGGGAATTAAGAGAAGAAAATTTTCAAAATGAGATAAACACAAATTTTTGTTAATAAAATTCTTAATTTTGAGATCGAGATATAAGTTCATTAAATTTATATGTACGTATGTATATGTCGAGTCGAGAAAACAAAAATCAAATCCTTTTTGATAAACTTTTTTTATTAAATATGCATTTGAAATTTTATTAATAATGCAAATGGTTTCATACACACACAGAAAGTATTCAGAGGAGCGGAGAAACTTAGCAATAAATGCGTTTTATATGTATTACGATTTCTTAACCAACATCCCACACCCCCCGCACCCACCCACCCACACACACACACACCCACACACACACACATGCAGATTTTCTTTTTTTTTAACAGAATTAAAAAGTTCAAATCTAAGGAGAAAATTTATTCAGACAGTTTCTTTCTTCAACGATTGATAGTAATCGATTACATTTATCGATCAATTCCATAGCCTAAACTCACAATAAATACATGAAAAACACACACATGAAATTAATCGACGATAGGCAGTAACTCGCTCACGCATAAGCAACTATCGTAAGCCACACATCGTGTCGTCTATCGATATATTTATATCGTTTTTATGTATAGACAATCCCAATAATAATAATTATAATATTTATATTATACATTAATATTAACAACAACAATAATAATAACTAAAATAATATGTAATATCATTTTGACAATAGAAACAGTTTATGGAAATATTTTTGTCAATATTTTGGAAAGGATTTTCAATTAATTTCAATATTTTTGTGTGTCCTTTTAATACTTTTTCGACTTGGTTTAAGTGCCAGGACTTGGAAAAAAGATCAGACTCTATATCGGCATAAATAATATATATACTAAACTACCCACGAGTAGTTGTAAAAGGCTTTTAACTCAATGAACTCAATGAGCACCTCAACTTTATTCGGTTTCCAAAACTATAAAAGTGAATCAAGTCTTTGCGTACATAAATTTAAAAAAAAAAATAAATAAAATAAAAATAAAACACTTAAAAACATATATCTAAAAAAAATTCAAGTGATCGAAAAAGAATTAAACTTGCTTTTAGTTTAGAACTTTGAACTTTTGGAGACTTAACAAAAATAATCAAAAAATAAATAAAAATAAAAATAAAAGAAACACACACACACACACATACACACATCTACTTATACAGTATAAGAGAGTAATACCCACTTTCAGGATCTTATTCACACACTCACACGCAGTATGACCGACGTGCAGATGTCCTTTAGACATGAAACATCAGATGTCAACGCATATCTACGCGAAAATAGATTCCAGAAGCCTTCCAATAGTTCCAGCTGAAAGCACCCAACACTCCAATTGGAAGCTCTCAAAACTCCAATTGGAAATATCCGTAACTCCTATTGGAAACATCCGAAACTCCAATTGGAAATTCCCAACACTCGACTTGGAAGTTTTCGTTACTCTTGAAATTCAAAATTATTGCATTAACCAAAAAATTTATAAACGCGATAGACACAATTCAGAAGTTATCGATTTCGAGTGATCGATTTAGTTGACTTCAGGTTTCGATTTTCATGCGATTCATCAGATAACAAACATATATCTTTGCCAGCACGATCTTAGCCAGACATATAAATATATATATCTCCATATATAAAAAGTTTGCAGCATAGCCCAAAATTTACAGATGATCTTTATAATTTTTATTTTTTTTTTGCTTTCCTTGAGATATGATATATATGCATGTATATGATATATATGGTATATATGGTATATATGATATATATGACATCGATATACGCTGAACACAAATACATTTCTAATACTCTTTAAAAATACAAAAATACAAAAAAAAAACTAAATCAAAAAACAAAAACACAAAGACAAAGACAAAAGCAAAAAAACAAAAGCAGAAGCAAAAGCAAAAACAAAAACAATAAAAACAAAATAAAAACAATTTAGCAGCCAAAAAAACAGAGGAAAAATAAATAAAAACGCATTTCAAGTGCTGTTGGTGTAAAGCAAATATCTAAACTAAATATATAAGATCCAAGAGAAATCTAACCACACACACACACACACACACACACGTACACACACGTACACACACACACATCATATGCTTAGTATGTTGTCATTCGTGATGAGCTAGAAACTAAGTTAGGTATAGTTTATAGGGTATATACATATATTGGGTATATTAGCTATAAGAAAATTTTCATCACAGCAAAAATAAAAAATAAAAATAAATAATAAAAAAATGAAACTTAAGTTAATATATATAAATTATAATAATATTAGCAAGTGTTGCATCTAAGTGCTAAATGGAAAAAAAAAACAAAAAAACAATAAAGGCGAAATGAAATAATTTTAAAAAATAAAAACAAATAATTTAAAATATTTATAGGTAGAGTTTAGACGAAGGTTACAAGTTCAGCGCGTGACTTCAATTTAAAGGGTAAAGTCGAAAAAAAAAATAAAACAAAAATTAAAATTAAAAAGGCATAACTAAAATAGAAAAATAATTCATTATTAAAGAAAAAAAATTAAACAAGAAAATGTAAAACAAAACTAAAGAAAACCTTAAAAAAATAAACCTTAAATTAAATAAGATAAATAAAAATACAGAACTTAAATATACACATATATATAAAGACACAAATAATAAAAATAAATTAAAACACGTAGAACAATATAAATTATAATATTAAGTCAACCACACACACACACACACACACACACACAGACACAGCCACACGCACTCGCTCTCTGCAATTTAATTTCGATTAATCGATTAGCTTTAATCGAAGTTAGCAAGAGACTTGAGATTCCAACGCTATGTAAAAGCACACACTGACACACACACACACACATTCAAGTAATCCCGCGCAGCACATACGCACAGAAACTATCTATCAATTAAAAGATATACAAACTAGACGATCGCATAATCGAGTGTTGTTCAGCCAACGAAAAGATTAGTTTTCATTCTTGACTTGACTTTTGACATTTCATGTTCCCATCAAGGAATTGGAAGCGGTGGCAACCCTAACACTGAACTGAAAGTACAGTTTCCGCGACATTCACTTTGATTAAGTTGGATTTTTCGATTTTTTTTTGTTTTTCTTCTTTTATTTTTTAAACCAATCAAAATCATAGATTCATGTCTCTGAAGGATACTATTGACACTTCACTGGTCTAGGACAATAAAAATCGATACAACAACAATGCCTCAAATTGTAGTTATCGATATTTTTAATATTATTTAAATCGATCGATGTGTGTGTACTGTACTCCAATACCAACTGAATTTCAGATACTTGGCACAGCAACAACAACAATAAGAACAACAATTCATTTAAAGAAACCCTATGGTTGTATAATAAGAATAAAAACAAAACAAAACAAAGCAAAACAAAACAAAACAAAACAAAACAAAACAAAACAAAACAAAACAAAGCAAAACAAACCAAAACAAATAGAAAAAAAATTTAAATACATTACACAAGCAATTAAAGTAAATTATTTTAAAATGAAAATGTCAAGAAGGCAACACAAAAACTACAACAGAAAAAAATAAAAAAAAAAATACTCTAAGAGAGAAAATACTACACAGCAATAATAAAACTATAAAAGCCAAACAAAAACAAACAAAACAAAAGAAAAAAAAATAAATAAACAAATTAAATTCCAAAAGCCAAAATAAATTTACTTACATTACACATACACATGCATTAATAATTTAAAACAAATAAAAAGCAAAGCAAATTAAAAACTTGAAAACAGAAACACAAGAAGAAAAACAAAACTAAACAATTTAAAACGCCAACAACTACTCAACGGCAAAAATGTTAATTTAGTAAATAAAACGCAAGAAAACGATACAATATGCAATTAAATAAAATGTTTTAAACAATAAAAACAAACAATTTTAATTTCAATTATTATTTAAACTTAACAATCAAAATTTATACTAATTCTTAAATTCTGTAAAATTCACAAGGCTAAGCGCGTGGTGAATCAGAGCACAACCCACCACACCAGCAAACTTCTCATAGTCCAAAAGAAACTCAACATACTATGCAATCACTGAGTTATGGTGGCAACTTGGCCTTTGGGATATGAAGCACACACCATTGTGACAGCCTAGCCAACAACCTTTGGACAACAGCCTAGCCACAAACCTTTTGGTCCACAGTACGAAGACTATGAATGCCAATGCATGAATAAGTATGAAAGGACGAACACACGCCCTTAGACAAGAAATTGTATGAATGTAATATTAATAAATAAATATATATTGAATAAATAAAATTAATTTTATCAAAATAAAATTTGTTTCTTTGATTAAGTCACTGAGAAGGAATTAATATATTTCTTAACTCCCGTTACCCCGTATAATCCTGCCGTATTACCGTTTGATACGAAAATACAATAAATATCTTTTCTACAACAAAACAAGTTGATTTAAGGTTTTATTTTCTAATTTGTAATATAATAAACGTTATGGATCAACCGAAATTATTTAAGAAGTCAACAATTAAGGATAATAAGTTTTCTTGAAGCGACCCTCCCGATTCTTTTTACCTCCTGGGCGAACCACACGTGGAACATACACCTTGTCGTGCTGGTCGAGTGTGCGTTTCCATGGGTTAATGTCAAGCTCGAAGAATCGGCGTCGCGCCTCCATTGGTCGTGTTTTATTATCGATCTTGTACAGCTTCTCCCACATGTAAATCTCCGGCAGTTCCAAGTGCCGTGGACGATTTGAGGACAAATGTTTAAAAGTGTTCTCTAGGAACGTTCGCTTCTCCTCATCCTCATAATCAGCGACGCGACGTAACGTTGGTCCACCCAGATATGGCGTAAGTTCCTCACCACTGCGTTGCATATTCGGCGCATTTATGTACAGACGGAGCAACTGGCTTAGCGTCTCATCATTGAAGTCCACACATTTTCCCGCGTCTGAAATATCGCCATACAGTTTCATTGGCTTCGTGCCACGACAGAAATTGACTTTTGCATTATCATCCACATTGCTGCTGTGGATCAGCAGCGTGTTCAGTTGGTACTCGTAGAAGCTCCACTCGTGTCCGTTTGTGATCACAGTCTGAGTGTTCATCGGGTAGGTTAAATCGTTATATGTATTAAATCCATTGTAGGTGGCCTGAGCAAGGAGCCAGGCATAGGAGGATTGTATGGCTTGTGCATGTAACGCCTCTAGGTTGTCCTGCTCGCCATACGCTTTCGGACGTGTGTTCAGATGGGCTCGAGACTGAAACGAAAGCAGGCCAAAGTTTGGTGCACTAGCAGTGGGCCAATATCCTGGAACACAGGTGGCATGCTGGTGCTTGGTGCTGTAACCTAAGGTGCGAGGGTCGTGATTGAAGCGCGGCAGTTTTTTGGCGAGTGTTAGATTGGTGCTTTCCTCAAGTGTTTTCCAAGTTGGTAGCTGATGATGGTGACGCAACGCTAGGTACGGCTGCCCAACATACTGCACCATACGATCAACACTATCGTGCGCATCCTCCTTTTGCCATTTTTGGCCCTCCTTCGATTTAACGGTGTTCTTTGGCGGATTCACGCCACCGACGGCCCAGAAGGCCTCATGACGCGGATTAAAGTCAACCTCAACTTCATTTAAATGCTTATAGTCGGCACCCAGCACTTGTAATGCTGCTCTGTTGATTTGCTCCACAACAATCTGTGTCAGTTCCTGTTCGTGTTTTACGGCATCGGGCGGTGTATCCTGGAGCTTCAACTGATGTCTGAATTTGTACGTTGGTTAAATGGTGTTTGTGATTTACTCAGTAACTTACTTATAGTAGTCGTGGGCAAACTCCAGTGCTGAAATAACATCGTCACGCGCTGCCTTAACAAGCGTATCCATGTTAGCCTTCTGTTCATCGCCAGGGGTTGCACCCTCTTTGGAAGCAGCTGTGGAACTGGACAGTGGAATTTCCTCTAGGAAAGTACGGGTATAATGTTGCGTCAGAGGAAGCGCATTGTACGGTACTTTAGTATCGTTAAGATCCACCACTTTGTAGCCGTAATAGCGGGGCATATTTATTTTAATCATTTTCTCCTCCACAGTCGGCAGCTCACGTATCGCTTCGTGCCAATCAGCGGCCGTCTGTCGCTTGCGACCCTTAAAGCTAAGATCTTTTATTTCTGGATACTCCGGCTCTTCAGAATATTCGGAATCAGTCAATGCCATTTGTGTGTCTGCTTTGACGGCTAGGTAACGGCTGCAGACTGCCTGTACACGCGCACGAAGCTGCTCTCCTCGTCGCAGCGTCAACATGTTCGTCAATCAAATGTTTAATACACAAATATCCAAATAAAAAACAAATAGCAAAATTGTTGGTCGCCGCCAACGAGGTTATGACATCGAACTAGAGAAAACCGATATTTTTAGTTAGCCGATAAGGTATATCGAAAATATCGCACTACCACCACATACAGCCGATAGTACGCACGCAATACATCGCATTCTCTTTTAAAGTACGCAAACAAATTTGATTTACTATCAGTTTTGTAAGCTTTCGATTAGTATGACACAAATATCGAACAAGCCCATTTTAAGGGAGACACTTAGTTTATGGAATTTGTGGTACTTATCATTAAGTCGTTATCTGTATTTAATTAAAAAAGAACAAATTACGTATGTGCAAGGCTTTAGTGTAGCTAGCACATTTATGGCGAATTTTTGTTTTGCTCGCTGTATTTGTTACCAGCATACTGATCATAATTAATGATCACTTTTGTGTGTTTTTTTTCGCAAAGCTTATGAATATGTGAATAAATTAGTATTCGTGTTTTCCGCATTTGATGAAATTCACAGATGAATGTAAATCCCCACTGTCCTTTTGGCTCTCATCCAATACGCAAATTTTCCGAAAACAATCGTACCAAAAGCCCATATCTTATCAATTGTCATCCACCGTCAGAACGGATCAAAGTATGAATTTTCATTACACAAACACAAGTACATATTTACACATATGTTATAATAAAATTTTTGATGTAATAAACTATTAAGAAATTAGTAACAAAACATTTCAGGTGACATCACGCAGACAAAGGAGGATAAAGGTCAATAATGTCCACTATGCCCACAATGACAACTACATCTCAGGAACGCACAAGGGAATGGCTGGAATCACAAGATGACGATCTGGAGTCAATAGCCGAATCATCTGTAGTGGATAGCTTGGACGATTACAAATACAGTGAGCACACATATACAGAACAAGAAGACGACGATGAGGATGAGACTGGCGAAGAAATTAGCACCGTCGCCTTGGGTACACAGATTGGTGAGTCAAGTGAATTACTCATCTCTATGTCTAAAAATATCAACTTGATTTTTGCACATATTTTTGAACGTATGTTTTCTTACAGATCCCAACAATGGGTCCATCATAAGAGACACATTACGGGATTTGCTGAACTCAATTAACAGCATCCAAACAGTAGGCAACGTAAACATAAGCAACTCCACCAACGTGCACATTGGAAATGTGACCAACATCAATGGAAACATACAGATCATCGCGGAAACTACAAGCAGACCCCGTAACTCGCGCAGGTCGCGTAGAAAAGCCTCACCAACAGAATCACCCGAGCGAACTGATCGAAAGAGCAGTGAAGACGAACTTCCTGAGTCGGAGGAACGTGTCAGCTCGGATGTTTTTATCCACAGACAAAGTGAGTGCTATTTCTTTGAATTTCAACTACCATTTTCTTGACAAATTCTCCTTTTCAGAATTTAAAATACCAAATGAAGTATTCTCCATAGTGCCGCGACACTCTTGGTTGGCCCAAATGCCCATGGAGGAGCCACAAGTTCTGCAACGCCCCGTCAAATATGTTGTCATTTGTAAGTTTACATCTTTAACTCAAAAATAGATGATTTTAAGGTGATATTTTGGTTAAAAGAGACATTTGTCCTTTCCACCAAATAAAAAGACTGACAGAGGCACGCATACCGAGAGTTGCTATAGAAGCCATTACAGCAACGCATATAAAAGTTCTGTTAAATTTAACAGACTCTGTACAACATTTACAGAGGCTCAAATATTTATCTTATCTTTACAAAGTAAAAATAACGGTACTCACCTTTTATTCAATATTTTTGTTTTTTTTACTTTTAAACAGTACATACCGCCACTGAAAGTTCCGAGAAGCGGGCAATCAACGTACGTTTAATCCGTGATATTCAGGTGAGTCTTGCACTTTTTTTGTTTTTTGTCATTTGGTAACTTTAAGTCTAATTAAAATTTTAGTGTTTTCACATCGAAAGTCGCGGCTGGAATGACATTGCGTACAATTTTCTGATAGGCTGTGATGGTAACGTTTACGAGGGTCGCGGCTGGGAAACGGTAGGAGCACACACTTTGGGTTACAATAAAACAGCGATTGGCATCAGTTTCATTGGATGTTTCATGCGGGAGCTGCCCACAGCACCCGCACTGACCATGTGCCGCAACTTGTTGGCGCGCGGCGTGGAAGATGGACACATTGCCAAGGATTATCGGCTTATATGCCATTGTCAGTGCAATTCGACGGAAAGTCCGGGACGTCGGCTCTTTGAAGAGATCCAAACTTGGCCACATTTCTTTAATATTGCACAACAGGAGTCGTAAACGCGCACAAACAAACTTATCGGAAAAAGTGCGATAAGTGATCATATGGGATGAATATCTCTAATTTGCTTTTAAGCTTATGTTAAAGCTGCCTAAGAATCGATGTAAGCCTGTAAACATCTGTAACTTGAGACGATGATCGATAGTTAAATATTTGCTTTTTATGTGTTATTTGTTGTCGCTGCCAAAATATTAATTATGAGTTATGTACGTCTAAGCAAAAATATACAACATTTTTTTAAATTGTTTTCATATTTAATTTCTTTGTATTCGTATAATTTAATTATGGAAACATCTTAACATTTTGTCCACGGATCTTGAATCATCATCATGAATCCTCAGGGTTAATAAGGCAGCGTCTAAGCAGAATCCGTTTGGCGGGCTGTTAAAGAAAATATAGAAATCCTTTAATAACGATGCATAAATGATGAAACGAAACCAAATAGTTAAACATTCAACTTGACATAGAATTAGTTAACAAGTGGAAAAACGCAAGCTTTGCATCGCTTCGATGCCAAGAAGCACATAGCGGGAGGAGACAAGGGAAACGGACAATCTTTTTTTCCAAATCTTTGTTTGTACATATTAAAAATTTTGTATTGAGGCACTTATTTCTTTATAGATTAGCAAATGCATCGGAACAAGTTTGGGTAATTCGACAACTTACACCTCACTATATAACTGACTTTCATTGATAAAGCAATTATGCTTTTTCATCTGTAATACACATTTAAAATAAAATAATAATTGACTTGGCCGTCTTTGGAAATGTTTGTTTGGAGTGTTCATTTATATAACCAGTGACCACTCATTTTGGTGATGTGAGAATCTTATATTGAATCCTGGGTTGCACAACGACTACTTACGTGCTGGTTTGCCGTTGGCCCATGGAGTGAATTTCACGTGGCTTTCGTTGCGCTTGGCGGCATCAGCGCGAAGTTCCGTTTTCAAGGCTTCACGCAGGACGCGGGCGGCAATGTTCGAGTATTGGATGTAGCTGCAAAATTAGAAAACATTTCACAAATCACTTGCATATTTTGGCCAGTGGAAATTCTGCATTCAATTACGTAACAAAACTAAGTTAGGTATAAAATAGTGCCGCTACTTTGTGTCTTATTATATCAAGCAGGGTACTAATATTCAACTTACGTAATTCCAGCAGCTCTCCAGGCATTGGTCATCTTGGTTGATTCTTTTTGCAAATTATTTCGACGAAGAATGAGAACTCAGAACTTTCCTAGTGCAAGCGCTTTCGGAGTTGATGATGAGACGTAAGGATGATATTTATGTATCGATATATTCATTGATATATGATTCCAGCGATAGTAAATATCGAGAAAGCATCGATATCTTTGAATAAAAATATATTTCTTGTATACCATTTAAATAAACATAGAAACAGAAATGATATGGAATTAATAGTTAATAAAATAATTAAATAGTGATCATTTTTTTAAAATATATTTTTTAACATTATCTTTTGTTTCAGAAAAAATTTTTTTTTCCTGAAAATTACATACATACAATGTAGTGACTTATCGATTAACGCTTACATTAAAATTTACTCAAAATGACATCTTTGTTTATGTTGTGTCTCGCTCGCGCATCAGGAACAGTTGTTGTTTTTACACTTATGGTTATTCGACAGTAAACTGACCTGTGCTGTGCAGCTGAAGTTAGTGAAAGAATTCCAAATGAACTTTTGATAGCTAAACGCAATTTTATTTTACTAAAAATGCAATCCAAATGAATAAAACATTGGATTGTGCATAATCAGTAACTTTCTTGCCATTTTATAAGCATATTCGCTTAAATATAATCGTGTCGAACATTTGGAAAACATGTGTAGTTTGTGTTTCCAAGGGTTAAGGTTAGACTGAACAAATTATATCAATTGTACAACCCTTGCCAATCCCCGACCTAGTGTTATCTCAGTGGGAGTATATGGCTATGTCTGTAAGGCCACAGATTTTAATAATTGAGCCGTTTTTCGGCGGTAGCCATAAACAACTCATCGATACCCTGATCGAATGTAAGTGAATTCTGTCAATTTATTGAACTGACATTTCAACTTGGATACTTTTCTTTGTTTTCACATCTGACCAATAGGTCTCAATCCGATCGACTATGAAATTTTTAGTCTACCTGCCAAGAAATGGCACTGGCGGGCTCGCACATCAGCCTTGTATTTCTCTCAGCTGATACCGCCGGAGCACGACTACAAGGTACTTTTCACAAGCTCCGTACTAAATCTGGCCGAGCTAATCGGTGTGCGTCCCGATCTCGTCACCTGTCGCAAGATTGTCTATTTTCACGAGAACCAGCTGGTCTATCCCGTGCGTGAGGTAAAAGAGCGCGATTGTCAATACGGCTTAAATGAGATCCTGACTTGGTGAGTTTCAATACCCATGAGTTTTTTATGCCTGCCTTTGGTTTTAATGGAAATATTTTTGGTAATCCTTGCAGTCTGGCCGCAGACATAGTGCTCTTTAATTCCAACTTTAATCGAACCTCGTTTTTGGACAACGTGCAGCCTCTGCTCAACATCCAACCAGATTTTAAGCTGAAGCATATTAGAGAACGCATCGAGAAGAAGTGTGAAGTGATGTACTTTCCCATCAAGTTTCACGTATTTCCCAATAAGCGTCACATCATGGACACGGGTTTTAGTACAGGCCGGGATGCTCTTCATTTGATTTGGCCTCATCGCTGGGAGCACGACAAAAATCCCAAATTGTTTGTCGAAGTGTTGTTGGAATTGAACAAGCGGCAAGTCGACTTTAAAGTGACAATTTGCGGCGAAAGCTTCCAAGCGGTGCCAGACGCCTTCGATGGCATCCATGAGAAGCTGGGCAGCAAGCTAGTTGGCTTTGGATACTTAACCCGTGATGAGTATGTAAAAACTTTACTAACTGGCGACATTGTCATATCAACGGCAGGTCACGAGTTCTACGGCGTCTCCATGCTGGAAGCAACCTACTGCGGCTGCTATCCGATTGCACCCAACAAGCTGGTCTATCCCGAAATCTATCCCAAGGAGAACCTCTACAACACATCCAATTCCCTTATCAAAATGCTCAACAATTGGTGCCGAAATCCTGAGGTCTTTCGCCGGCAACGCGAAAAGTTCTTTGACTACTTCACCTTCGAGCGATACTCGGCACAGCATTTGGTGCCCAAATATCTGGAAATAATGGGCGTCTCAATCTAATGGAGTCAGTCCCCTCAGACATTACCGTATACCGCATATACATGAGTTACTTAATTCCAGTTGCTTTTCTTGTGCAATAAGCATCGAATCTAGTTTCTAAGCAAATCCTAGCCTATCTGACCAATTTTATTATCCCTATGTACAGAGACATAGGGCCACATTGGAACATCCAAATCAATCCAATCTAAACTTGATGTATACATTTATATATATATATATATGTATGTGTATCTATATGTATGTATATCTATATACATACTTTAGTAGCTTAGCCCATGTCCAGGATTGTTTAAAGGATGCAGTGATACGTTCATTTTTTTGGACTAGGTTTTTTTTTTTATAAAATTGTTAATTTTATTAATTGCCTGTTATTAGCAGCGAGTCATTTGAGTCATCTGCGAGTTGTTGTCCCGGAAAGTGCATTTAGCCATAAGTTGATTGTGTTAACGACCTTGAGGTTTTCATATTTACGTACAATATACATTTTTTACCTTTAATCGCCTTATGATAGTTGCGTAGATAAAAAGAAGTATCTTGCACGAGGCCAAGTCGCCTGTTAGGGGTATTCCCTTTTTTATAATGTAGTTTACAGTTATAGATGTAACCCGGAATGTAGCCATTGCTCACTCTCTGATCTGTACTGCTTTTTTTTTCATGCATGTTGGGAGGGAGATTTTCGAGTTCTAGGAATTTTACAGATTAGTCGATTGCCCGGATGTGTGTATAAATCTATGATCTTTATATTCACAGGTGTAAAGCATATATATATATATGTGTGTGTTTGTGTGTATTTGTGTGTGCTTAATAGGAGCTACAGTGCTGGAGGAGCACGAAATACTTAAAGACCCGAGTGAAAGAAAACAAAATATAATAAATGTCAACAAAAAATTAATCGTTAGAAGTGATTCTCTATGAGTTCGGGCGGTGCGGTGTACTTCTCCTTGACGTGGGCACGGTACTCCTCATCATCGTGGCACTCACGGTAGCATTGGGCACAGAAGAGATCCCCATCACAGCCGCGACAACGGAAGACGGCATCTTCATTGCATATGGTGCACCAGGGCAGCTCCTCCGTCTCTTCCTGCGCCTGAAGTAAAGCAATGAAAGGACATGCTCCAAAATTCACTTCAAATTTACCTTCTTTATAATATTTTGAACGAGAGTCTCATCGATGGCGCTTTCATTGTCGCTGGGAGTGCTTGTACTGGTTACTGGAAGCCGAATTGGCGCTCCACTACTTTCTACGGGTGTATCACGAAGAGCACGTAGACGCCTTTCAATATCGGAAATGGCATCATTGCGATCGTCCTCGACGCGTTGGTCCAGCTCGGATTCGCCCATGAACTGTTGCAAGAGATCCTTAATTTTGTCTTGATCGCTTCGCTGATCTGTGTTCAGCAGAAGATCCTTCTTGTCGTAATTCTTCTGATGTGGCATTCCACTCAAGTTCGAGAGACGTGCACGTATCTCATCATCAGTCGTTTCCACAGCCTTCAGATTTTGCAATCGTTTACTTATAGCGCTATCCAGATTCTCTTCAATGTCCCGGGCGCCACTAGATGAAGCTGCGACGTTTGTAGTCGTGCTCATTGGGGCAAGCACAGCCGCCAGTTCCTCGGACGGTAACATGTCGCTGCAGTTACAGGGATATGCATTATTTTAAGAGACTGCTGTCCGATTGAGATGCCTGCTTACTCTAGGATTTCATCGGCTGAACGGGCTTCTAGCATCGTAGTGCTCTTTGGAAGTCTTTGCTTTGTTACCAACTCTCCCGGCAGTGCTTCACAGTCGATCACCTTCTCGGCATCGGCATTGGCCTGCATCTTTGACAGTTTGTCGTAGCAGATGAGACACACGTTGAGTACTTTTCCGGCATGACGAGGCACTGCCACTGGCCTCTGCAGGCACTTAGCGCAGTACGAGTAACCGCAATTGGGGCAGCCGTACTGGGGATAAATAAATTGAATTAGTGGCAACAAAATATAATCGAGTTTTCCAACATCGACCCACCTCCTTACGGAACAGTCCATATTTAGTGCTACACCCGTAGCAGCTCATCTTCCGACCATCGACACAAAGAAATAACAGAGAATTTTTGGGATTAGAATTTTACTCAGCGAATACGCAAAAGTTCTAAGTCAGCACTCACAAACTGTGAATCACGAAGTTCAACATATCGATAAAGTCGATATTTTCGATAGTTTTTGACGGTCAATGACATCGGAGTAGCTTTTTCAAATTTGCGCACTGATTAATCCGTGCTTTTATTTTTTAAATAAAAAAATGCGTTGTTTATTGCTTCATTCAATTGGAGTTTTTAATTAAGAGTTTTAAGCAGCAACTCAAATTTCGTAATTTTCTAAATTGTACAAAAATTTCATATATATTTATTATATACTAAACGCCAGACGCTGTTCCTAACGTATTTTTTTTTTCTTTATACTAGTAGGATATATGTCCGTTTAAATCAAAAACGCAGGAATATCAAAAAATACAGTTAAATAATATATATATATATTTAAAATGGAAAATATATATATATTTAAATCTATATATATATATTTATTAATTTATATATATATATATTTGTTTATGTGAAAAGTGTTCAAGGAATGTAAACTTTTCATCTGGTGGTGATTCAACAAGGATGCAATTAAGATTAATATATGTTATCATAATTATATTTAGTATAAATGAAAAATACAAAATTTCACATGTGTTTGTATAACCTATTGTGCATATCAAGCCATATGCATAATTATTCTTAAGACTTTAACCTAAAAGTGTGGGATTAAAAAAGCTGTTTATTATTAGTTAAGGAAACTTGCGTTCATTGATTTTTTGAGTTCTTTTTTTTATGTTTTCTGTTTTCTGTTTTTTGTTTTTGTTTGCTTTTTTGATTTTTCTTTTTTGTTTGTTTTTGTTTTTGTTTTTGTTTTAGTTTTTGGAATAGTTTGCAATAAATACAAGGTTAAATACTTTCTTTCTTAAAGATCAAACGGTTGGGCAGAATTTTCATTCTTGTTGGGTTTTCCATTTTCGAGAAAAACTATTCTGATTGAGTGAGATCGCTCTCCAGTTCGTTTTCATTCAGTATTTGCGAGAGCAAATCATGTAATGGTTCGAGTATTTTTTTGGCGCCGGTGTTAGTAAGATTCTTATAGTCAAACATATCATGGTGACTGATGCTTCCGTCTCCCTGCACTAAACCATTGTCTATGTCAACTGTTTGCACAAGATCCAATCCCTTTGTCTGTTCTCTCACCAATTCGTTGATCTCTGCATTTTTGTCACGTAGCGCATTCGGTTGCTGACCGCGTGGAAGTAGCGACTGCAAATATTCATATATATAATATAAACATAAATATGGATATATGCAAATTGGAAATCGAATTATATACATAACTGATATCGAAATATATTGAATGACATAAAATATAAAATATACAAAATCTGCTTAAACTAAACTAACGTAAAGCATTTGTTCTTAAGGAGCAATTTGCAGTGATAGGACATGCTTTACATTTATGGGTAGTACTTTTTGTAAATAATTTAGTTTTGAATTCGTTTTGTTGTGTCTATTTACCGGTATTAAGATGTATGCGCCGGGCAGTTTTTGTCGAATCTTTTTCACATTGGCGAGCAGACCTTCAGCAACTTCAGCGGCGGAGTTACCAACATTGTTGGTGCCGACATGCAAGACAACTATTTTGGGATTTACATTGTCGAGGGCACCGTTTTCGATGCGCCAAAGCACATGCTCGGTGCGGTCTTCGCGTATGCTGAAGTTTAGGCAGTGCAGTGGTGCAAAGTACTGGTTCCAGGTTTCTGTGTTCTGCAACGTTTCAAATATGCAATCACCAAGAAATATGACATCTGGATCTTTTTCGCGACAATCGGATATAAAACGCCGGTGTATGCTTTGCCAGCGTTTGTCACCGTCAACGTCGGGCACGGCTGTAGGTACAGCGCAGGGGTTCATGTTGTTTTTGTTGTTGGCTCGTATTTGTATTCAGCATGCGGCGAACGCTGTTAAAGCCTCCTACCTGGAATAAAAATTTCTTAGCTGGTCAGTGTGCATGAGAGTCCTTTAACATTCTAAGGGGCACCTTTTCTGTCAGTCGCGAGAATGGGCCCGAACGGATAGAGCTAGCGAAAATAATTATAACCAAAAGAAAAATTGACAACACAAAACAGCAGAGATGTTAGTGATGCAAGCTTAGTTTGTTCTTCTTCTTAGTATATCGGTTAGGCCTATCGATATGCGCTGCATCCGAAGAACATTTAATTTCGACTACAAATTGTTTGCGGTGAGTAAAGATTTGTAACCTATAACATGTTTTTAATATTTACAATTATTTCATTTATATTTTTTAAAACATATTTTGTTAATTTCACCATTTTGGAGATCATTGTGATAATTTAAAAAGTTAGCTATACGATAGTTTCAGCAATCGTGCAGAATGTCTTCCTATCGATTATATTCCATTTCGTGGTATTTCAGCCCTAGTCGCGGCTTGTCATTTTTCTTTGACAGCAAACTACCACGGATACGCATCCGTCAGAAGTTGTTTTATTGTTTTCAACGCTTGGTTTTAGGTGCAACGATTTATTAAATAACAGTTTGAAGTGTGCGGCGTACAGAACGCACCATGGATGTGGATATTTCTTTAGATGAAATAATTGGACGTAAGCGCATCCCATCATATTCCCATCGTACCAATGACAAAAAATCGTAAGTACTCGAGCACTAAAACAAAAATGGCGCTGATATCATACTAACAAAATGTACATTAACCGTTATCGCCATAGATATGCAACGACAATGAAGCCACGAAAAATAATAAACAAGCCAGCTGGTCATACACGCATCTATGATGCGCGCAATAAGATAATTCAGAAGACTCGCGCCAAAATTGTCGATGCACGCGACATACTTAATCAGAATATTCGGGATTCTGGCATTGATGCTCGAAATGTTTTGCGAGAGCGTAAGAAGGAACGCATGACGTTGCCCCAAGTAGGGCCACGCTTGAGCGGCATGGACGGCAGTAACTTGCATAATGGACGGTTTAATCAACGTCTTATTACGATAAATAACAGGGGAGGTTGGAAATCTACGGAAGATTTGAAAGAGCCTAGCAACTACAAGTCCCACTCCAGTGGGAATTATCAGCCTAGACTGAACGCTGGTGCCAAGCCATTTGTGCCGCGTGGCTACGTTGATTATGACAATATGCAACAGCTGGAAGAAGGCAGGTAGATTCAATTTCCTGACTTCATCATAAATAACATTGTCTTTGCTTTACAGAGGAGATAGCGCGAACATTGCACATGTCTGATTACAATACTGCGCCGACTGTTACACCACGTACACATAGAGCGTTTGGATACGACCAATATGACCTGGAAATGGATGGCGTAGAGATAACTTCGCCACAGCCTAACCACAGAAGCAGCGACCCATTTGGTGTTTACGAGCAGTCACGTAATCGTATCGAACGTCCGGCTATGGCATCGTCTACCGGCCATGGCGAGTCAATGGACAAGCTGTTTGAGAGGCGACGTATATTGGTAGCCTCTTCAAATATACCAGACTCACTGAGGGCTCGCCTCTTCGGTGGTGAGCCAGATCGTCGAGTTTCTCATGGCATTTACGCCAATGAGAATGGGAGCAGCCAATCTAAATCTCATGGGGTTGCTCCCGTTTTATCATCAATGCCAATGCGTCAACGCCGAAGTCCACCACCATTATCAATGCCCATGCCACTGACCGTGGTGAACAATAAGCCGGGATACCGTTTGCTAGTAAGCAATCTCCATACGAACGTCACAACGGCGGACATTCGGGAGCTCTTCAACGATATTGGACCAATGTACGATGCGCGTGTGGTGCGCCCGGGCACCGCTGAGGTTATTTACAAATCGCTCAAGGATGCTGAAATGGCTGTGGATGCGTATCACCAGCGTGAGTTTGATGGCCAACCGATGCACTGTGTTTTGGTTAATTCACATTCATCCAACCGGATCACACATGCGGCCAAGTAAGTAATAGCTCCTCCCTTATCCACACAGTGGAGATTAAATGACTTGTTATATTTGCAGCACTGCCCGCACAGTGACGACAAACTCGTCAGGTGTTGAGGTGGACATTGATGCACTGCACTCAGTTCTATTCCGGGATCGTTAAATCAAACGCAACGATATCGACGTCCAGACGCCACATTAACGCCCTCAGCCAATAGTAATTTGAACAATTAACGCATAACTCATCAGCGCATCTATTAATACACAAAGAGCGTTCAAAAATTCTTATAATATTTGCTAGATGTAAGTTCCCTTATTGCATAAGTCGTAAAGGAAACTACCTGCAAATTGCTAAGTAAAAATTTGAAATAACTATTTTATTGGATCATTCGATTTGATATACTATTTTTATCTCTGTCTCATTTCCATACGCGATTCCCTATTCCATCCATATCTTTTCTTTTTCACATTTGTCCAATGCCCTGAAATTAAAATATATATATACAAACAATTCACTCATGTGCCTGAGATAAACTCAACACACATTAGCAACGTTTGAAGATAAGCAGATAATACCGAACCGAAGCTTGGTTACACGTGAATTATGCTCAGTGTGTATGTGTGCGTGTGTGTGTGTGTGTGTGTGTGTAGTGGCAGTAGAATTAGTAATAGTATTAGTGAGCTGCATGGTCGAAAATAAATTCTTTTTTGCATGGAAAGCTTTTTTGAACACAACCGATAAGCAACAACAAGCGCGAAAGAGATAGCTTGCTCTCATAAATTATGCAATTATGCATCGCACTCTCTTACTTTCATGGACTAATGGGAACTTATATGTAACAGTTCCAATTTTGGTACCTTTGTGTGTGCCGTCGATAGTGCATTCTTTTGTATTCACTTATTAAAAATCTCTTTTTTTTTGTTCAATTTATTGCTTTTGCTTTCCTCTCTCTGCTTTGGTGTCTATATGGTGTTCATATGTTTCACATATTAAGCTGCATATGTATGAGTGACTGAATATGAGTATTATTTCTGTGTTTCACTTTTGCTGGCATTGTACGAACGTGTATGGATATTCAAAGAGATATATAAGCACACGCATACACTCATATATTCATACACACACACATATATTCGAGTCACATGAGCAAAGCCTTGGAAAATGATTTATAAACGTGAAAATATAAAACTTTGTAACATTTAATCACTTTTTCTTTTACTTTTAAGCGTTTAGGACGCGCCTTGATTATAAACGAGTGTTTAAATTTCTTTAAAGAGAAACGACTGCTCCGATGGCCGATAAATCGGCGCGTGAAAAAAGGAAATCCTTCGATTTATGGTCAGTAGATTTCCAAATGATATTTATTGGAAAGTCTAATCCAAAGTTGGGTCCAATCTGGGGACTTAAGATAATCATGTTGGATTATTGAGAGGGGAATCGAATGCCACGGACAATCCATTCGAGAGATGTGATTGAAGAAATTCCCGTTAGCCATAAAAATTGAATTTTTATGGTTGTTGTTTGTTGTTTAATGTTTATTACATATTACATAAAATGTACAGTAAATATTTTAGGATCGCATAAAATTAATTCATAATAATTAAGTAAAAATGTAGCAGAGTTAAGTAAGCAATTGAAGAGGTGCGCAAAAAAAATATGAAGATTGTTCGTCTGGAGCGAATCAGTTGCTCAATTGTCCCGGATGCCGGTGCCATAGTTGGCGCCACCGGCACGGTTTAGTGCCTCGCGAAAGAGCTCAATGTCCAGTTCGGCATCCACGCCCGCCTGCAGTTCCACGGCAAAGTTCTGAATGCGGATGGGGGGAGAGGGGGAGAGGTGAGTGAAGATCTTGTGGTGAATAATGAAAGTAACACTTACATTGAGCACATCCTTGATGAGCGCCTTGTCCGTGGACATTTTGGCACGCTGTATGACGCCCACCTCCTGTCCAATCCACGTGAGGAAAATGAACTTCTTGCGCTTGGACATCTCATCGCCCATCTGTATGCGAATGTAGCCAAAGGCGCGTTCCGAGTCTCCAAACTGTTGACGGAACTCCTCAAAGCACTGGCCACGGCCATGGAGAATTATCTGTGCGCCATCAAACTTAAAGACCGCCCACTCGGTGTCTGTTAGATCAGAGCGTACATCCTCGTAGGCCTCACGTATGGCTTCCTTGTCCAGCGACGTCGCCAATGGCATCTGCAGGCAACCAAAAATAAAACCAAAGTCTACAATTAACAGCTGACCGAAACTCTAATTACCACCCTCGCTCCAATTAGCCAATCAACTACAGTGCCCCCCTCCCAATCCACCCAACCCACCCAACCTCCTCCTTAGCTCGTGAGCCTAGCTATTCACAAGTTCATTTGCCTCCCATTTGGCTCTTGGATTGCATTTCGTGTTCGCGGCTCCAAAAGCCAATCTTTAATTTATGTGGCGCGTCTGCGCATTGATGCAGCTCCGAGTGCTTTCAACGGCCTCCAAACGTATCCGCCAGACACTCGCGGCGTTACTTTCGCTTTTGTTTCCGTGCTTAGACCCAAAATAATAACCACAACAACAACAATAATAATAATAACTGTAACTGTAAATCTTGCAATATTTACTATATTATAAATCAATCAAACGAGAAGCACTTCAATTTCCATGTACAAATCGTTGTTGGCTTTGATTTATTTTTTTATTGCCGAAATTCTTTTTTTTTTGTTTTTTTTTTCTCTTTTATTTCTTTATGGATTTTCAATAAAGCGCAGACAGACATCAGCACGTAGAAGGCATTAAGCGATTCACCTACGAAACGAGTTGATTGACCCTTCGTATCGGAAGCAATAAATCGCTCGACTTAGCGGACATTCCCAATCAAAATGATTTCCTTTTCATCGATCGAATAATCAGAATTGAAAATGAATAAAATTATTTATTTAATTTTTCATTTAAAATACGAAGAATCTGTGTGGAGATGTAGAGGTCTGCATGGAGCAGGACTAAGGTCGCTGCCTGCAGCTGCCAATTGTCCTTTGCTATGGCCGAAATATCAAAGGATACTCTTTATCTAATTCTGACTTATATCCTGACTTTGGATTAATTTATAATTAAATATATATATTAAATATATATACTATATATTTCCTAAGAAGTCCTTTCCTCGAAAAAACAAGTTTTCCTCTTTTTTTTTAACTCTTTAAAATTTAAAAATTCATATTATTTAAATTTATACATTAAAAATTTAATTTCCAAAATTATTTAAAATATTTATAAAATAATAAAATAATTAAATATTCTATCCTTTTTTTATTATTTTTTTCAACTCTTCAGTTTAAATATTAATTGGTTTAATATGATTTAAATAATTTAATTATTTATTAAGAGCGAGCAACTAAAAATAATCAGCCGATTTTAATTACATTATTATATTTAATTATAGTATTTTGAATTTTTTTTATTTATTTTATTTTATTTTTTTATTATTTTATTTTTTTTCTGTTTAATTTCAATTTATATAAAACTATAAAATATTTTTATTAAATTACTGCATAAGATTTTATCAACTTATGGGTAAAAATAACGGAAATAAATAATTCTTTATTTATTTATTTATATTTGCCTTTCGCTTTTAAATTAATATAAATAAAGAAAAAATCAAAGAAATAAAATGCAAAAAATTTAAAATGTAAACTCGAAAATATTAAAAATTCAAATGAACCCACAATCAATTTAACTTCGCCTCCCCGCCCCTGCGGCCACGCCCTTCTTTTTCTTCCTCTATAAACTGTTTGTTGGTAAACAAATAAATTGAATTATTTGAACCGCCAGAATTTCACTTGATATTCAACTTTTATCGCCTTTTATAATTCGTTTATTGTGATTCATGAAATGTGTGCATAAAAATTGAGTTACGTCTGTGGACTGTGGGCTGTGGATTGTGGATTGTGGACTGTGGGTTGTGGGTTGGCTTTTGATTTGCTGGAAAGTATTTTTGGAAAGTAGTTCGTCGTCCCCTTTGAGGAGCTGATCTTCAGACTTAAATCATGATTTATGCTTTTTTATTGTTATCGGCGTTATTCGCGGTTCATTTGAAATAATTTAAACGCCACAACTTTCAATCAGCGACAGTTAAACGAAAAATATTAGGACATTCAACACTGTGTAGAATACGATCCATAGATAATTTCTGTTATGTCGCACACCGCCCCCTTCCAGACCAATATCTCCCCTCTCTTCCAGAACGTAATCAATTTTACTTCGGATTTGATCTGCTTTCGGCTGCGACTGCATAGGAGGGAGACGTACAGATTGCCACGAGAGATGGTGGTCTGATAGATGGAGGGTTTGCGGAGTAATGGGCGGAGAGAGAGAGAGCAATAATAACAATTGTCGCCATGGAGATCGAAGCGGCTGCTCCAGCATTTAATGCGTTCATTGACCGAATTTGTTGTGTGTGAGAAAAATCAATTAGAAAAGCGCAAAGCGATTTAGAAAAATGCGCGCTCCCGAAAAGCGATGCCTCAAATTGAGAGACACAAATGTAAAGAGAATGGGAGAGCAAGAGAGTGATATGAAGAGATGAAGCGGGGAGCAAACAATTAGAAAGATGAAAGAACAAAAAATTTATTTAAGCGCTTGACTTTCACAACAAACAAAAACTGTAATCGATGTTCTTTTATTGTTGTTGCTGTTATTATTGTTATTAATGTTGTTGTTACTGCTGTTGGTAACTTCTTGAGTTGAATTAATTAGCCATTGGCCAAGAGGCCAAGAGATGCGAACTGTGCCAAATGCCAGCAAGAAGTAAACTCAAATTGGAAATGAGAAACACAAATATAAAAAAAACCGTTGCCATAATTTGACCGCTTGGCCAATTTGCCATATTCTAGGCTTCCCAAAGAGACAGCATGCATACATACATACATGCATACACACACACACACACACATGCATACATGGTTGCATACATACACACGCGCGTTTAAAATCATTTAACTCTGTTGGAAATTACAATTTGGAGCAAAAATTAACGGCATTTGCATCTGATAAGACGTTCGCCTCACACGAAGCTGAATCACGACAAGGGGGCGCGGCAGCGCTGATAACGGCACAAGCAAACTATTAACGACACTTACACACGCACAAACACACAGTTAAAGAAAATAAAGATAATATTTAAATGCATGCATTCTTTATTTTATTATTTTTGGGAAGAATTATAATAATTTTTATATTTATTACTCATATTTTCCATTTAAAGTACAATAAAATATTCCCAAATGATTTAATTTCAATTTTTACCACCAATTCATAATATTACTTTATATATTATATTACTCCAATTTCACTTGAATAAATGGATAAGTAATATGTTATGTATTTTTTGTTGTCTCTTGTCTCTATGTAATTTTATTCATTTGTTGTTTGCTCTCGCTTTATCATCGCTCTCCTCTTTTTATTAAGATTTATGGAACAATTTAGAATGATCATTTTGAGTCACACTCTCAACTTGACGCCTGTTTTTATCAGTGTATGAGTTGAGTGCGGGTGCAGCAATGACGCAAACGTAATCTCAATTCTTTATTCTCCCGATAAGTAAAGCACGCACACACATGCAGGCACATGCACGCACACTCGCACACTCGCACTCGCAAGCAGACAAGCACAGTCACACATCGAAATTGATTTACAACCAACAATTGTTTGTTCCTCTCATTCTTAATGTTCATGGCAATTAGTGCTGAGGGTTTAATCACAAATCCCAGGCAATAAAAATTTAATGAACGCTTGTACGAAAATTTATCGGGAAATCTTCTTGGCGAGGATAAAAAAACCACGAGTGATCCAAGCGGGTTTCCTATCAAGAACAACTGTTATCGCGGGCAGAACCAAGTATAGTACATGACATGGCTTTCACTTATGAGATCTGATAACGGTTAGGTATATATATGCTTATATATACATATATATACATGATCTCACCAACTGTAGAATATTGGCTGATCTTATGACAAATTAAACTTCGATTTCAAGAGCTAGAAACTTGAAACGTGAATTTAGTCGATAGGTGAATGTTTTATATTATCAAAATATCATCTATATAAATATATATATATATATTTATCATAAAATAGATATACAATATTTAAATAAAATAATATTTGGTTAAAGTAAAAATTAAAACTAAAACGGTTATCATAATATCGATTAGCAAAATTCACTGAAAACTGCAGCACTTGACTTTAACTAAAATCATATACAATTCTAACTACAAAGCTATCTTTATTTTCTAAAGATTATAAATAAATTTAATTATTTTCAATAAAAATGTTTAATTTATTTTTTAAATGTATTTCTTTGTACAGTTACCGATTTAAAATTTCGAAAAATATCAGCAAATATTTTGTTCTTTATATTTTGCTCCCTTATAGCTTTAAAAATTCATAGCCAAATTTTAAATTAACTTATGTTTTGAAAATTTATAGAAATAATTTACTCTTGCAGAAATTTATTAAGGTTTATAAAAAAAAGAATGAAAACATTTTAATGCGGATGTATGTATGTATGTGTGTGTATATGAACATATACACACATATTATGTACACATGCATCACTTATTTAAATCAGAGAAAATTTAATTGAATTTCCAGCTGGCAACAATTTGAATGCATAAATATAAAAAGAACTCCATGCTTGCGACTGTGTGAGAATTTGCGTGTGAGTGTGTGTTGCGGCTGTGTGTGTGTTGTGTATTCTTGTACTAAGCAAATATTAATACTGTTATTTATAGTTTCATTACTCAACAGAAATTCTATGCGATAATAGCCAGAAGAACGCACACAAACACACACACCCACAAATATTTATATATACGTATACAGTATATAGAGTACAGTTATCAATATCTAAGAATTTCACCGTTATTCCTATATCAGCACTTTCTTATGGCCTTTGACTTAATAAGGTGGCAGCAACAACATAAACTGAAATTTGCAGCTTTAAGTGAAGGCCATAAAAAAATGAGAGCGAAGAAATTGAAAGTGAAACTAGAAAAGGTCGCACCATGCATGTATGTATGTATGTATGTAAGTATGCATGTATTGAAATGCATACTCATGCATTGACGAGAACTTCCTTTCAATCACTCAAGTCGCTAAAGATAAGCCGCGGACTCATTAAATGCGATGGAAGTTTGAGTAAAAATAATGCAAAACTTGTCATGCATAAGCATTTGAGTCACTTCTCTATGTGTGTGCGCTGTGTCGTGTCTGTGTGTGCACGAGCATATCTGTACATGTGCTTGTGGGTGTGCCAGTGTGTGGAGTGTGCTATATGAGTAAAGCAAAACTGAAAAAGGAACTTTAACAGATGTTCGAGTGTATCACGCGGCAGACATCTTTCATTCTCATGTGACTCACAGATTGCCTTATGGGGTCAAAGGCCAGACAGTTGGCCCATCAGGAAGTTCGCTTCTAGACCGAGATTTAGGTTAATCACTTCTTCGCGTTTGCTCCTAGCTTAAATGTATTTTGAAAAATAACTGTACTTAGTGCAGACCAACAGATGATGTGTGTATTGCGTAACTTTAATTTTGATTCGCCTTTCATATCGAGTTTCCCATCAGAATTTCGTCGGAAATGCGACATTTGCTTCCGGGAATAAATCTCTAATTAGGAATAGCAACTTATTGCAAGGACTGGATAGATGGACAGCTAGCAGAAATCCAGCACATGTCGGAGAGTAGTTTGGCTACAAAAATGTGCGTTGGTTAACGGAAGGCCAGAGGCGTTCGCAGGATGAGACTCACAGGGTTTAAAAAAAAGAAAAAAAAAAGCAAAAATAAATGAAAAAAAATGTCTGACTTGAGTCCTTGCTTCTGAGTCAAAGAGCCGAGTAAACGGAATGGGCAATGTGCTGGTTTTTTTTAGCTGCCTTCTGGGCTCTAGGCAGGGCGAGCCACGCCCCTCAGTGCGAGCAACGCCAGTGTCTTAGTCAGCAGTTGCGGGCATGTCTTCGACACAAATACATACACACACTTGGCCTGTTATTTTGTCGTGTGCGAGTCTCTGCTCGAGTGAGCCGCCGGTTGAAGGTGCTGGCGGTGGCGCAGGCGGCGCTGGGGCGCTGGGGCGTTGCAGGCCCAGTGGGAACATGTGGTTTAGTTTGTTTGCATACTTATTTGCTGTTTGCTTTCGAAAACATTTTCAAAATATGTTGAAAGCTCAAGGAAAAAAAAAAAAAAAAAAAAAAATTTAAATGAAATTTGCAAAAAATGAAATAAAAAATTGCAACTGCCAGCGGAATTCACATGAATCAGCAAAGCGTTCGTTTGCCCCTGACAAGTGGAAGGAAGGAGTCTGCTGCAAGTGGAACGGTTGGGGTTGGGTGGGTGGAATGGAGGGTGGAGTGCTGGGGATGGGGGTTGTCTTGATAGCCTTTGCAGTTTCTCCTTCCTCGTCCTTCCCACTAACGAACTCTCTCTCTCTCTCTTTATTTTTTCTTTTCCCTTCTTCTTCTTCTTCTTCGTCTTTTTTGGGTGCAATAATAAAGCCTTTGACAATTTACGCTTGTTGTTTTTGGGAGTCACACAAAGGAATCAACAGAAGTGGTTGTTGTTGCTGCTGCTGCTGTGATTGTTGTTGTTGTTTTTACATTGTGGTTGCTGCGTGCGTTGCCATTGCTCATGCATGTGACGTTCGTTGACTTGTGTTTGTTACTCATTAACGATGAAATCGAGTGGAAAATGAAATTACTCAGAGAAATGAAAAAATCGTTGACCAAAATTGGCGCCACAGGAAGCGCAGTCAAAATGTCATTCTCCAAGCCCCATCGAGGGCACGGCGAACACACGGAGGATCGTTGGTGACGTGTCAAGCGAACAACACAACAAAAAAATAATATTATTCATTTTAAGGAATTATCACGTTGCAATCCCGTTTGTTCCGAACAGAGGCCATGGCACGTGGCTTGTTCCTCTGTCACACCGGTTTGACCTCCCCCTCCCCTACGCCCCTACGCCGCTACGGCCCTACGCCAATTACCAAACGCCAATCATCGACACCCACCACCCATCGGCCACTCATCCTTCCATGCTACCCGCGCTCCAATGGTCATGCCATTGATATGAGGGCTATTGGGGTATTGCACATACGCCGCGTATTGCGTTTCGCACACGACATTCAATATTATTTATTGATATTGGCATTGATAGCAATGCCTACAGATGCTCTTGTGTTGTTGTTGTTGCTGTTTGAATTTTTGTTGCTTTTGTGTTGGTGTTGGTGTCGCACCCGCTCGAGCACATTTCATGGCTTTTGTGCGCGCTTTGTTTGACTTATTGATTGAGTTATAACCGTAAATGGTGCGCCTCCGTAGCCACAGATTTGGCGGCTTAGACACACACACACCACGCACACACACACACACACATTCATAAATATATTCAACGAAACAAAATTGCCAGGTAACTGCACTCGTTTGCATTGAGCGCGCTCACCAACTGCGAAGGAGAAAAAAACAAAAAAAAAAAATACAAACAAAGCGAAAATCGAAATAAAGAAAAAGTAAGAAAAAATTGAAATTGAAATGGAAAATAAAAATAAAAGCAAATGTCCGACTGCGCGATAGAGTCTTGACTCATGGAGCTTCAATGGGCCAGCGATGAAGAGCATCTTAATGCAGGTATTGGACTCAAATGCAGCTGTCATGAATCATAATGATTCAAATGAACCAATAAGTGACTCACTTCTGGCAATCGTAAAATGCTACAGTTTAATTAAAAAGTCAATCTTTTTACTTAATAAAAACTTCGAAAAAAACTTCAGGCCACTTTAGTCATGGGCATTCGCCGGGTGGATTGAGTTGAGTGGGTGGCGAATCATCGAACGAGTGACTCCCCCCTATGAGCAGCAGTCACCTCTGAGCGCGATTCGATTGTTCGTTCAACAGTAGCAACACTTCTCATTGCCATTGAGAAGCTTTAACAGAAACCGCAATGTGTGTGTGATAAGATAAAGATATGTATCAGATATCGGTACAAAAGTCTGGGTATGTATATGTATGTATGTGTGTGTGTGTGTAGGTGCTTAGGTGGTATGCGCATAAACGTCGCGACGCCCTTGCGCACTTGAACTCCTTAAGCAGCATCGTTGTTGTTGTCTTTGTCTTTGTTTTTGTCTTTGCCTTTGCCTTTGCCTTTTGTCAAATATGACCATGCCCACACAAGAAATCCCCTGTATCACGGCCTTAAGCTGAACTGCGTGCTGTACTCTCCCCCGCACCACATCTTGGCGAAAAACACTTTAGATTCTTTTTATTTTTTATTCTTTCTTCTTCTTCTTCTTTCTTTCAATCCATTTTCTGACACCGGCATCGGCTCCAGCGCCGGCAAAAGGCAACAGCAAAAGCAACAGCGGCGGCGGCGGCGAAGGCTGCGGCAGCGGCAGCGGCAACGGCACCGACACTGGCTATGCCTGACGCTGTCGTTGCCGGAGTTGACGACTGGCCGTGGCCCTGGCTGGCCGGTTCTTGTGGAGTCACAGTTATTTAAAGTCCAACACTTACATACACATGCATACATGCATACATACACATATACATGCAGACTTACTCAAAAGTATACATGCATATAAGCGTACATACAATATGCGCACACATGCACACACTTGACTTTAGGCTGGGGCTCCAACTTTAGCCTCATTCTTCCTCTTCCTTTTATTGTAGTTCACTAACGCTCTCTCGCTCGCAGTTCTTGCCTGCTCGTGTTCTTACTATCTTACTATCTCTCTTTGCCCGTTTGTCGGTTTGTCGGCTTGTCGATTTGTCTGTTTGTCGGTTTGTCTGTTTGTCTGCTGGTCTGCTTGTCGCATCTTTTATGAGTCTAATTCTTTTCACTTGTCTTATACCGCACTTAATATTTTCTTAATACTTATATGTATGTACACACATTGTATATGCCCATACCTACACACACACACACACAAGCGCATAATTTGTGTGTATGCAAGTGTAAAAGTATATCTCACCCTTCTTGGTTTGCTCTCGACGATTTGTTCAACTTCAATGCCGTCTGACATGTTACTAGCTGGGATGCTGGGCTGCTGGTACGGGTGTCTGATGCGCTAATGCTGATGCTCTGGGTAGCTCTGCTCCTGCGTTGCTTGGGGACTGGCGGCGGCTGTTGTTGCAACTCAAATGAAGAGTTCAATGAATTTTGGGCCGTTTCGTTGCAGTGAATATTTGCAGCTAATATTTGGCAATTTTTAACATAACACGTAATGACGTGCGTTTTTGATTTTGTAAAAAACAAAGCGATTTAACAAGGCGACAACAAGAACGACAACGAACAACGAAATATCACGTTTTACCAACAATAAAAAATAATAAAAAACACAGGCGAAGGCAAAGGCAAAGGCAAAAGGCTTTAATACGGAGTGATTAAATTAGCCGACCGACTCCGTCCGACTCGCACGAATTGTTGCTCACGAATGCGACTCGGGCGCGCGTGCAACTCCAACGAAGTAGCTGACGCAGAAGCAGAAGCAGCAGCAGCAGCAGCGGCACCAAGCCCAAAGCAAAACGACAAAAAAAAATGAAGCGGGCAGCGCAGCCCGCACCAAGTGAGCGGGCGAGCAATAATGTAATGGCTGTGGTATGAAAGAGATAGAGTTAGCGTGAAACAGCGACGGCAACGGCAAAGGCGACAGCGCCGCCACCGCATTTGGATTTATTTTCAATTTTTGAGTTGAAACTGTGCAGGCAGCGACGCTGACTGCGCTGTTGACAAAATGTTTGCTTCTGCATTGTCTCTGTGTGCGTTTTTTGAGCACGGCTTAGGATGCAACAGCACTGTGTAGCAACATTTCCGATATTTGAAAATCAATAAATTCATCTGAAGTGCTTAATGGGATCCTCAGTGTCAAGAGCATTTTTCCTCCTATTGGATAAAATTTCAAAAATTTTCCAAAATGTTAATTGCTTTCAATTAATTAAATGTAAAGCTGTTGTATCCTATTATTGTTTTTTTTTTTTAATTATAAAAGTTAGTATTTATGTTAAAAATAGTTGCATGGTGATTAAGTGATTAAATAAGGCGACAGATATTAATGTATGTTTCATATTTTCTATTTATATAAAAATAAATAAATGTTATTTTCTTGATCAAACAAATAGGGGCGATTATCGCATAGCCGGTAAAATTTATATTATTATATAATTTTATATTGAACAAATGTGGTAGGATTTAATATGGAAATAACTAAGAGTTGAACTTTTCTTCTGTTGTATAGTGTTTGTAGCCAATGGCTGGCAGCCAGCAATGTACCGGCCGGCCAATTGCAAATTCAGGTGTAGGCTTAACGGAATCTTTAGCAAGCAATCAGTGCCAAACTAGCCTTGGTTCAGCCTTGACGGGACCAGCCTAGACCAGAAATGAGACTGACACTGAGGATGGGACTCAGACGGCCACCAAAACTGGGCACGTTGCAATCAAATGTGCACGTACCAACCAACAATGTCAGATCCATGAGCGTCTGTCTGTGTGTTTGTGTGTGTGTGTGTGTATTTGAATGATGTGCGTTTATGTGCATGTGTATGTACGACGTATGTGTGTGTGTGTGCTTACGCCTTTGCCTGTGTCTGTGCCTGTGCATTGCAATACGTGTTGAACGACATAGAAAGGAACGGGATTGAGGCTTATCCGGTGCAGGGCTTATCGCCTTCAGTCTCATCCACGCCGTTTTATCAGACAGAGCGCAGCGCAATGTGAATGAAGCAATCAGCTTGTTGAGTTGGCGAAGAAGAGATGAGAAAGACGCAGATGAAATAAAAAACAAGCAGAAAGCAAAGCAAGAGATATTCTTTTTTAGGCAGATTAACTGCATAATACCCTGCATGCATTTTTTTTACTTCATTTTATGAAATGCGCTCTGAGAAATGAGAATAAAATAAAAAGGTATAAATTTATTAGAATTGAGTTGCAAGCAATAATTTAAGGCTTGTAGGTAAAGTCTGTTAATTAATTACTTTTTATTATTGTTATTATTATTACTATTAAACAGAAGGTGCACAATATTGAACAATTATTTATTTAATTGTGGCACATTTTCAGTATTTAAAAGTCATTAAAAATAAGAACCTAAAGCAAAACTGTTCTCTTTCTTATCAGGAGACAATATTAAGTACAGCAACAAATAATTGACGTAACATTTGTTTTGAAATCAATTAAAAACCTTTACTTCCATTTGGCAATGTAGAAACATATTCACCGTTCGAATAAAAAAGATTACTCAACGTTTAAATATTTCAAATTAAAAAGAGTTTAAGTTCATTAGAAAAGTGCTCGAAGTCGTAACACTCCCCCTTCCAGGCAAAGACTATCGAGCGCCATCTATTGTTCAGTGCAATGCGGAACTGTGCGCGTGAAAGGAGAATGGCGTCTGCAGCTTGAGGTGACGCCTTGTTTTAATATGGCGGACATGACGTCGTCAGCCATCTTTCCGCTCTCCCGCTCAAGACACAACATGGCTACTGCCATATTAATTTTCTTTGCCAGCGAATTTACGCAGTAAAATGAAAATTTATTGAATTACAACAATTTTCTTTTATAGAGCAATAAATATAGTTTTTTATATCAGTGAACAGTTTGCTTGGTTAATATTGAATTTATTCTATTATTTTTATATATTATATTATATAAAAAATGTATGTTTTCTACTCGAGTCGCTTTTGCATTGCCACAGATGGAAATCTCTAGAAAATAAGTAAGCCATCTGGATTTATTATATATATATAAATTACCATCTTTAAAGGGTTAAGGATGTGGTACTTAGATTTATTTTTTTAATAAGCGAGAGAAAGGATGATCCTGCGGCCATATGAGTAACATTCAAGTCAGTCAAGTGGGACGAACTTTTCGACTTGCTGCCAAGTCAGCTGGAAGTCCTTCATTCCCAGTTCCCAGCTATGGAGTTTTATTTTTATATTCCAAATATTAAGAAGGATATATGGAAAGGATATACGATTCTATCAGGAGTTTGTATAAAGTGATTAAAGCGAATTATTTATTTATTATTAAATGATTATTTAATTGAAATGTAATTTAATTATAAGCGAGAAGAAGGGACTATCACTGAGAGTATTGTGTGTCCTGTGCGCTTGAATAAAATATGGCAAATCAAGGACTTTAAATGCTGAAAATCGAATCAGTTTTTAAATGAAAATATTAAATCATGTATAAAATACTTTATTTTACGTTACTTTCAATCAATTTAAAATATATAACTTTTTTTTCTATTTTTTTATTGTAGGTGAAGGAGGGGGAGGGGTGGGGGGATTCTCGCTTCAACCTTTTACATGGCATATTTATTTTTGGAACTTTGCTTTTATTTTCGGGTGAGTGCACACAGGTATTATTTCAGAATATTTTAATTAACACACGCACACACACACGCACACACACACACGCACACACACACACACACACACACGTACTGCTGGGAAAGTTCTGACATGTTTGAAAGTCATAAATTGATAAAACTTTACTCCAAATCCTGTCAGACGCACATTAAAGGTGACAAATTTGTCTGAATTTGATCGATGGATGTTGCTTGTTGGTTGTTGCTTGTTTGTTGTTGTTTTGTTGTTGTTTTGTTGTTGCTTGTTGTATGTTTGTTGCTGTTGTTTTGTTGTTGCTTGTTGCTTGTTGTTCGCACACGAAATCAAATAGTAATTTCAATCAACATAACTGAATAATTGAGCCATAAAGAGGTGGCTGGCATAAGGTGAGCGGTAATTGAAATGCAAGGACTTGCACCGAAGGACCTCAAATTTATGGATAGAAAATTAAACACATGTCACGCGATTATTGCCAATCGCTGTTCGTGACAAACGCAAATGTCCTTTTAACTTGTTGACGAGCCTGATTTATGGGCGTCGCGACGCCTAATCGCAGCTCTAACGGTTTTCTTCGGCGCACGCGACCAGCGTTGCCAGACTGTCATGCCACGAATTGAAGCTCAATGCTTGGTCACTCATTACGCATAAGGCCCGAAGCTGGGAGAGTCCTTTGCAGTTGCTTGAAGTGTCCTGTTTAATTATAATATTATTTGCATTCGCTGCAGGACATGGAATTAAGGATCTACGCACAACTCACGCAGCTTTCAACATGCTGCAGGGCACAAGTTGTTGCCACATGCTGCTGCCACATGCTGCTGCCACATGCTGTTGCCACATGTTGCTGCCACACGCTGCCCACGCATTGTTGCTGGCGCTTGTTGCTTTCGCTTGTTGCTGCTGCTTGTTGCTGCCACAAGTGGTGAGTTTCGGTCAGTTGAAACGCAGGCGCCTCTGCTTGCCCCATTGGGCCGACCAGTTGCCAACGACGCGTTCAACGTAACGGTAAACTGGCAGAGCCAAGCGGGCAAAGCCAACAAGTGAAGACCGCAACGACGACGACGACGACGACGACGTTGGACGTCGGCGTCGTAAGCGACGTGGTCGTCGTTTCAGTTCCCGACGCATCGCAATCCCTGACATTCTCTGTGTGTGTGTGTGTTTGTGTGTGTGTGTGTGTGTGTGTGAACACTCGGGTCTCCACTTGCGCGTGCGCGACGATCCTCAAAGTGAAGAATTGTTTTTGTTTTAAAGAAATGAAATTCGAAACGAACTTCGAATTCACCCAGAACTGGAACTAGATCAATATTCGGAACACTCCACACATCGGACGAGCATCATGGCCGAGGAGGTCAGCGGCGAGGGCGCCACCTATAAGGCGCTCCTGGACTATTATGCCACAGCGCGCAGCGCCGCCAGTCACATAGTTTCCCTGACGCTGGCAACGATGAACGAAACGCTGCCACGTTTGGTGGCTGCCACCGGGAGTGGCAACATCAGCAGCGGCAACGCCAATGCCAGCTACGCCTATGACGATGATCCGCTCATCGCTGGCAATTTCTATGTGATCACCGAAAGGATGGAGCCAGAAATGAACCCCAGTGCCAACAGCAGCGGTGGTGGAGGTGGAGCTGGAGGTGGAGGTGCTGCTCCTGCTGCTCCTGCTGCTTCTGGTGGTGGAACCGAGATGCCCGCCTGGCTTATACCCAGCTACAGTGTGATCCTTCTCTGCGCTGTCCTTGGCAATCTGTTGGTCATCTCAACGCTTGTCCAGAATCGCCGTATGCGCACCATAACCAATCTCTTTCTGCTCAACCTGGCCATCTCGGACATGCTCCTGGGCGTGCTCTGCATGCCCGTCACCCTGGTGGGCACTTTGCTGCGTAATTTCATATTCGGCGAGTTCCTCTGCAAGCTCATACCATTCTCGCAGGGTGAGTGGGCGTAGTACACAATTTATTCTCTCCTCCTGATTATATCACATTTTATATATGTGAACTTGTATAATGGGTTTTCTCGCCTGTACGCAGTGTGAGTGAGTGTGAGTGAGTGTGTGTGTGTGAGTGTGTGAATATGTGTGAGTGAGTGTATGTGTGTGTGCGTGGAAAGTGTATCGGAATATTGTGTGCATTCGTTCAAGTAAGTAGCTTAGTGTATAAACTGAAGGAAAGTAAAGAGAGGCGAAACACTAAAAGGTGTTTGTTCCTGCGCCTGTGTGTGTGTGTGCCTGTGTGTGTGTGTGTGTGGATGTAAATGCGTGCAAGGTGTGCATTTGCTGAATTTCATATTTCCACACGCTTTAACACGCTTCACATCAACGAACAACGAGCACAAAACTCTGAGTGCAACCTGCGGAGGTGACCTTCAAATAGGCCGTAGGTCCATCAGAAGGGGCAGGGGGTAGGGGGGGAGGACCGCAGGCTTTACCCCGTGCCCCGCATAAATTATCAAAATTTGCGCAAATTATGACAAAGTTTGGCACAAGCGAAAGGAGTTCAACTTTTCAAATTAAATGAAAACCAGATCCAAAGTGTAAATGATAATCAATTAAGATTGTCATTAAAAAGTTATTCGAGTTGAAAATTTCTTGATGGCTTTTCCAAAATCTCATTAAGTTTTGGTTTCTGTTTTTCCCACTTTTCCACCTCCCACCTCCCCACTTACCACTTTTATTTTCTCTTTCTCTTTTTCATTTTCTATTTTCTATTTTCTATTTTCTATTTTCTGTTTTGATTTTGATTCTGTTCAAAGTTCTTTTCACTTTCATCTTTCGACGCGAGTCTCAGCTTACAGTCGCGGCCATTATATTGAGCATGGACAACGAAATTTAATTTCCTCGCGTATTTCTTCATTATTTCCCAATTGATTTTCTAACTTTTCGACTCAATTATTTATTGCACCTTCCACCTTCCACCTTCCATCTTCCACCTTCCACCTTCCACCTTCCACCTTCCACCTTCCACCTTCCACCTTCCACCTTCCACCTTCCACCTTCCACCTTCCACCTTCCACCTTCCACCTTCCACCTTCCACCTTCGACCTTCCCCCTTCCTCTTTCCACCTCAATTATTGCCCATGTTTATATCGTTTCCTTTTCCACTTTCTTTTTACCTCACTTTCCTTTCGCTTCAGTTTCGTTGGAGAACATTTTTATTTGGCCCAAAGCGACACCTGATTTTGGGGCAATGAATTTTTAATTTTATAATTTATTTATTGTATTTAATTAATTTTTTTTTAATTTATAAACTAAAATTCATAACTTTTAAAGATTTTACTTATTTTTTTTGTTTTTATTTTAATTAATTTCTAAGCTTGAGAAAAAAAAGTGTATTTTATTTATTTTATTATAATTTAATTTAAATTAATTTTTTATTTAACCATAAGTTGAATAAATAAGTATAATTATAAAAATTAAATTAAATAAAAATTAAATTTAATATTTGTAACTTTATAGTTAAAATAAATGCAATTTTTACTTTGATTAATTTTAAGCTCGAAAGAAAATCTGATTTGCCTTTCAGTTAAAAATTAATATAAATAAAAATTTTATATTTAAACAATTTTTTATCAATTTTTATTTTTATTTTTTATTCCAATTTTCAGTTTAATTTTATGCTCTTTCATCTTTCAGTTACCATAAGATTTTTCATTTTTTATTTCTTTTTTTTTTTATTTTTTTGCTTCTATTTCCATCTCATTTCCATTTCCATTTCGACTTCTATTTCTATTTCCATTTTCAGTCTCATTTTCATATCTATTTCTTTTCTATTTTGGACTACAAATCGGACACAGGTCCTTGCAGTGAAATCGCATGTCCTTCGCTTAAAGTGGTCTTTTGACATTGATTCTTGTATTACACACTTACAGGGAGGTGACATCTGCAGCTGTCATTCCAATAGTCAGATGTCTGTCTACGTGTCTATGTGTGTGAGTGTGTGTATGTATTTGTGTATGTGTGTATGTCTGTGTTTGTGTGTGTGACCTTTAATATGCCTCCAAACGTATCGATTTACTGAACTAAAAATTGTTTAAGATGTAATTGAAAAAATTGTCAGCTGCCCACGCCACGCCCACATCCAGCCAAGAGATGTCTGTTACTGTTGCTGTTACTGTTACTGTTACTGTTACTGTTACTGTTACTGTTACTGTTACTGTTGCTGTTACTGTTACTGTTACTATTACTGTTTCTGTTACTCTTACTGTTACTGTTACTGTTACTGTTACTGTTATTTTTGCTGTTCACTGGTCTTGCGGCTGTCACTTGTCACATTTGCAGCTTTCTTCAAAATTATCCGAATTAAAAAACAATTCGTCGCTTGTTTTTGTCTGCGCTCCTTGGATACCTAGAGACCCCGCACATAGCACCCCATACTTCCGACCACGCCCCACCCACTATCCATCACACTTTTTCAAGTGCCCCACCCAGAGCCTCCGCCTATAAAGTTCGGCATTTAAATTACGCTCACAAAATGTGCTACGAATTTCAAATTAATTTTTTCCATCTGTCTCCTTTTCATATTCTATCATACCCTGTATCTCCGGCATGTCCTTCAAAGGACGATGCACAGCTTGAGCGCACTTTACATTCTTTTGCATGTGAATACTTGTGCTTCACAAGTCCTGAATTGGTTTTTATTGAAGGTCAAATATATTCTACAAGCAGGACTCTGCTTGACTTGCCAGGACTTCCTAGTACTTATATTAGTGTTGATTTTATTATTTAGAATTTAAGCTCTGATTAATTCTGCAATCATCCTGAACAATTTAAGTTCATGAATTCAGCTTAATTTGATGAAAATAAACCAATTTCAGGCCTGGCATCCCAAAGGATTTGCTGAGTTTCTTAATCAATTTAAAAGCAGTAGCCCGAGGCCAAGGTCCTTGACCGCAGATTACTGGTTGAAGGTGTAGGTCCATGCAGGATGATTATTTGATCTTTGAATAATCCAGTTATCCTTCGGCTTAGTCCTTACGGGGGAAAATCCATTTTCTCTTTAAAAATTTTCACAGTTAAATTTTTCCCGATTTCTGTGCCTGCAATGAACTTATCGATAGTAGTGACTATCGCCAGAATTTCGGGTCGCTAAACTTCGAAATATTTTCTGAGTACCGTTACCCGAATTTTCCGAGTTTTTCCGAATTTTCGGGACGATTAACTACGAAATATTTACTGAGTACCGTTACCCGAATTTTCCGATAAATTTTCATTGAAAAAGTGCCCACTGTTTAATGAGTTTCCCATTGATTGTCTTTAAGTCGGATTTATGGAGTTTAACAGCTTTTTAATCGCAATCTGTTTTCCGGCTAATTGATTGTTGTTAGTCAATTAATAAAACTTTCGCAGTTTAATTAAAAATCTCTGCTCTGCCAGATGCTTTGCTCCTTAGTGCATTTTCCGACCAAACTGAGGCCAAAGGAAAACTCTCATTTCTTTGTATGGGCAATGGAAATATTTTCCCCATTCAAATCTCCTCATTGTTCCTTCCCTCGAAGTTTGGGATTTAAATATATTGGAAAGGCATTACAGGGTATCCCTGAGCTTAGCTTTTCCATTGGATAAACTTTGAAACTAATTTCCTCCTCCTTTGAACCACCCATAGTTGGCACTTGGCTACTTCTTCGGGGCGATTGACTCGGCTCCTCCGCGCATTTTTGGTATTGGGCCTTTTGTGGTCGCTCTTTTGTCATGCAAATGATATGCAAAACGAATGCGAATTCTAATACAACTGCAAGCCGACAGGCGAAAGAGGCGATAGGTATAAGATACACGCCGAAAGGAGCAGGACGAAACGCGAATGGAGCCACAGGCGCAACATGTAGTCCAATCGAAGTGATGAAAAAACCAAAAGGAAAATAATTTATGAAACCAAAAACAATGACGAATTGAAAATAATACTCTGGGCATTTGAATGAATGAGTGAATGTGAATGTGAATACGAATACGAATGTGAATGTGAATGTGAATGTGAATGTGAATACGAATGTGAATACGAATGTGAATGGGAAGGAAAATGGAAATAAAAATGTGGAGGCGTTTCGTTGCTGGAGCTTCACTCCATGTGCCATGTGGCATGTGGCATGTGGTATGTGATGGGCACGCGCTGCGATTGTCCGTTGGCACAGCCTCGCCACATTAGTCCTGGGAGGTCCTCAATAGTCCTGCTTAAATGCGTGCTGTATTCTATATTCCATTTATTACATGCGGCCATAATTTGTCCCGAGATTAAATCTGAGCGCGTTTCTTGTGTATTATTACTGGCGTGTGGCACACAAAATTTATGATAACTGTAATAATTTTCTATTGTTGCCACATCAAGGGGCAGGGCATATCGGTTGCGCCTATCGGTGTGGCTAAATATATCGATAAACAAGCTGATTAACACTTGAGTAAGTCAAAGCTCGAGGGGAAGTTCAAGTAAATGTACCGAAGTTCAGTTTCTCATAAAATAAATTTCAATTTAGACATGTCCTTCAGCTGAGTTTAAAATAATCGATAACTTTTTTGTGGCGACACTCGATAAATATAGACATTTCCTGAAGCATTCAAAAAAGGTTTTGCCATAAAGACGAAAGCTGAAAATGTGACCTCAAAATGAAGAGCGATAGTTTTCCATGCCCAAAAGTTATCGATAACATTTGAAGTCTATGATATCAGCTATGTGTTTTATAGGGTATACCCAAGTCGAGCAGGTCCTGTGCTCGCATATAATCGCATATTCTTAGGCCTTATATAAGTTTCTAAATAAAATTTGCCCTTGGCCTCTGCTGGTCACAGGCGCCCGCAGTTGTTGTCTCCTGTTATCTTTGGGCATCCATATCGTCCTTACTCTCTGTGCCGCTCCTTCGCCCGCTCCTTTGGTGAGTGAGTGTGTGTGTGTGTGTGCTAATGCGCCTACAACATAATCATAAACATAAGCAACAATGAGACAACAGCCAAGAACCTAATTTCGGCTAATTGTCCGCCTCGCTCAGTAGTTCCGGCCTGCAATTTGGGGCGCGGCAAGGCGGGACGAGGCACATTTTCATTTCCACTCTCACATTGGAAGCCGCTGAAAAATATGTGCCACAGCTTTGCTTGACACCCACGCTAAGCATAACAGGAAGTGGCAGCGCAGACAGAAGCTGCGCCAAGTGCGAGTCCTTGGGTAAATATATATATATATATTCCTGATACAATCAGATAAGGGCAGTTTTCGTGTAGGCGCTGACAACTGTTTGATTTGAAGTTATTTGATGGCCTTTGCTGCGTGTCACCAAGGACCTGTGGCTGGCTGTGGGACCCCGCATTGCCTCCTTATCCTGCATATTGGATATCCCATTGTCAGGCTTAGCGCCTCAAACGGTATGGAACGTCGAACAATGGGGGACAAAGGGCGACATTGAAATTCCTGCCTGCTTATCAAAGCCGACCAAGAAAATCTCATGGGATTGAGTTTTTTTTATTCAATGATCGACTGGCCAAATACCCTTACCCTTATCCTTACCAGGAATTTGGTCTATTCTTTTAGACAAGACTTACGAACAGGACATAAAAGTTGGGCGCTCATTGGGCTTCCTTTGGGGAAACTATAATTAATACACCAGACACTCGATGCTAATCAGAGTACAACTTGTATACCCTATATGATGGAAACTTGTGTCCTTCTTCTGTGCCAGCTCACAGGATGCGAAAGTTTGCGCTATTTGTATTTCACATAAATGTATCCACAATAAAAGTTGGCCACCGAGAGTTTGAATGTAGAAAAAAGTTAGATTCCTCGGTCTGCGTATGCGCAAGTGCTGTGGGTATAAAGCTCAAGTTTTTATATCCTTGCTACTGTAGTTATTCCACTGGCATTCTTAAAGTGGCCATTTTCGTTCTATTTCATTGCTTCATATTCAAAATGAAGTCAAATGAAGAGCTCAACTCAATAAAACGATTCGCAGGCGACGATAACAATAAAAAATCATGTTCATGACCCTCTCCTTATATCTGATGCACATATGCGCAGCTACCGATATCACATTTTATACATCTTTATATATATATATATATATATCTGGATTCTAGATATCCTCGTAGAGTGAGTTAAATATATGTTTTTATAAAAGTTTTTAAGTTTACGCTGCGTATACGTAATTTGTGCCATTTGAATTTTCTGTATGGTAATGCTGGCAGCTTGAGCGACCCTATTTAGATAGAGTTTCTTCGGAACTGAACTTTAGTGGGGCTTTAGTGTAATTGGGTAGGACTTTATGGGTCAAAGGTCGGTCCTGGCATCTGGCAAATGTTGGAGGCACTTCGTGCCAGGAAGTGAAAGGAAGCGCAAGGCAATTGAAGTTCAAATTCTGCGCTAAAGCTTGTTTTTTTTATGAGCTGCTAGTTGTTACGCGTTACGCGTTACGCAGTTACATATTAAATAGCTAGGTAGGTGTGTCCTTTAGTATCCTTTTAAAGCAGAGTAGTTGACAGATAAAGGTACAAGCCTTTGCTTGGTGTCAATTTTAAATACAATCCTTTTTTTTCCCTCGTCTCAGATACTTGAGTTATGCGTTACACCGTTACACCTGAGGTAAGTAGGACATTCCCAGACCGAAAGGCTATTTTCGTTAGTATTTGCCAAAATTAGTCAAGTCCTTACAGAGTCTATTAGATTGTGTCTGGGGCACTTGAAGCATTTCGCATCTGATTGTATCCCTAATTACGTGATCCTGAATGCTTTTGGAGTCCATTAGGGAATTCGTTTTCAGTGTCAATTATTTTTAATGTGAATTGACTATTTCGAGTTGGATACTAAACAGGTTTTACCTCACTTTCACTCTCCACTCTCCACTTTCACTTTCCGCCGTGGGTCATTGTCTCTAATGACTGTACTTTAATTTCATTCCCTGCCTGACCGGCCAATCGGCCTATTTGTTGATTATTGTTAATGTGCGTTTATGGCTATGTGTGTGTGTGTGTGTGTGTGGTGGCACTTAAATTGAAGTTACCTTAAACCAAGCCACAATCATCCTTAGTCATAATCATAGCCAACGCCCACGCCAACAAAATGCATGTGCTTTTGAAAGGGTCCGTTGGCTTTCAGCATGGACACAATTCAAACGCACTAAATATATATATATAAATAAATGGGTATGGGTGTGTGTGTGTGTGTGTGTGTGTGTGTGTGTGTGTGTGTGTGGGAAAATGAGCAAATGGGTGGAAAAGGTAGTGAGACGGAAGTAATAAGTGTGCAAAAGCATATGGAAAATGCTCGACTAGAGATGAACCTGAGCCCAGGCTTGACTCAAGACACGAACTTCACATTGAGAGTCCCCCCTCCCCCAACCCCTCCCCAAAATCGAGGAATAAATCATAAACAGTTGGCATCGGGAGTTATAAATGGGGGGGGCGGGGGTCGGGGGTTGGTTTAATTTCGTACAGGGTATACAAAGACATAGATCAAAAGCTTATGCAATCGTTGGGCCCCCAGGACAAAAACTCATTAAGCAAATTGTGCAACCTGCCAGGACCTTGTTTTTACACACTTTGCTGACTTCTCATACCTTTTGCGGGCAAAACAATGTGTATGGCAATAAAAACAACAATTGTTAAAGGCAAACAGGGTCCAGTCCCCTCTGTTTATGCCACACACCACACCACAAACACACACACACACACACACACACATTCACTATATCCATGTAGTAGCCACGCCATAAGCTCTCCTTAATCCTGGCATGGATATGAGTTGAAAAGAGGTTAAGGTTCTGGTCGTCCTGGCCAGATCCTCATCATAAAAGCGCAGTCTGGTCGCATATGTCATATGTCCTTTCCTCTCCTTTCGTGTAAACTGCTGTTGTCTCCTGTATGTGTGTGTGTGTGTGTGCCTCATGTTAACAGCACGTTTTGCATTTTGAATGAATGTTGCCAGACATTAAAACTTTTGTTTAGCACATGCTTTTCACACCAACACCAGGCATACACACACACACACACACACACACACACACCAACACACACACACACATACTTGGAGCCATACCAGCGACAACAAACAGATAATTTTCACCTTATACGTTTTTTCCTTTGGCTCTTAGTTAAAAAGTTGATTAAAATCTGTTTAGTTTTTTTTTAGCTTAAACAAAAAATAAAAAAACAAAAAAATATAAAAAATAAAAAATAATAAAAAAAACAGAATTTCATAAATAATTTATTAGCCAATTTGCTTTCACAGCAAAAGTTTTTCAATATTCCACAAGCTGCGCTTTTGATAGCCACAAATTTCGAATTATCCACGTGGCCGCCCAAAGCCTCAAGTTACACGCGGAAGGACTTCGTGAGAGCGACAGCTGATTTAAGTCCAAAAAGGACTTCTTTTTCTCAGTCCTTCTATTTGCTCATATGACATTTATTTTTTTAAATTTTATGCTTTCGAAATTCTATTAAAAATAAGTTAAAATAATCTTAAAAATGAAGCTGAAAATTAGCTGAATAATTGGCTGAAAAAAAGCTAGAAAATAATATTACTTTAACTTAAATTATACCTGCTTTTTAAAGGACACATTTTTATTTAAATATTTATTATTAATTTTTTATTCAATAAGTATTAAAATATAAATTGTTAAAGATAAATAAAACTCCCTTCTAGCACCATAATTGGCAGGACTCTGCATGTGGATGTCCTGTCAGAAGTGAATGGATATTTATTGCAAAATGCAATTTAAATTCCTGTCTGTCCTGGGAAGAAACACTTTGAGTGTAATTCAATACGTTGTTGCATGTCGATCAATGTGCAACATTTGTGGCAGCCGCAATCATCCGGTGGCAACAGGACGCAGTCTCCGTCTTCGTCTCCGGCTGCGGCTGCGGCTCCGGCGGGAGGAGCTTTTAATCTGTGTGTCAAATTAGTGTCGGGAAGGTGATAAATTTAGAAGGTGGGATGATGTGACTCATATGTTATGCCAGCAGCTGATGGCTGCACGACCATCGTGTGTGTGCAACATTCGGTTGCACGTCTCAAGGGGCACATTGTAATCGGCACTTTGAAGTTTTTTTACTCGTTTTTTTTTACTCGTTTTTTTTTTTGCTAATGACTTACGGTTTTGGTTGCAAAAAGTTTTTGAGGTTAAGCACTTGCTTTGGCAGGATGCTTTTAATGAATGCTGCAGGCATGTGCATGTACGTACACATAAATCTCCGCCACAGGATCACAGGCACTTAAAGGACGTGACAACAAGAAATGCTGAAGGAAGCAAATTCCTTCAAATTTCATTTCGAACTTTAACAGGAGTTTGAGTTCCATTCAGGCTGAACTTTAAATACTTTTACTCACACACACACACACACAGAGAGAGTGAGAGAGACACACACACACACACACACACACATATAGCAATTCCGTTTGCATAGCCAGTTTAAAATACTTACCTAATTTGATAAAAAGGCGGGCGTTGAGCACTTGGCCAAGTTTGTTACACTTGAGAGTTAAATAGAATTTTGGGCTTGTCTCAAACTTTTTTCGCCCCCCAAGCCTTCTCCCCTTGCTCCCCGCCCACTCCGGCCTGGGCCTCAGACCAAAGGACTCAGTGATTGTGGCGCTTAAATGTCTGCATTTATGTGTTAAATCCATTGAATTTAAGCGAATTTCAAAGACTTGCTTGTTGTTGTTGTTGCTGGTATTTTTGTTGTTATTGTATTTTTTTTCTCAAAGAAAGTTTTCACCCCAAAAGCGCAAAATTAAGATTAACTCTGCGTGAGTCCTTGTACCAAGTAAATAGAGTAAATAAAACTAAGGAAAAGCTCACTCGATGCAATTTCTGATAACACACAAAAAACAACAAAAAAACAACAAAAAAACAACAACAACAACAAAAAATAAAATAAAAAAAAAATTGTAAAGCTTCGCAGAAAACAATTGTATAAACATGAAAAACATAAAAGTCCTTTCGTTAAGGATATCCTGTGTGGCGTAAAGAGGATAACAGAAGTTGAAAATAGACTTTCATTTTGCATTTTGATTGCACATTTCTTGTGTGTCTCCAATTTCCAAAGAGCAACGAATAGACAATCCTTTAAGGAAATAATCCCATTAAAGTATTTCCCAGACAGTGGAAAATATCCTTATCATTTGAGCCTTCAAATTTGTCGAATTTTCGGCTAGGGGCGATTCACCACAATCGACTTAACCATAACCAAACTTCAGACAATTTGCTGACATGGCCAAAAACTTGGCAAGGACATCTGATGGCATGTGTATGGATAACGTAACTGCAACAAAATCCTTAATACTTTTCTCTGTAACAAGTCCTTAAAATCTGGCCATTGATATCGACTACTTTCATTGCGCCCATTAGGACACAATCCTTCTAGGTAACATCCTGCGGCATGTCGTTTATCATCCACTGGTCAACATTTGGCGTGACAAATTTCTCCCAAGTATCTTATGGACACTTTTCTAGGAAACGTGCCAGTGCCTAAGATGAAAGGATTCAGCTCTCGGCGCACGTTTGGTTTTTTGCCATTTATTTTTCTTTTTTTTTCTCATCAACAGCTGCATTTTGCGGAAGGTCCCTTGACAGTTGTGGCGCCCCGGCAGAGGCAAGGGGATAGTAATGAGTGAAACTTAGTTAGGATAAGTAAGGATATTTGCAGGACACTTCTAATCTTTGAAATATCCTGTAAGTGCTCATGTTCATGCATCCGAAATGCACAATTTATCAGAAAATTTCAAAGGAAAAAACATCAAAATCACAGCTCAAATTGAAGCGTCGCCTCTGACCACAGTTTTGGTTGTTGTCTTGGCTATTTTATTGGTTGCAGTTCAATTTCACCTCCCTTGAAGGTGGAACGTTTTATTTGAATTATTTGGAATCGACATAGGGATTTTATTTATTTTTTTTGTAGCTATTTTGAAATTTAAAGATATAAAAAATTTTTTTTTATTTTTAGATTTATTTTTTTTATTTATGATTTATTTATTTCTTTATAAATATTATTATTTCTTTTTTTTTATAATTTATTTATTTTTGTTTTCCTTTTTTATGATGTGCTGCCTAAAAAGTAAATTAATAAACTACATTTTTTTTATATACAAATTTTGTTTGATTTGATTTTGTAAGTTTCGTAGCCTGTGGCCTGAGCCTGTCATAAATGCTGAGCATACCCTGTCCTTCTTCAATTACGAGGTATTTAAAGGCTTGTCTCAGTTCCAACTCAAGTTTCTACGGTAACAAAGTTTCCGGAGCTGCGCTCATATTTATAATCCGTCGCTCAAGTAAAAGTCCATCAATTTGAAGTGAAATGCAAGCCGAAAGATATCCAGGATACAGTACACATACATATATATATATATTATATATATATTATATATATAAATATATATAAAGTAGATTTGACCACCTGATTGAATGGCTGAATGCAGTTGGAAGCATGAAGTATATGTAGATGTATATGTGTATGGGTATATACGTATTGTATGTGTGTATTTAATTTTTGGAGTCACTGTAGCAGCCAGAGAGCTGCATACTTTTAGACGGCACTTTCCTCGATCTCTGACAAGCGCAGAAGTTTTTAAGCTTGAAATATGCCAAGCGCGGCAAACAAACTATAAATATCCCCAAAGTGACGATGACAGTGTGCGTGTGCGTGTGTGCGTGTGAGTGTGTGTGTGTGTGATCTGAGAAATGTTTAACTTTGGCTCGGCAGCTCAACAATTTGATTGATTTGCCTAGAGCATCACGATAACTAAATCATTTTAAAATACAAACACAATTTGTAAGCGCCTTAGTGGAGTCTACGCACACACACACGTATGAGTGTGTGTGTGTGTGCGTGTGTATAGGAATGTGTGCAAGTGCGTGTGTAATTCGATTGGTAAATGCAAAACTGACAGAAAATAGAATGACGGCAGCAGCAACAGAGGCAAAAAGGACGAATAAACATTGAACAGAAAATTCAATTTCATGTTTTCTTTTTATTTACTTATTTATTTATTTATTTCCATGTCTCACACTTCTTTCTCTTGTTCTCTTTGCTGTTGCTCTTTTCACTTTTGTTGTTGTTGATTGAATTTGATTTGTGCAAAGAGAAAGCGCACGCAGCATCTTTAAGGCTTCCACATGCCGCACATGCCCCACATGCCGCACACGTCGAGCGGCAAATTCAAATGCGAGACTTTGGCTCAGTTTCAGAAAGCAAACGCAGCAGCGACTTTGGCCACAGATTCAAAATCAGGACTCCCTAATCCGACGTGTTAAGCATATTACGTGTACGACACAGATAGACACACACACACAACACAGACACCCACATCCACATACATCCACACACACACACTCATACAGACATAAATAAAGAAAGCCCAGAGCCAGGGACATAAATATGCGTGCCAAGGCGCTGTGACAGGCCCAAATTTATAAGCGTCAGTTGGGCGATAAAATTTGATTGCCGCAAATAAAAGGGGCGTGGACACGGCGCAAGGCGGACTCTGGGGTAAGTGGCGTGTACCAGGGGCGTGACAGCTTCAGGCAACAGCGACGCTTTAGCCACATAAAGACCACAAAATGTTTAGCCACTACGCGGATTCTAAACTTCAACTTGCTAACGGTAAACGGTGAACGGTTAACGGTGAACGGCGAACGGTGAACGGTGAACGGTGAACGGTTAACGGTAAGCGGGGAACGGAGAACGGTGAACGGTTAAAAGTAACGGCAAGAGTAATGGCAAGCGTAGCAATAGAAATGATGCTGTAAATGTTAACTGCTAGAGGTTCCGGCCCGATGACATATGTTCCCAATGATTGGGCGCGGCTTAAGCTGAGGTCCTGGGGCCCCAACCCTCCAATATATAGCCCTGATATCCTTGTATAAGGATTGCCCCACCCCCGCACATATGCCAGCCAATTTTATTTAATATTATTTGCAATGTTGCGTGGCCTTAGGACTCTGCGACCTGAGGGTCAGCAGCAAAAGGATTACTCTGAAGGACTTGATTCAATTCCGAGTAACTAAGGGAGAAACAATTCCAAATTGATAATTCAATTTATCAGGTTTATTTCTATATACATCTCTCTCTCTATATATATATATATTTTTGTCAGTGTGGAGGATAAAATCTGAGAGTCCACGCAAATACTTTAGAAATTTTGTTGTCCTTGACAAGAAATTAATTTTCTTTGTTATTTCTTAAATTCAATTACTCATACTTACAACTAGGAGCTCTAAGGATGTGTACTCTTGACTACCAGATGCTCTTCATTTCCAGACACTTGACAGTCCACTCACTCACACACACACACATACACATAAATGGACAGGTAGACACCATGGAAAATACCTTGGCTACACTTGAAGCAAATCAAAGGCGTCGTCGCCTCTCCGGCACTTAATTAATTGCTTTAATTGCGTTATTATCCCGTTATTATGATATTATTAGTTATTATTACGATAGGTAATAATACACTTCTACGTACGTGCTTGAAATGCCAACGCAACTGTCATGACTGTCCTGCGGCCATCAAGGTCCTTCGGGTGCTCCTAAGCTAAAACGAAATGTGAATTAAGAGCAAGTATTAAAAAGATTAAAAAATTTAATTCTACCTTTGGAAATAATCGAAGATATTAAAAAAAAAAATTACAAATCAACTTTCAATTTACCGATTGAAGTTTGAGTAATTTAAAAATTTAATTTAATTTTCTTTTTCCATTAAAAGTATTGACATATTAAAAATATTATAAATGATTTCCAATATTTAGTAAAAATAAATAAAATAATAAATAAAATGATAAATAAAATAAATGCTATTAAATTATAATAACAAATAATTTATTTTTATTATTAAATTTATTATTTAATTAAGCTTCAGTTACTTAAAAAAATATAAAATATTTTTAATTTTTTATTTCTAATAAAATTTTTAAAATTATATTTTAAAATATTTAAATATTGTTCACTAGAAACCTTAAAGTATTATCCAAGTTATTTAAATTTAAACTTAATAAAAAAATATTTCGATGTAAATTAATTAAAAAAAAATAATATATTGTATATATAATATATTATAATATATTATAATTATATATTATAATTATCAAAATGTTTAATTTTATTTATTATTATTTTAATAAATAATTTTTATCGTTTGAAAAACTTTATTTAATTTATGGAAAAGCTGAAACTCTTTAAGTTTTTAGTTTTATTTAAATTTAAAAATTATCATCATTTTTATATATATAATATTAATATAAAATAACAATATAAAATTATTATTAATAATAAAAATTAATTTGAATTCATCAGGCGTGAATAATTAAAGATTTAATTAAATGTTAATTATTTTTTATTTCTATTTTTATTTATTATAATTTTTTTTTTAATCAAACTTGAATTCATCTCTTTATTTTTTTATCTTCTATAGGTGCTTTGGGAATTGCTTTCTCAATATTAATTAAAAGTTAATAATATTTAAAATAATATTAAAAATATATTAAATAAAAAATGCATAATATTAATTAATTTTAATAATAAAAAGGTAATAAACATAAAGTTATTTATTATCGTTGAATGAGCAACCTACTGAGCCTTTGAGTCCTTGCAAGGACCTCATTCGGCTATTTTTAGGGTATTCATATCTGTGGGGAGCTTGAGGGAAAATTTAATGGGCGGCCAGAGCGTTATTTTTCTTTGTTGGCAATAAAAGGGAAAAATAAGAAAATATAAAAATATAAAAATGAAAATAAGAATATATAAATATATAAATATATATAAGAATAAATATAAGTATAAGTGTAAATATAAGGGAAAATCATTTTGAAGCCTTGTTGTTGTTGGCGGAGGAATAGAAAATTCCTGGGATTTAATAACTAGCAATTTAAAATGTAATTTCTTTTAATTATCCTTTGTGTCTACGCAGCGGCATCCGTGGCCGTCTCCTCGTGGACCCTTGTGGCCATCAGCTGTGAGCGTTACTATGCCATTTGCCATCCACTCCGTTCGAGGTCCTGGCAGACGATAAGCCATGCGTATAAGATAATCGGTTTCATTTGGCTGGGAAGCATCCTCTGTATGACGCCAATAGCTGTTTTCAGTCAATTGATACCAACAAGTCGACCTGGTGAGTGATGATTCTAGGCGGGTGGCAAGCGGCCGGAACGGCAGTGGGAAAGTGGGGAGGGGGGGGGGGGGGGGGATGGAATGGAGATCTACTCGCATATTGATTGAACTTCATAATTAATGACTATTCCGATTCCTTGAATTCAGGATTTTGCAAGTGCCGCGAGCAGTGGCCGGACCAGGGATACGAGCGGCTCTACAACATTATGTTGGACCTGATACTTCTCGTCCTGCCGCTCCTGGTGCTATGTGCCGCCTATATATTGATTATACGCACCCTGTACGTGGGCATGGATGTGGGCGGCTGTGATGGGCGACTACCGCAAGGCGGTGGAACCACTCAGCCGGCGGCAACCGCTGCGATTGCCGCCGCGCCAGGCAGCAGCAGCTGTGTCCTTGTGCTGAACGCCACCAGTGAATACAATGGTGAGTTGAACTTGCCGCGTCACGTTGCTGGCTAATTGAATACACCAGAAACCAAATATCGAATTTCGAATAACCGAACATTGAATGTGCATTCTTTGTGCTCTCCATAGAGAATAGTAACAACAACAATGGCGGGACAACAGCAGCAACAACGGCAGCAGCAACAATGCCAGGAACAACATCATTGACAACGACAACCGCAACAGCAGCAACAGCAGCAGCAGCAGCAGCAGCAATGGCAACAACAACAGCCATAGCTACAACGACACTAACAACGACAACGACAACAACAATAACAACTACAACTACAACAAAACCAAAAACAACAACAACAACAACAACAACAACAACAACAAAGCTTAACAAGAGCTCAACATCATCGCCAAGTCTGCGAGTACACGATGCAGCCCTGCGCAGGTAAGCCCTGTACTTCTGTCCTTTGACCTTTGGGGAGTATGTCCTTATTACAAGCAAGCCAGTCTGCCGTGATAAACAAAGTATCTGTTCGCTTTCGACACAAACAGCTGGCAGAGCCTTTGAATTACCTGCACAATTCATTATTGCAATTTAAGTAATTAAAAACTTTTCCATTCACGCAGCTTAATTAAAAATCTGCTTGTAAACTTCTCATTTTGAAATATTCATCCATTTGCATTGGATGCTCGCGTCCAGTGGGGGTCCGCATAATTGCGTTCTTGAGAGTTAATTATGTGCTCAATTGCTTAATTACATTAATTACCCTAAATACCAGACAAGTAATTAAAATAGTTTTAGCTTGGCCATGAAGTTAGAAGCAGGGCTTTTGCATCCTTTGTAGTAGACTCCTCCCATACACCCCATTAAAGAACAGCGGGGCAGCTGCAGGCTTTAAGGACTTCAAGGAAAGGAGCGGCTTTCTCTGTATATAAATCTATATCCTGTAAACAAAAGCAGCAGCAATCCCTTAATATCTGGCAGCAAATGTAAGAAGGCATATCCTTTAAAAGGAATTATGTTTATATACCCAATGTAAAAGGATAGCAGATGAGTTCCTTAAGTACATGTGCTAATTAGCAGAAGGATAAGTCTAGGATTGGCCTAGGATAGAAAGAGAATAAATGGAGAAGACCAAACATAACCTTCATTTCCACAGATCAAATGAGGCCCGTACGCTGGAGAGCAAGAAACGTGTGGTGAAAATGCTCTTCGTCCTTGTGCTGGAGTTCTTCATTTGCTGGACACCACTGTATGTGATCAACACACTGGGCATGTTCATTGGGCAGACACTGTACGAGTACATCGATTACACATGGATAAGTTTCCTTCAGCTTTTGGCCTACTCCTCCAGCTGCTGCAATCCCATCACCTATTGCTTCATGAACGCCAGCTTCCGGCGCGCCTTTGTGGATACGTTTAAGGCTTTGCCGTGGCATCGGGGCAGTGGAGCCGCCACGGGTGCGCTCTCAGCCAGCCAAGCGGGCCTGACGAATGCCACCAAAGCCAATCCTGGCCTATCCATTAACATGGATACCTGGCGCACCCGTTCCAGGCACGACCAGTTTGTTAACTCTGTGGTCTACACGAACAGCGCCGCAGCCGCAGAGAGTCCCCAACTCTGAGCACTGGTGGCGCCTCCATGTGTGATGCACGTGTAAATATGTAAATTCAGCGTATTTTTTTTTGTATAGTTTTTATTAAGATAATCAACTTGAAGCTAAGTAAGTCTTTTGACGTTTTAATTTCAACTTCCTAAGGTTGCTAAATAAAAAACAAACGAATTAAAACAAATCAATCAAAATAAATAATAATTGAATTTAATCGAATCCAAATCGTCTTTTATTCCTCCTTCCACTTGCATCTCAGCTGTGTTTAAATCGAACAGTGAGTAAAACTCTTAATAAATGAACTTCTTGTTAAATAAATATAACTTATACTAATTATACTTATTAATCGACTTATACTACTCTTTAAACTTATCTTATACCTATGCCTATACTTATACACTTATAAATCGAAATCTTATTTTTATATATACATATAATTATACCCATATTATCTTATACTTATCTTCATAAAAATACTTTTATTTATACTTATATTTATTTTTTACCTATACTTATACTTATATTAATATTAATTAATATCTTTGACTTATTACTTATACTAATCTTTAAACTTATCTTCCTACTAATACTCATACTTATATTTAATTTTGTACTTATACTTATACTTAAATTTATACTTCGACTTATACTTATATTTACACTTATATTTATACTTATACTTATACTTTTACTTTTACTTATACTTATACCTATAGTTATTCTTATACCTTTACTTATACTTGTATAATTTGATATCTATATTTTATTTTTTATATATACATATAATTTAACCCATACTTATACATACACTTATACTTATCCTTATATATATATATATATACTTTTATTTATACTTATATATAATTTTGTACTAATACTTATACTTAAATATATAATTATACTTATACTTATTTTTACAGTAATACTTATACTTATACTTATACTTTTACTTATACTTATACTTATACTTATATTTATAATTATACTTATACTTATAACTATACTTATACTTATACTTTTACTTATACTTTTACTTATACTTATACTTATACTTATACTTATACTTATACTTAGAGTTATACTTTTACTTATACTTATACTTATACTTATACTTATACTTATACTTATACTTATACTTATACTTATACTTATTCTTATACTTATACTTATATTTATACTTACATTTATACTTATATTATACTTACACTTATACTTATTTCAAGTATACTTATATTATTCTTATACTTATACTTATACTTACACCAAGTAAAAATCAGAGCTTTCTTGACATGGCCTTTAATTTTTGCCACCGCTGCTGTTAGAAAAGGCGACGAACCGAAATGACTAAAGCGATACGCATCCCTTTAACGGAATCTGAATCAGCGGATCCTTGAGTGAGTGTTGGCCTTAAGTTGGTCCTGTCACTGCTGTAGTCATTTCATCAGCACTTCGTCATTCTCATCGTTCCATCGACTTAACAATCCGCCAACCGGCCGACCAACCGACCAGTCGACGAGTCCGCCAGCTGACCCGTTGACCTTTGCCGGGAGACTAAGCGGCTTGGACTTGACGGCTGCTTTTGTTGCTTTTGTTGCATTTGTTGCTGTCGTTGAGCTTGCAATTAAAATGCTCAGTTGGACTGCATCAATTATAAATGCCAGGACCAAGAAACTAGAGCGGTGCCAACGCACCAAGTGGACACTGCCAAGAATTTAAGACCAATTTAAGCTGTCCTGCATACTGGTTAAAAATCAAACAAATACAAAAACAAATATATACAGAGGAGGTCCTCCGATTCAAGCATATGAAACGTGGCCTCTATTAGTTGAGCAGCACTAAGTACTTCATCAAACAAATTCAGTACTCATTCAGTGATGTTGCAAAGTAAAAACAAACAAACAAACTATTCCAAGAGGTCATTCAAATATTATGTGAGCTAATTTTAAATTAAAAAATAAACTAATTTTTTAAATGTAGCGCAATTTGCAAACAATTCTTTAAACGAAAGGATAACATGGACGCTTTGGTGACACGGCTCTATTAAATTAAATTAAAAATATATATTAAAATATATTTTAAAATTCTAATTAAATTTAATTAAAAATTTTTTTATATTATTTCCCATATTTTTTAAAAAATGTTTTTAGAAGCTTCAACTAAAATACAGGACAACTGAATTGATATATTAAATTATTTTATGTTAAGTAGAAACTTATGTTAATTTATTTTCTATATATAATACACATTTTTAATAATTTTATTTTATGATTAACAACATAAATAAATAATTAATAATTTATTTTATTTTTCAATTACTTTAATGTTAATAAAAAAGAAAATAGAATATTTATAATACTCATAAAAAATAAATATTAAAAAAATATTTTATACAGGTAGAAGTTATGTGAAGACTCTGTTGCTCGGAAGAATCTGTTAACAGTGAAATGTTAAAATATAAAATGTTTTAAAATCATTTGAAATTTTAGTTTCTATTAAATTTAGTATTTATTATAACAATAATTATTTTTTAAGTTTTTTAATTTTTTTTTAAGATTGTGAAGAGGTTGTTACACTGTAATTTATTTACTTAACATATCTTTATAGCTGAATAACATTATGTTAAATATGTATAACCAGAGACAACTTATTACAGTATTAGTAATAAGTTGTCTCTGGAATAACATTGTATTAAACATATCTGCTACAAAAATTGCCCTATTTTAAATATATGTGAATCATATCATTCATTTTTACCCACTGTGCAATGAGTAAAGTCATTTGAATACAGCCCCTGTGCAAGGAGAGGCAGAGATGTGCGTGCAGAGACATTTCTTTCATCGTTAATTCCCACGATAAAGTTGCAGTTGAAGCGTTGGAGCAACTTGTGTTGTGGCCTCAAATTGAGTTTCAGTCCGGTATATCTGTATACGATGTACACAGATATACATGATGACTCCATTTGATCTCATGGAAGAGTGTTCATGACTTGATTTTGAAGCTTAAAATGCCTTGAATGTTTGTCACTGGTCCAAACTTGTTTAAGCATTAAAGATACCCTGTACGCATTGGATATGTGAATGGGTCAGAAGGTATCCTTGATTATGATAAAGCGAAGAAATGTCCTAAGTACGGCAATGAGGCGGACCACAGATGCGACCACAAATTTTGCCAGGACAGAGCATTGAGTCTGAGGGAGGTGTAAGGGAATTTGCTTTGGGCCAAGTATTTCAAAAGGTATTTCCACAGTCGTTGACACTTACTGAGTGTCCTTTGCTTGCTTTGTTTTGAGAAAATTAATTTACTGATATTGCTGGGCACATGCAGTGCACATTCGGGACGGTCGAGAATAACAAAGACAAACTAGCGGAGGCTGAGGGTAAGTGAATCTCTAGTTTGGTCCTAGCGTCCGGAAGACACATGACACTAAACTAACCGTCCTTAGTTTTTCCGCAGCATTTTCCTTGTGCTTTGGATAATTTAATTTATGACTCCCTTACATACACGTACACAACACACACACACACACACGCACACACACACACACAGTCAGAAGAGGAAAAACTCTGTTGTTACAAGAGTAAATAAATTGTAGGTCGAGGATGCGACAAAAACAAATTTTCGGCTCTACAGAATGTCGAATATCCTTTTAATGCGAATAAGCGTTTCCTTTCATATTTATTTATTTTTATTTTTTGATTTATAATAATTTAAATAAATAAATAAATAAATAATAATAAATAAATTTCCTTTCTCGCAACCGACACTTTCAGACAGTCCTTGCAGATTTTCATATATTTTTTTTTCTCTAAGTTTCTTATTTTATTTATTTATTTTTTTTTTTATATAATATATATTTTAAAATAAATGGTAATGCATTTAATTTCTATTCAGTATTTAATTGTAATATTTTAATTAAAATTGTGTCCACAAAATATTGAAGGATTCCTTTTAACTGCTTATTTATCCACTCCTCATATTTCTATAGGGCTTTAAAATAAAGCTTAAAATATTAATTAATAAATTTACTTAAAAAATTATGTAGAATTCGACTCAAAAATCTACACCCAATAAAATATTATATAATCTTTCTATTAACAGTTATTTGTTTGGCTCATATGTAAACTTCATTCCTGGTGTACACCCGGAATGCCAAATGTCCTGTGGGAATCTGAATATCCCTTCAAATGTATCTTCACAGAAGTACCACTGAAATTTCTTTGTTGTTGTTGTTGTTGTACTTAGTGTGCTTTTTGTTGTTTTGGCTTTAATTCCTGTCGTTGTTGTTGTTGTTCCTTATGAGCTTTTGTTGTTTTCCTTTTTGTCCTGTTGTCTGCTTCGGATTGCACAAATGACAAAAACGATGTTGTGATTGCGCATTTTCATTCTTCCAGCTCCCAGCTCCCAGTTCCCAGTTCCCAGTTACCAGCTCCCAGTCACAAGTTCCCAGTCACAATGTCCTAGCCCCCTGATCCCAGTTTTCAGTGAGAGAGTTGATGAACTTCATATTGCTTCTCTTTGGCATTTGGGGGGGGGGAAAAAAAAACAAAGAAAAAAAAAAGTGTAGATGGGAATGGAAATAAAGAAAGTGGCAGGACTCGTAGTATATCCGTTAAGTCTGTGACTGGAATTCAGGTTACGTTTTTATGTCTCGAATGACAAGGACACAGGGTACTAAGCCGAAACTTGATTTAACCAGAAAGTGGCAAAAAGTCCTGAAAGTGCCAAAGAATGTCCTTAAAGTACAATCACTCAAAGTTCGACTCTTAACGCACTGCAATTAGGTACTTGAAGTGTTTTATTATTGTCCTGTCTGCCCGCAAAGAGTTGAAAATCCTTACAAACTTGACTCTCAGAAGGAGGTGTAAAAAATGACAGCTCATTGCCAGCTTAATAAGGACATTTATTGGTATCAGGTGACATTATTCATGGGACATTTAATTAGGACTGCTCCACAGGCCTCTCCCCAGCTGCCAGCTGCTCCGAGGATGGTTTGGGATTAGATGTAGGACTGAGGGTGAAGGAGGGGGGATGTGGAAGGAAATGTGAATTAAATTTAATGGGAATTGATCTTTAGCCAACCCAGAAGGAGCACAAGTAAACTGATTTATAGGCTTTGGCTTCGTCCATTTATAAGAAGATGCGATGTCATTAATTCAATTGTTGGCCAAAAGTGCGGCATCCTTGCTCGAGTGCCTTTAAAGAGAGGTTCAATCTGGGAAGTGGCTTGGATGGTGGTGGCATCGGTGGGATACATCTGATGACTGACTTAATCATATCTGCAGAAATTTGGAAATCTAAATGAGCGCCAAACTGAAAGTTAGACTTTAATCAAACCTTAATAAATATTCAGAGCACGCACTCGTTTTCGCTCATTGGACGCCAGAGACCAGCGAAGCATAGAGGGAGCCTCGTTGCTGGATTGCCAATTGGGGTCAAGAGGGCGATGAGTAACCATATTGACCATGAAGTTGGCTGTCGAACATCCGGCATCAGAGTGGCTTCAGCTCCTACCCCCGCGGTCAATCGTAAAATAAACAAACCCCACAGATGTGCATCCCCGGACGTTGGCCTCCGTCGTCGTCCTCCATTTGGTGGGAGCATCTCCGTTCACACACCGATGATAAAGATGGCCAGGACGATAACTATCTTTATGGTAATGATTATGTGCCCGATACGACCGAGTGGAGACTCGCAGCCACAGGCGTTGCTTGTATCAGATTCCCCAATAAGCGCAAATGTCTTTGTTGAAGACTTTGTTTAAAGTTCGTCCTTGAAACTGTTGCGCTGCACCCCCCAGGATATATCTAACACATAGACGGGTGACAGTCCATAAGCCGGAGTGTCTTCGTTTTAATCTCCAGTCCACGATGAATAAGGCAATGAATCAGTTAATTTGTTTGTCATGCATCCTGGCAGTGTCCTACTTGTTTGCTGTTGACCGTACGCACAAGGAGGCGCTTGTGTGTTTGGGTGTACGGGGTGGAACAGGAGTGAGTTGAGCTGTGAGCGTGAACGCGTATGAAGTCCGTTGCCTTTGAAGGACTAATTGTGCGTAAATAATCGAAGATATTATGAGCGAGCATGTGAGTGGACTCCTTTGCAAATCTTGTACGATTTATGAACACACATACTGCGACACAATTTGTCCTTAAGTAATTCACAAGGAAGTGCAATTGCGTGGTCTGAGACGCAGGTGATGACCTGAAAGCAGCGTGACAAATGAGTTGAATATCCTGTAAATCGATGGATTTGTCATCGGGCACGACTCTCATCCCGAATTCTGATGTCTCCAGCTGCTTTTTGGTTTTTTTTTTTCCTGCTCTCCGATTGATTGGATGCGATGGCAGGAATCACCCTCACACTCACCCACCTCCTGCCACACCGCATAAGGCCTTATGAAAATTGTCCATGCCTGCATCTCCATCCACAGCATCTTTGATTCTAATCCCAAGATCGTTTCATTTTATGTCCGGCATTTAGCTAATTTATTTTTATCACACCTCATCTGCTTCATTGCTAGATGTCAGCCCACACACGAGCGGAAGATGAGGGTGAAGGAGAGGAAGAGGGGGTAGACTGAAATGATGGCTGCCTAATGACCTTGCGCCAAGAATCTGAGCTGGGACACATTCTACCCCGTCTGCGTCTATCAATTTGATTGTTTTGGGCGGCATTGTTTTTGGTGTCTACTGTTTACGACACTGCGACGTGCTCCTCATCTCCATACTCCTGCCGGGCGTGGCTCAGCTCAGCAAAATATCCTTGGTAATTGCTCGAATATGCGACGCGGTGTCCTTTCCCCAAGCAATACGTTCGACAATTTTTGGACTTGTCTGCAGTTATGTTCGTGAGGTCCTTGGAATGCCGCCATCATAGTTAATATGCAATCCGAAACTGCTGAATAGTTGGGTATTCAATAATTCCATAATAATTTCAATCCGCGACAGGTGAGCAGCTCGAGTGCCGTTCATGAATGGAAGCAATGCACACGTTTCGGTCATTGGACGGGCGTTGGAGAGGAATGACTTCGGCTACCCCCGCAATCGGGGGGGGGGGGGGGGTACGGTTTGTGAGCCCTCAGATGACTCACTCGCCCGGACGGTTTTACATTAACCCTGACCACTGAGGTGGCAAGTAGTGCGCGTTTGCGGTGCTGCCACACGGGCATCACACAGCTTCTGGCAACCAGAGGAACCATTAGCAAGGACTCTGGAAACAAGTGAGTTCGAATCAGGATAAATGTGCACAAAGTGCACCTAGACCTTAAGCCACATTTCTCCAGTGCTCGTAGGGTCGCCATCGAAATGAATGGTCTCTCAATTTTTCAGCTCTCCTGCGGCTTCCACGGGTCCTTTGACCCCCTGCGATTAATTGTTTTTGCAATGACCGCAGAAAGTGCTGCTTTTTTAAGCTGTCCTTGGCATTATTTAGTCGTGAGGAGTCATTGGACTTCATGTCCTGTCCTCTCGAGGCTCGTTTAGCCACCCACTCGTCCAATCGCCCAATCGCCAAATCGCCCACTCGCCTAGTCGTCATGTCGCCCAGTCGCCTGGTTACTCGTTGCCACAATTTGTGGCAAATGTGACACAGGTCCTGGGCGACGGGCAAGTGAGGCATCGACAACCATGCAATTTGATTCACATTTGTTGATTCTCCTCCAGACTTTCTTGCGGCAACAGAAAACTTCCAGTTGGCCGCGTCTCAGAGCTTCGCAAGGGCGTCGACCGACGACTGACGGCAGTTGGATTCGATTTGCAAAATGGCCTTTTAATTTGGCCACGTTAACGACTTGGCCAGCTCCCCCAAGTAGCCGCAAAATCTATCTATAAATATTGTGATTTTGGTTTTTCAAAAAAAAACAAACAAAAAAAAACCCAAAACACAAATTGCCAGTCTATTGCGACAATTAGCGGGCATAAAGCGTTGCTATAATTGGATTTGGTGGCGGAAAATGGAAAAATTATAGGATTTCCCGCACTCTCTCCATGGCACAGTTTCCGCTCCACCAGTCTGGTGTCCAAATAGCGCTGAGCACACGTAGTTCCTCAATGCCGGCTAAAAGTAAACCGCAACAAACAAACAGAGCATCAAAAACAATTTTGCTTCCTGCCGTGTGTGTTGGACCCCAAAGCAAACAAGGACCTTAGCAATTGTTCAGCAACCTAAGCGCTTGGTCTGCTTTGTTCCTGCTGCTATTGTTGTTGTTGTCGCTGTTGCTGTGGAGCTGCTTACGCTTGGCGACACTCGCCTCTCGCCACTCGCCTCTCGCCACTCGCCTCTCGCCTTTCGCCACTCGCCACTCGCCACTCGCCTCTCGCCACTCGCCACTCGCCTCTCGCCACTCGCCACTCGCCTCTCGCCTCTCGCCACTCGCCAATCGCCACTCCCCACTCCCCACTCCCCACTCGACACTCAATAGAACAAAAGGGAACAAGCGGCTGACTCCCGCCTGCAACGTGACTGCGCATTGATTGCATTTTTAGCTGGCATAATTTGCCACCCAAAGGGCGGACCATGCACCAAGAACCATGGTCCATGGCCATGACCATGACTGCATTGGATATGTGTTCTTCTCAGTTATTAAACTTTCAAAGTTAAATGTGGGACCAAAGTGGCTTTTGGCTGACACGTAAAATGCTGCTTCTGCTTAAGTGACTGTGACCCAATGTGCATTTTCCACTTTCCCATTTTCCCTTTATCCCCGGTTTCCCAATTGCCCCGCTCTCCAGCTCTCCAGCTCTCCATCTCCAGTTCTCCAGCTGTCCAGCTGTCCAGTTGTCCAGTTGTCCAGTTTGTTCAGTTGTCCAGCTGTCCAGTTGTCCAGTTGTCCAGTTGTCCAGTTTGTTCAGTTGTCCAGTTGTCCAGTTGTCCAGTTGTCCAGTTTGTCCAGCCGTCCAGTTGTCCCGTTGTCCTCTTGTTCAGCTGCCTAGTTGCCCACTCTGCCAGCTTCAGAATTTTGACCCAAAGTTTCCAATGGCCATACTTTTACAACTCACTGTACTGAACATGTGGCCATTTGGCATATTGAAATTCTTGGTGCGACTCTGCAAGTGATTGCAATTTTCCCGTACAGTTGACTCCTTTGACAGTCATTTTCCCGAATCTGGGAAATGAGAAAACAATTTTATGATTCCTTCCGAATTTCAAAAGCTTCAAAAGTTTCATATTTCGACGAATACGAGGAGTAAATGCAAACTCTGAAAGTATCGATACTTTCTTTAAAGGAAGTAAAAAAAAATATTGTCCTGGAAACTAAATTTTTGAAAATGGTATTTTTTTTTTAAATAAATAATTTTATTTTTGAATCTGTCTAATTTTTTTTTTAGCTCAGCATTTGATTTTTATTAAACTGTCTTCGAGTTTAATCAATATATCAATAATCAAGGATATGCACCAGATAAAGGACAACCCTTACTGAGACATCCCCGCAGCCAGACTTCACAAAGAGTGATATTTCCTATTAAGGGCGACTTCACTGTAGCTGCCTTGCATCCTACATTTTTGTGCATGTTCAAAGGACCAAGTGCTTCAAGTGAAAGTCAAGGTTCAAGGACTCCATAGAATATTTCGGTTTTCGCATTATTAGGGCTCTGATTGAGCTCTGATCATTTCTGATTCTGAACTGAAGTTGATTAAAAATCGATTTCTTACTCCAACGACTGATAATGAAAATGACAGCAATGATGACGATGATGATGATGATGATGATGATGATGATGATGATGATAATGATGATGAGGGTGAGGGTGAGGTTGAGGGTGAGGTTGAGGTTGAGAGGGTCTAGCATATTGGACGCCATTTCTTTACTGTTTATATTGGAATTTAATGGCTTAATTTTTCAGTTTTCAAAATATATAGAATAGATATTAAATTCATATACAATTTTTTATCCATCTCCATTTTTTGTGTTTAAGCCCCGAATTTATGGGCTTTTTTATGTTATTAAAGAAAATGTAAATCGTGGGCGTTCATTTATTAGGCGCCTAACGCCAAATTTGTTTACAAATTGAAGATTTTATCTATGGCACATCCTGTGGGCGAGCAACAGGAGTCACTCACACCGACTGTGCGCGTGATTGTGTGTATGTGTGTGTGTGTATGTGTGTATGTGTCTAGGTGTTTGTAGTTCTGTATGAGGATAAATCTGAATTATATTCCATGAGGGTAACACTGAATTATTTCCGGAGCCTAGACTATCGCACAGTTGTTTTTGTATTTTCGAATTATTCGCGAATCGATAAAAATTGGAATAATTTATGATTGTCGAATTTAAATGAGAATTATTACTGCTATGCGTATTGGACATTGTATAAGGGGGAGCTATCTGATATTTTGGACAGGGGGGGGATCTATTAAAGCGATGCGATGCGATAGAAGGGAGGACCGCATAGGATACGCCGTAAGCAGGCAAAGGATTACCATTGGTGAGTCAACTAACCGAGGCAAAGGCACTTCATTAGCGAATAATTGATGAACAAAGTTGAATGTTTGTGCTGGCTGTGAATGCACTCGAGCCTCTGAATAACAATCATGAATTAAGTATGAATAACAACTGAGTTACGCACACAAAGTTACCAAATACTTTACTCTATGTGTGGGCCTATCGATAAAATTAGTTCGATGTCAGCGTTTCGTTTGTTGGCCAAGTGATTCCCTCTAATTGACAGTTGGCAAGTCCTGAGAGCAATCCACCTCAAGTGGCAAGACAGTTCGATTATAACCTACTTCGCAACTATTCCATTCCATTCATAACTTTATTCACGAGTCAATGACACGCACGTCACATTCACAAGCAAAACTTTCTGATTATCCAAACTTTTATCCTCCATTGAAAGTTGTCCTTTAGTTCAGCTTCGACAATATATATCGAAAGGAAGTGAAATATGTATTATCCTTGAGGCTTGCATATAAATCTACATACTTAAGGATTCGTCCAAATACCTCACCTCTACAGGGTATAACTGAATCCAAGTCTTCCAGCCTGCTTTGAGTTGAGCAGCTCCTTTTTAGCCCTTTTCTGGCTACTCAATTGTAGGGTATTGCATAGTCGGGCATACCCCCAATTGGCCCTGCACTGTACTAGAAAATATTTAAGCATTTAGTTTTCAGGCTTCAGCTCAGATGATCAGTTGTTGTTCACTTTGTTTCGGCACATTTTTGTGCGCTTCGCCTCTCGAATATTTCACAGTTGAATTCAGTCACGCGGAAACGGAAGCGGATACGGACGCGGATGAGGATGAGGATGGGGATGGGGATGAGGACGCAGATGTGGATGAGGATGAGGGCGAGGATGCGGATGTGGATGCGACTGTTGAGCTAAATGGACACCCCCCCGCAACACCCGCTTCAAGGCAATGGCCTTGTCTATGGCAATGCCGATAGCAAAAGCAGCGACAACGGCAGCCACAACGGCAACAACAACAACAACAACAGAAACAACAACAACAAGGACAACAACAATGACAATGGAAATGGCAATGGGAATGGGAATGGCAATGGGAATAAAAACGCCAATGGCGATTGTTGAATCTGCAGCATCCAAACTTGCCACATGCTAAATTGTCACGCAGCCACTTTGGACGTTTCTTAACGGCCCAGTGATTTCTTTGTGGCAATGCATCAACATCAGCAGGACTCTGGCATCAAGCGCTGCGTTCAGATCTGAGTACAAATGATATCAACGATAAAAACGCCATTTCAATTTTTGATATCATGATTTTCGAGTGGAATTTCGTTATCCTGGCTCGCTCCTCTTTAAAGCGCTTCCAGCTGCGCGCTTTAAGCGCGGCCCCAAGTATAAACAATTTACTGCGAGGACCTCTCGACCACGACTTCACTTCAAGTAGCATTCACATGTCCGGTGGCAAGTGTTCGTGAATATTTCATTAGAAGTATATTTTTATAGAATGTGTAATTTAATCAAGGCACGCACAGCCCAGGAGCCACAGGACGAAGGTAAGCAGTTCAAGTCCATGCAGCCCCTTACGATTGAAGGAAGTAATACTAGTTTTATAAAAGATTAAGCAGGATACCTCAGAGTTCGGGCGGCTCCTTCGTCTTACGAGTTGACTTAGACGCAATATTGAAATTTCGTTCGAAGAAGGAAACAAATGGAAAAAAAAGGAAAAAGCATTTTTTTTTAATAATTCCCTTAGCTCCTGCAGGAAGTAATTGGGGTACGTTAAGTGTTTGTATCAAAGTTGTCATAAACTGACTTTTGTGTTGTTCATAAAATAAAGTGAATATTTTATGAATAAATTAAGTAAAAATTATTAGTTAGTTGAATGTTTTGGTTATTCATAATTTTGAGGTCGAGTAATACAGAAATCAATATAGGTTCAGATTCAACGTCTAATTATTGATTAATCTGATTAACTAATCATTCACTTATTATTCACAAGCTATTCATTTATAATTGACTAACCATTCGTTAATCTTTTACTTATCATTAGGTAGTAATTCACTTATCGTTCATCTATTTACGACTATTCATTCGGTTATCATTCATCTATTCACGACTATTCAATCGGTTATCATTCATCTATTTACGACTATTCATTCGGTTATCATTCATCTATTAACGACTATTCATTCGGTTATCATTCATCTATTTACGACTATTTAATCGGTTATCATTCATTCATTCACTCTATTCACTTCACTTTCAGGTTTTAATGAATCAGTTATCAATCGCTTATCACTCACTTATCACTCAGAAACTATTCACTTATCTTTAAGGTATTATTTAGTTATCAATCGCTAATCATTTACTTATCATTCACAAATTATTCACCTATCTTCATTTGTCATTTATTTATCATTTAGCCGTCATTGGCTTTTAATTATTTTGAATTCACCTGCCACGTGGCATGATTAAAAATGTTCAAATTAGATCTTTGAACTGATTATTCACTTATTTGTTCGAATAAGCCTTAATAATTGAGGCTAAGCCTTAAGCACATATGACTCAGATCCTTTTGATGATTCATTTGCTTCCCTCTTGAAATGCACTTAAAAATCATGCTAATCCCTCAAGTATTCAATTAATCCTTAGAGTGGACATCCGTATGTCCAGGTGAAAGGAAAATATTATATATATTTATATAAATATGCATTTTTTTGCTCAGATAGCTTCAAGGTAACTTGCGGCAGGATTCCTGCTGGGATGGCCGGACCAAGGATACCTTTTGGAAACCGCATTATGCAAAACCACTTGGAACCATTTCAATGGCGGAGGTTCAGCAAAGCCGAATGCATTTAGAAATGCAAATATTTTTGCAATTTTGCATTGCAGTTGCTTGTCCCTTAATTGGCATTTCGGCAGAAGGTGACGCTTGGCTCCTTCCTGCCATTCGTCCTGCCGTACGGAGCTCGTCTTGGATAAGCAGTTGTTGCATGCAATTCCATTTCGTTGGCTTTGTACTGTTGTATGCGCATGTGTGTGTGTGTATCCTTTTGGGTGTTACCTGCATTCAATTTGCTGTCAATTATATACATACACATGCATAAACATGTATAGTGTGCATGTATTAGTGTTCCGTTTCATTACCTCAAGCAACTTTGCTTTTTCCCAGAAGGAATTGAAGGTACAACAATTTTAAGCCCCAACAATGTGGTGACTGAGGCGGCAGCGAAGTAAGAAATGAAATAAAATGAATAACGATGAAGTCGAAAATAAATAAAAAAATAAAATAAAAAAAGGAGGAAGAAGAAGAAGAAAAAGAAATAGGAATAAAACAAAGTTTTATTCATTTGGGATAAAAAAAAAGAGTCAAGGGTTTTTGTCAATGTTGAAAATATTTTGGATGTAATAATCATTGACAATTCCCAAGCATTTGCAGGAGCAGAGTCCATTCAATAGAAATGTCCTTTTACGGCAATTAATTAATTCGTTGAAATCCTTGTTGACATGATACACTCCACAAAGCACAGGATTTTTCTACCCATCAACATTTCGCAAGCGGAACAATAGCTCAATAAATTCCTAAGCACATACACACACACACACACACACACACACACACACACACACATATAAATGTATATATATAAATCTCTTTACTCTCGTTGCACTTGTCTGCCAAGGAGCGAATTGACTTTGATTTTAAGGATATTTCCCACAAAGAGTATTTATTTTGTTTGCAATTTAATAAATACCTTGCGGCGAATTTTTCCTGCGGCTCCTTGAATTCCACTGGCGGATAAGGAAGCAAAAAAAAAAACATCGAGGGAATCAAGAGAACTTACGGTGCACAACAAAGGGAAGGACTAAGGAAAAGGCAAGCCAAGCGATGGAGTGTGGTCAGAGATTGTAAGCTGTGTTGGGGTGGGTAGGGGTAGATGGGTAGGGGGGTAGGTGGATAGGTTGATAGGTGAATAGATGGGTAGATGGGTAGAGGAGTAGAGGGGTAGGTGGATAGATGGGTAGATGGATAGCTGAGTAGATGGGTGGGGGGTAGATGGGTAGATGGGTGGGGGGTAGGTGGGTAGGTGGGTAGGTGGGTAGTTGGGTAAGAGGATAGGTGGATGGATGGGTATAGGAGTAGAGGGGTAGGTGGATAGATGGGTAGATGGGCAAGAGGATAGGTGGGTAGGTGGGTAGGTGGGTGGGCTTCCATGAAAAACAAAAAAAAAATCCTTGCCAATGGAATGTTTATTGCTTCACTCGTGCATCCATCGGCAGCATCAGCAAATCCGCTAAGCTCGTATTTAATTTGCTTTTTAATTGAATTGAAGGCGAATTAAATATTTAATACTATTATGGGTTTAATTAGAAACCGCAGTGCAATGTTTGCTAATTAAAGAAAATGCTTGACTCATATTGAATGCTTTTTAATTAAACATGATATCAAAATCTATTGATTGTGGTTCTGGGCTTGTGTGAGGTGAAACGCTGTATTAACTTCATTTATTGGAAAGGATTTAATTTTGGGTACAGAATTTCTCAGTCTTAAAAACTGCAGCTGAGAGTCCATCAGGCGCGAGTCCATGTCATCATCGAGAGAAGTGCGAAGCTTTCATTTTCCAAGGAAGCTTTTTTCTAGGACTCCAATCAGAGATTTCTCAGTGTCATTTGCCACCCCCATGTCCTTTGCTTTCACTTAAAGAAAATATGAGCAAGTATATCCTTTAAATTTATTATGATATTTATAATTATTTTTATTTTTTATTCTCATTTCAAATATAAGGATAAACAAATGCCAGTTATAAATTCAGGACTTAATTAATTAGCAATGCGAGAAGAAGGTCGGTTGGGGGAGGGGTGGGTGGGTGGTGTTGGGGTTGGGGTTGGGGTGACGTTGGCATCACATGGCCATAATTTTTGTTGCTTGCTGTTTAGATTATCTGACATTTGGCAACAGGCAGCACGTGTGTGGGGGTGTGTGTGTGTGTGTGTGTGTGTGTGTGTGTATGCTTGAGAGTGTGTGTGGGCTCTGTGAATGACTGCAGAGTTTAAGCAACTTTGGGCTCACCAAAGGCTGAGACTCATGCCACAAAGTTAGGAAGTAGCAGCGGCATTAAGCAGGCCAAAAAGGAGATAAGATGAAGAAGAAAAAGGAGAAGTAGAAGAAGTAGATGGAGGAAAAGAAGTAGAGAAGAAATCATGAAGAAAAAAGAAAAGCATATTCCTGTTTGATTTTAATAAAAACGAGCAACAACTGCCGCATCAGGCACAAGGACATGGGTGAAGCCAAATTGAAATCAAATGTACATCGGAAGTCAACTCTCACCCGAAGCTAACCTTAAGAGGTTGCTTTGCGTGTGGCTGAGAGGAGTGTGCGTGTGTGTGTGTGTGTGTGTGTGTGTGTTAGAGTGGTGTGCTGGGTGCGGGTTCAGAAGGCAATTATGCCAAAATTACAAAGTTGTTATCTCATTTATGGCGCCAGCTGCGTGTACTCGAGATTTTTGATTTCCTGCTATCATTTTTCCAGGTTTCCCTCTCCTGCAAAAGCACCAGACCAGAGCAGAGCAGAGCAGAGCAGCCGCCTTCAAAGCAAGCAAAGAAATACCCCCAGCCGGGGATCAGGTGCGTATTAAGGAATGTTTCGAAAAATTTTAATTAAAAATGTAGCTAGGAGCCTGTGGAAACTACTTATGTACGGGCCCCCATTATCTGCACAATATCAATAACTGCGCGTAACACGTGCCTCGAACGGCCGCACATTTCATAGTCCCACATAAAGCATACGCACTGTGGGCGTTGGGAGCATCGTTGTCGGTTTCATATTTGTTACAAACTTTGCGCTTGGATGACTGTAAATAAATATAGCTGAAGGCTAAGGGACACATCCTTATTTGGTTTCATATTGCAGGCGATGTATAAATATCCTTCCTAAAGAATCCAATATATGGCGACATATGTCAGCTAGAAGTTCCGAAGCCCCCTCCTGCCCAGCATCGATGGGGAATCAGCTAATTAAAAAAATATATTATTCATATTTTCATTTGACTGCAAAGCCGCGTGAGCCTTGGCAGAGGCTTAGCTATTATATTTTATTTAATGTTCAGGATTCCAAAACGCAAATTCCTATTTTAATTTTCATTAATATTAAAATTAAAACATATATATATTTGACTCGTTTATTAAATCCGAATTTGCTATTCGAAGGATAATTTATTCCTGGTAAATTGACTTCATTGTTTACCAAAGTCTAAATACTTTAAATCAATTGATATGTGCCACAATCTGAATTTATGCAGTTGAAATCAAAATATTTATTTGAGTTAGCTTGGAAGTGATTTAACCACAGGATAATAACTTTTCACACCTTAAATAATCAAAATATTTTGCGATTTATTGAAGAAAGACAAATGTGTCAATTTAACGCATTAAAAGTCAATTAAAAGTGAATTTGAGGCTTGAGGTTTACTTTTGTAGTTTCAATCCATAGAAACAAGGATCAAACAAAAATTAAACCCATTTAAACAAACAGAGATAATAAATAAAATTTTAGAAATAAAAATCCAAATAAATTAAATTAAATTATTTAAAATTTAAATAAAATCAACTGTTTTTCTATTTATTAAAAATTGTGAACAATTCTCCTTTTCATTATTTATTTATTTATTTTTTTTTTGATTTTATTTCATTTATATGTTTTTAATTTTTATTTAGTATTTTTTGTATTAACTTCTTTATTTATTTATATAAATATATGTTTACTTCTAATATCATTATATGCTTATTTATATGTTAATTTAATTTATTATTAATTAATATTTAACTTCGATTAAACACAGATTATTTATTTATTTATTTTTTTTTTGTTTATTTGATTTTATTTAATTTATATGTTTTTAATTTTTGTTTAGTATTTTTTCTTCTTTATTTATATAAATATATTTATTTATATATTTATTTTTAATATCATTATTTGCTTTATTTATTTGCTTATTTATATGTTAATTTAATTTATTATTAATTAATATAAAAATTAATTAATTAATAACTTTGAATAAATAAAATAAAAAGCTTCCTGTTCAAATAAATTTAATTAATTGAAATTAAAATAAAATCAACTATTTCTCTATTTAAAGATTTAAAATTGTGGAAAATTCTTCTTAACGTTTTAATTTATTTATTTATTTCATTTTATTTTATTTATATATTTTTTTTCATTTTTGTTTATTATATTTTATATTAACTTGTTTATTTATTTATATAAATATATGTTTACTTCTAATATTATTATTTTCTTAATTTATTTATTTATTTATACATTAGTTAAATTTATTAATAATAATTATTTAACATCGATTAAACACAGGAAACAAATAAAATTCATAAATAAAAAAAAAATTGCAGTTTAATAATTTTTGATAATTATAAAATAATTACTATATATAAAAAACTGTGGATAATTGTCCCTAACTTTTTGATTTATTTATTTATTTGTTTATATAATTTTTTTTTTTTAATTTTTTTTTATTATATTAAAGTTAGTATTAACTTCTTTATTTATTTATATCAATATATGTTTTTTTCTAATATCATTATTTGTTTGATTTATTTGCTTATCTATTTTTTTTTTAATTTAATATGAATAAATATTAAACTTCGATTTTTATCTCTTTTTTTTTTGCTCGTTTATTGCAATTTAATATGAGTTTTTTATTGTTTACTAAGCGTGAATCACACACAGAGTGTGTGAGAGAAAAGGACGGAGGGGCAAGGAATGTGTGGAGGGAGCGAGATAGATTGAATGGAGAGGAAAAGCGATAGCTGTCCAATATTTGCACCTGCAGCTATTCCATTTGCGCTTTTGTTTTGTAGTTTTGACCAGTGGATGGCGTCACTATGGACACCGAGACGTCCTGTGGACATCTTCGCCAGCTTTGGCACACTCAAACACAGCTGACCCGTCATGAAATGAAACGTGGATGACAGTGATGAAGAGAGGAAGTGACGTGTTGAGGGAATGGGGAGGATGTGGGGTATGGGGATGGTATGAGAAGACTTGAGTGCAACTGCAACGTGGCATGAACTGTTTGCTTGCCACAGGTCCTTGTCTATTTCCAGTTGAGGCAAAGAGCGTTGAAAATAAATTCAATTTCCTTTTCGGATACACAATTCGTGCTCACATACTGACAGCCACACGACACACACACACATACACTGACGTTCATTTTCTCGCCCACTCACACACACACACACACACATGGGGAACATATATATGCCTGTTTGTTTAGTTGTTGACTCAAATTGATTTAGAAATTTTTTATTCGCTCCATGTGCTCGACTCTCACTCATTTGTGCCGTCACATTTATTTTTTGAAGTTGCCCGCCACCGGATTCACTTCCTTCTGCGTGTCCTGCCGCTAGCCGCTCTTAGTGGCCCAACCCTGTTCAGATGGATATCGTCCTTTCATTTCCTTTAGTTGCGGCTACTTGAATTACCTGCGAAATGCCACATTTCGGTACGCGGCTTTGAAATACAATATATTAAAGGATGGGCCGCCTAGACGTATCCTTCAACAATAACAATAAATTAATAAAAATGGCTCAAAATCGATCTGGCACACCCACCCACACACACACACATACACACACACACACACTGGTTGAATTGAATAAAAGAAAAATTCGATTGATTCGAATTTTGATAGGAGCTGCGGGAAGACGTTATTGGAAACTGCATCATTATGACCTTAAACACGGTTCAGTGACTGATCCTGCGACCGAGACGCGGTCTTCCTCAAGGTTCATCGGTTTGCGTTGCCATCTGTATAAACACAATCAACATCTGGATGAGGGTCAAAACCCCGTGAAAGCCAGTAAAAAATGAGTCAAGTTGAGTGCCTTGCAATTTAAAATGGCTTTGCCTTCAATTTTCCTCCATTGCTTTTCATTTTTCTTCCTCCCCCAAGTGAGCAACGGAAAATATGGAATGCACTTGATGCTGCTCCTTGTCCTGTGTCACTTGTAGCGTCAATTGCCAAAAGTCAGCAACAAAGCGGAATGCAAAAGCAATTGTCCTTAATTTGAGACCATCTCTGGCATCTCTGCAATTTCTTTTCTATTAAGTGGCCACCATCCTAGCCCCATCCCTAAAATTAAGCTGTCCAATCTGTCGATGGCGCCTCTGGCTACCTAAGGATATTACCCTCTGTGTGCAAGTTGATTAGCTCGAGGTCAATAATCGTTGCCAGAGTGTCCAATTAAAAGACGCCGCTCTGCAGTGACGTTTCAATAGTCACCAGCAGATGCTGGCATGCAAGCGAAGGGAGCAAGGATACACAGCTAGGACCTGTGGTTCAGCAACGGATCGCGTGCCACTGCCTCATAAAGATGCAGCTAACGTCTTCCTACTCCGTTTATTTCACTTTAATTTTATCTCAATCTTCATCTGCATCCAATGGACGGAACGTGTGCATCGTTTGAATTCAATGAATGGCATCAGCTTAGTCCCTTAGTCCTGCCACCTCCGCCACCCCCTCAACCTTTCACCATCATCGCTGCCACTTCCTACGGCTTCTACGTGGAATATTGAAACTGTTAAGTTTGCCTGGCAGTTGTTCAACTTGGGATTCCATAGCCTGCCACATGGACGAAATGACAGGCTCGCTCTTGGCGCGTGAATGCGAATTTAACTATTGTCGCTCTTGCGCGCGTGTGTGTGTGTGTGTGTTTGTGTGTGTGTGGGTGTGGGTGTAAGTTTACATTGGTGCCTGGGTATGTGGTTGGGTGTGTGGCGCACAACGTGGAGAAGATTAGGCCGTATTATTTTGACATTTGCTCATAATCTGCCATTATTTAGGGTCACGGGGTAAATGGCGACGCGGTTTCAAGCGAAGCCAGATGTGTGGGGAGGAGCACGTTTGCTTTTGGTTAAAGATGGAAAGATGGGAAGATGGGAAGATGCGAAGTTGGGGAACACGTCGCAGTGTCTTAACAGCAGCAAACAAACAGCAACAGCAAAAAATAACAACAACCAAAAAAACAACGTTGAAAACAATCAAGTTGCATATAAAAGCGTCGTGGGTGTAGGTCCTGAGGCTGTTTGACGGCCGTCGCAAGGTCATTCAAGAGACAGACACTTAAGTGTCTACCCTGGGCTCGGGGTGGGATCTGCTGACATCTAGTAATGACGAAGATGAGGTGTGATAAAAATAAATTAGCTTCGAGCCATTCGTATTGAATCAGAAATGGGAAAAGACCCATGACGTCTTGAATGGACCTTGGACCTTGGGATGGAAAATGTTGCTGGCAAGATTTAAAATTGCCTCAGACCTGAGTAGCCAGGACAGACGCTCTGGACGGATGATGTGGGCTTTGCCGGAGGGGAAGGTCAACAGATGGCGACTGGTGTCGGATGTCGTCATATCGATGATAAATCCATCGATTTACCAACTGCGATGGAACACACATTTCCTGCTGCCCAAATCATTTGTCACGGCATTGGCAATGGCGACAATGATTAAGCCCAACAGGCGGTCTCCGGAAAATGTTGCTCAAGTGGTTAGATGGTAAGGATAAATCGATCCTTGTTCTATGTTCTCTTGCGATTCATAAATCGTTCAAGATGTCCTATGGGTCCAATGCTAAAATAATCCTTGATTATTTACGCACAATTAGTCAGGAGCTGTCTACCATATTTTTACTCAGAGTCGAACCAATCCCCACCCACACAGGAATTCGCACCTGCAAAGCAGTTATTTTGGCCAGATGGGACACGGCCCGAAAGCAGGAGAAACGTATAAGCTTAATCATTGTTAGAGATACTATGCTTAAAGCCAGAATCGAGATGCCAGAGATTGGGGACTCATTACTTACGTCCTCAAAAGGATTCTCGGATAGGTAATTTATGTCCAACACTTTCCCAATCTGAGTTTCCCATTGCACATTCGTGTTATCTAAGCAATTTAATTTGACCATCGCCTGAGGATGTCAATTTCCAATCGTCGGTATCATGCACTTTCCTGTGATTAGCTTCCAAATGCTTTCCCTATCGTATCCTCTCTACGGACTGTGTGTGGAGTATGTTTCTACCTTGAGGTTTGTTTGCTTTGCGATTGACCGTGATGAGTTGTTACCTAATCCCGGATGTGACCAACCACTTGGTCAATATGTGATTTTGCCACCCACTGGCCGCCGCATCCTGACCATCCTGACCACAAGAGCTTCTTGCTCCATCACCTACACGTAACGTGTGAAAGGACCTGGGCGTGTCCTGAATATTTGCTTGCATTTATTACATGCTTTAATAGGACATCAGGTGACAGCTAAGTTGCTTAAAGTATTTAATACAGCCCCCAGTCACGAGCCACCAGCCATCAGCCACGAGCCATCAACCAGGAGCAACCTGCAGATAGAACTAAATTAATATTCAAAGAAAAAAGCTACAATGAAACTTTGATCTTTCAGTGTTCCTGAAAGGATACTCTCATTGGCCGCTTGTCAAACTATGCGACATCTGTTCGAAAGGACTCGCATTGAATTTGATGTCGCAGATGAGGTACATGAATAAATTGCTTCTGTGGCATGAGAAGGAAGGCGTTGGTCGAGAGCAAAATTTGCAGCTTAAGAAACGCTGCTGGGATCATCCCAAAGCATGATGAACAGATGTCCTGGTCGTCAAGGGACAGCTGCCGCTGGACAGAGGACCAGGCCCGAGGTTTATCAAAACTCAATTATGACGCACGAACATGCAGAATGAAGGGATGGACGTAGGGCGGACTTTTGCTTCGCCGCGAAGTTTATTAATTTATACCTCCATTTGTCTTCCAAACAACAAATGCGCCAACGGCGACACCTGGCGGCCAAAATTGTCAACAAAAGTTACGACTGACAAGGCGTCAAAATATGTTTGCAAAAATTTAAAAATATCCTCCCCCAAAGAGAGACTCTGTTTGTTCGCCATTTTATATACACACACACGCACACACACACACACATATAAAGTATTAATAGAAACGCGTATTATTTTATATATGTATATATGTATGCGTATATGTATACCTATGCATATATCCAAAAATATCTGAATATGTATGTAAGGACTCTTCAGCTGCGTCGCATTTTAAGGCTCCGCCTTTGGTCATGGCTATAACCGTAAGCTGATTCCTCTTCGTGATGGTTTTCCTGGCTTGGTCGTCCGAGAGCCGCAGGATAAATAAGAGTACCACGACTAAATGATACCCTGTATTCCGAAGCAATAAATGGCTAAACGTTTATTACTTCATTGCGAGTCCTTAAGCAGTTGCAGTTATATGGAATATTCCTCAAGCCAATGATTTAGTATTTTAAAATTAATTTTGATCGAGTTTATATAAAAATATAAATATAATATTTAATTTGATATAAAAATATATATATTAAAATATGAGTGAATAAAAAAGGGGTATAAAATACAGAGAAGGCTCGATCGATAGTTATCCTTTAAGAAATGCTTGAACAGAAAAAGTACAGTTGCTCTTAGCTTGAAATCTAAATTGGATTTTTTTTATTTTTTTAAAAGCGAAGAAATAATAATTATAAATATTTGAGCTGTTGCAGCTAAGCAATCCTTTTGCGTCCTTAGAAAAGCCGAGGTATGAAAGCTGCAACAAATATTTAGATACTGCACGCATCGGTTGGAGCGCGGAAGCAGTGTTGGTGGCATTGACTATGAGGATGCCGCGGCGTTAACGTGAAAATTAAATTGCACCTGTTCCTGTTCCCAGCCCCCGCTTTTATCCACCTTCACTTCCGTGCCCCGTTTCATCCCCCCTTCCATCCCCCCTTTCCGCATATATTCATGCCTCCTGCCGTTGCGTACCTGTTCACTTTAATTGAAGAAGATTTGTGAATTGCTTTAAGAGTTTTACACTCGGAGCGGCTCTGTGCAACAATGTGGCACGTTGCAAATTGTAAGCTTTGTGGTATCCACTTGCATCGAAATAATACCATAAAATATGCCATTAAATTTACAACGCAAACTATCAAATATTTCGAGCTGCAATGCATTTTCTAGTCTGTAATAAAGGACTGTGTCCTTCACTCAGAGTATCCTGTCAAGGCTCTTACCTTCTCTCAGATGACTTTTTTGTTGAATCCTGAAAGTAATTAATTGCAGCTTGCAATTTTACAACTATTACTTTAGTGTCAGTTGTCAATTTAATTGCCACAAGAGCTACTTGTGTCTACGCCGTTGCACGTGTTGCTGCCGCAATTTGTTGCAAGCCAAGTAAGCAAGTCGCTCATATCCTTTAAAATGAAAAAGGAAAAGGTACGTTTTATTTAAGTTGAAAATGAAATCTTTTCGTAAGTTAAGTTTATTTTTAAAGTTTCAAAAGCTTCAACTATTTTTGAAAGCAGTTTAAATTTTTTAATTTCTTATAATGAACGACTCCATCTTAATTCAAGGATAATACCAGAAAGTTGGAGGTACAATGTTTCTCAAAACTTTCTGATATATTTTTTATTTCAATATTTTTATATTTGTTTTCAAAGTTTTGATTGACTCCTTAAGGGGTATCAATTCCTTCAACCTTCAACCTTTGCGCCATCACATGACTTTGATTATCTAAGCATCTTTACAGGACATCCTTTTCGTGGACTCTAAGTACTCTATATCCTTCACTTTCAACACTAGTCGGTTTATTGGTTACGAACAGGAAGAGTCCTGGTGCCTTCAGCTGAGCTGGATTCAAGATTTGGGTGGGTTATTAACATGTGCTTAAGCGAAGGATATATGAGCCACAATGCTTCCACCTGTTGCAGACTTAATACTCTCCATAGTGAGAACACCTGAAACAATAAAAGATTCCTTACATCCAGAGAGAGAGAGACGGAGAGAGAGAGAGGAATCCATTTGGATTAGAACCCATCAAGCTATTCTTGTTGCTTTACATCGGCTTAAAGGATATTGCTCGGTTCGATACCCTTTCCAAAAGCTCTCTAGCCATCCTGCTTTTTACCTGCTGCAAGGGCGCCATTTGGCTTAAAAGTGGCCAAGGGAATTTTTGTAGCTTTTTTGCAGACTCCTAAAACTTGCACACTTTATGCGATTGTTGCAGCTCCTTTGGATTGGTCCTTTATTGTTGCCAAGCGTTGGAATTGTGCTTTTTAGTAGCTGAAGTGAAGTGTCTCAATTTCCTGGATCGGGAAATGCCTTTGGCAGTTGCTTAGATTGGTGCCCGGTTTCCCTTTACGATTATCCTTGACAGACAAGACCAGTCGCCTGGCCACATCGCCAAAGTCTTGGAGTCTGGTGTTTCGGCAAGTAAGTGAACCACTCCCGGAAGAAGGGCGGACGCGAGTCAGCTTTCAGTTGGCGGACAAAGGACATGGACAAAGGCGACATTTTAAGAAGCTTAAATGCAACGCAACTCCTGTTGACGGCCGGCGGCAAGTGCATGAAATAAATGGCGACGTTTACGGAAATGTAAACGGAACAACAGCACAACGAAAACATCAACAACAACAGCAGCAGCAACAACAACAACAACAACAACAACAACAACACTGAGAACAATAACAATAACAACAGAAGCGATGAAAACAGCTACAGCAAAAATAACAAGAATAAATTCATATTGTTACAGCGGAAGGAGTAGATCGCAACACAATATCTGTCCTAGGACGATGGATGCCCTGAAGAATGCAACGAAACAACAATACCAAAGGATTCTCCTGAGTACAAAACACAACTGTTTCCCTGCTTAAAAGTTTTCCGCTTTCCACATTCCTTTGCTTTTTCCTTGCCTTTTCCTTTGCCTTTGCCTTTGTTGTTGTTTGCATCGCATTTCTGTTGTTTCTTAAGGTTGCCTTTTCTTCTACCTCGTCCTTTCTCTCTCTATCTTTCTCGCTTTTTCTCTGATTATCCTATTATGTCTCTCTTTCTCCTCCATACTGCATGTTGCACTTTAACAATAGATTTCAAATTTCAAGTGTCCAAAAAATGTCAACACTTTAAATCACTTTTAAGTTTTGCAGTGAATTCTCTTTAGTAATTGAAAGGACATCGTCAAGGATATTGGTGGCCTGACTTTAGATATGTATTCATTGTATGTTCTTTTTAAAAGTTATACTTTATATCATAATTATACTGTGTGTTTTTATGTATCCTTTTGAGATCACTGTAGCTTATACGACATCTTGTTATCCTGATTGCAGCTTGTTATCCTGATTGCCTATCCTTCACTTTGTTTTGTTCATTTAATTTTTAATTATTAATCAATTGTTTTGATGTATTATAATTTATTACATAATATATTTATGTATATTTATTTATGATTATTTCCCAACACTTATTCCAGCTGTTTATATGCTGACTACTATGTATTATCCTGACGGCGTATTATCCCTTTTAAATTTAACTGAATTATTGAGTTTAGTACTGGTTTATTTTTTATACATATATTTTTTTCATATATACAATATTTCAAACATATCCTGTATTCGGAAATTTCTTTAGTTTAAATAAATGATCGTGGTATTTATCCTTCATTTATCCCATTTATTTATTTTTTATCCTTCATTTATCCTTTTTATTTATTATGCATTTATTATGACTTTATTTTGGATTTAAAGTTTTATTACCATTATTTACATAATATAACTTTTAATACTACTACACTATACTATATATCATATGTTATCCTGACATTCATTATCCTGACTACCATCGACCAGGCATAATTCTAAATGGATCTGTCCTTGTCAAACGTATTCTAATACTTAGGAGATTATTAAACTGAAATGAAAATTAGTAAATAAATAATTACATAAATTTAATATTATCCTTTATATATAAAAATATATTATCCCTATAAATGTATATTTTTTCTGTGTATGATGGTATCTATTAATTATTTTTTTATATTATATTATTATAAATAACTGAAATAACTGAACACATTTTCAAAATATTTCTGCTTCTTTAATTGAATATATGTATTTATTCCGATTTTTTTTGACTGTTAATTATCCTGTCCTAATTATCCTGACTGTCTATTTTATAAATCCGTGTAGGTACATATATTATAACTGTTAATTATGCAGCTGCCTTCCATTAGTTCTTTCCGGATTAGTTTTTACGAAATATATAATATAAAGGATATAAGTAAATCAATAAAAAAAGGAATTGAAGTCCTTCAGTATACATACTTAGGTGTATGGATATGCACTTGAGTATTTAATGAATTAATCCTTTTCAAGTTGAAAAGGATTTTAAGGCTTACATGAAGCGCTTTAAAGTTGTGTCCAAAGGTGTGAATAACGACCGCAAATACGACCAAGTTTATAAATGTAGTTGTGTGTGTGTGTGTGTATGTGTGTGTATGGATGGATGGAAGGGTGGGTATATATACTTGTATATTTGTGTGTGTATGTGTGTGAAAGGCTGGGTATATACTCATGTATATTAAAAGCGGGCGGTCAGTAGGCAGCAGACATCGTAATTAGCTTTGTTATGTTTTCAACACACACACACACACACACACACACACACACAGACACACATACATATACATATATATTTAATTTATTTAATTTTATTTTATATATATATATATTTATAAATATATTTGAGATGAAAATATTCTTCTCCGAAATAATTGATTGATGTGTGAGGATTAAAAACTTTGAAGGAAGATGCATTAAAAGTCCTCTTTAGTGAGTGGATTTGTAGTTGGTTTATCCTTGTCGCATTCAAATGGAATTTTAAGCTACTCGTCGGAATTTTCTGTGAATTGTTGACAGACTTTTAATGAATTAATCAGATCTATTAAATTAATAAATAATTTCGACCGCCAGTACCGCAGAATCCGCTTAATTATCTGAATAACGGTAAACTGTATAAAATTGTTTATCGTTATTCACGGGATATACCGTTAAGAGGTATGAAGCTTCTGAATGTTAATTAATGTAAAAATGAGCCGATATAATGTTAATTTGATTTTCAATAATTTATATGTAACATATCCTGGCAGTGGAATGCGATTGAGATCTGTGCAAGGATACGCTTTATATGTATTACATATGAAACTCATTAAAGAAAAATAAAAAATTAAATTGAATATAGATTTTAAAAGCTGCGTTTAAACTGAAGACTTGCTTAAAGGACACAACTTATACGCAGCTCTTACCTTGGAGTATCGACAAGTCGATTCCACCCAGTCATCTTGTCCTTAACTGTCCTGTACTTTTGAAAGTGAGGGCAATTGTTGTTCCGCCTTTTGCTGAGTCACACGCTTAACGAATCTTAAATGACAATTAAGACAGGAATTAATTTATGGAAGCTTTGAAGGAAGTGGGTGGATGTTGGGTGGCTGCTGGGTGGTTACTGAGTGCTGAACTTTACAAGATGCTTGTGACCAAATGGCCAAACACTTGTAAACTTTGTCAGATGCGGGTCAGCCTTTTGGCCATTCGCCTACACCAAATCCCCGGCTAAGCTGCCATGCTTCTGCCAAAGGCATCGCCCAACAAACCATAAAAAACATTAATTACTTTTTGTATTCAGAAACTGTCAATGGCAATGGCAATCAACTGGCAAATTATCGTAAGGCGTGTTTCCTGCAGGCTACTGGCTGTCTCCCAGCTCCAGATGGTGTCCTTCCAAAGCCGTGCGATTAGACGAGCTAATATACAATAAATACTTTTGCTGATTTATATTACAAGGACGACCGGGGAGTCGACAATGCTCCATCCATCATAAATGTCATTTTATGGCCACATAAAATACCAAAGAGCAGAGCCCTCAGTTATCTAAGTAACTGTAGCTTCTGCTCTTCCTCTTTTTTTCTCTCTCTCTCCCTACCCCCCTCTTTCCCTACTTCTCTTCGTGGCCTTTGTGTAGTTCATTCCCTAAGTGGATTTCATTCAATTAGTGCCTGTTGCTGCTCCTCTAGCCTCAAGTTTAGTTTTCTCCCAAGGATTTGAAACTACTTTTGCATTACTTATTTAGTTTCCTTATTAAGGATAAATCCAGGATCTCTGTGTTTTTATGCTTGTATTCTAATGGCTTAAGTATCAGAAGCCCGATGGGACCTTCACTGAGCCATAAAATTTGCTTTCAGGTCATTTATATTGTTTACTTTGAAATCTTAGGTCCTTTTTCAAAACATTAAAGCTTTGCAATTTAAGGTACTAAATATTCAACTCGGTAAGGACATTTGAATTAAAATTAAATTATTATAGATATGTTTTAAAGGATCTTTTTGCCAATTCCTTCAGTCTTAACTGGGATAGGAAAAAGTAATGTGTTTCATCAAAAATGCTCCAAGCTCGAGTTTTCCCAGAAAAACAGAAAATATTTAAAAAGGTTTTTCAATATCCTTATTTTCCTTTTTTTTCCACCGACCAACAGGGGATTATGTCGTTGGTTGTGTAAAGTGTTTAAAAAAAAAAAAAAAAAAAAGTTACTTATAAAAAACGTATTCATTCATAAGCTCTGGCATATGTGCAGGACTTTAGCAACGTTCTGCCTGACTAAAGTCAGGACTAAAGTGTCAGGACTAAAGTGTTGCATTCAAGCCATAATAGCCATAATTTTGGTAAAGTTACGATTATCGTCATTACCACAAAAAACACTTCTGTCTGTTGGATACTTTCAGTTGGCTTGCTGCAGTCATTTGTGGAAGAGGAGTGAAATAATCCTGCAACAGCATTAAACAGGACTTAAATTAAGTTGACAACCACTTCATATAAATTATTAATCCATTTGAAATATTCACGCGCGCGGAACCGTACACAAATTACGGCTAATTACTCACGTCCATTAATCGCAGAGCTGCATACAACACGGAGGATATGATTCTTCACGGAAATCCTTCGTATTCCGATGCCATGGCCGTCCATCTGATATTTATTTAAAGGATTTTTTCAACACAGAATTAAAAGCTCAGTTAATGCTCATTGTTTCCTTGGACTCGATTTAAAATAAGGAACAGGACTCGCCTTATCCAATATGTGCTTCGGATAGCAAGGACATCGTTCGCATACACAGAGCTTAAGTTAAAGCAAGTTAAAATTGAACGAAGCCAAAGTAATATTTTCTCTTGTGCTTAGAACTCAGCTAACTACTTTCCTTTCTTTATTATAATTAGTTTTATTATAATTAGTTGATCCTATAAACGCTTCAGCACAGGACTAAGAGGACCTCTGGTTGCTTAAAGAACTTTCACCTGCAATGTGAAAAGAGAAAAGAGATTGCTGCTTGACATCCCATAGAAACGAAGGGAACAAAATAAAAATAGAAAGAGAGTGAGCTTATCATATGAAGGGACGGAGCTAAAGGACTTTAAGTGGATGGGTGGGGCAAAGAACGTGGTAAGTGGTAATTTTTACAGTTATTAAATTCCTGAAGGAATTTAAATTTTGGTTCTTGCGTTAAATTCCTGGAAGTTTTTTGTTCCATAGAAAAATGTACATTTTGCTTTTTGCTGACCGCAACCCCCCCACACACACACGCACACACACACACGCACATACACACACATACACACACACACATACACACACTTATTCACCTTTAAAGCTCCACTTTAGATTTAAATAAAGTGATTTTGTCATTGTCATAGTTGCTACTCGTTATTCGCTCATCCTGCTCCTGGTCGTTATGCCGCTGCTGTCGCTGCTGCTGCTTCTTCTTGTGTGTCCTGCGTGGCAGCCTTTTGTGCACCTTTGCGGCTAAAACTATGCAAATTGTAACTTTTTATGGCTTTGAGCTGTCGTCGCTGTTAGTGCAAATGTTGCAAGTTCCTTCAAGCGACTAAGTAATGGACAGGGACGAAACATTTTCTTCCTTCTTGCATCCTCTGAGATATGTGAGACATTTTCACAAGTCCTTGCGAGAATTTTTTTGCTTAAGGCAAACTTCTTCTATGAAAATAATCCTAAACTTTAAGTTGCGCCAATGATGATATATGCCCCTGGGAGAGCTTCCCTCTATAAGTATGTGTGTGTGCGTATGTATGTGTTTGTGTGCCTTTGTGACAGACAGAACTATTTTTAAGTTTTATTTGTGGTCGGATCTTCTCTCTTGAGCTCAAAGTCCTCAGCACTTCGTGCACGTTTCTTAATATTGCCGAAATATTTTCTCAAGGCGGCAATTCAGATGAAAAATGAGGGAATACAAGGCGGTTGGACAGACTGACAGATGGTAGGCAGTCAGACAGACCAAAAAAGGGACTCAGACAGACAGACAGACAGATAGTCAGAGAGACAGACAGACAGACAGTCAGAGAGACAGATTGACAGACAATCAGACCAAACAAAGAACTCAGTCGGACAGATAGACAGACAGACTGTGAGACAGTCAGACAGACAGACAGTCAGACTAAAGAAAGGACTCAGACAGACAGGCAGACAGTCAGACAGACAAACAGACAAACAGACAAACAGACAAACAGACAAACAGCCAGGCATACAGACAGAAAGAAAACTGGTCGGAAAATAATAAAAACGATAAAAAATAAAAAATGTATTACTTCTTAAAGTTATAAATAAAATATATGATTTCTTGGTAAATTTTTATGTTAATTTAAAAAATAGAATCCCTGAAAATTATAACGAAGCTTAAAGAAAATTTAAGACTCAAAGTGAATTAATAAATAAATAAATAAATTCATTATAAATTAAGTATATAATATAATAAAATATTAAATAATAAAATATATGTTGGTTTAAAAATAAATTAATTCAAAATAAATTAAGTATATTATTTAATAAATTTTAAAATATATATTGATTTAAAAATAAATCAAATATGTAAAATTTTAAATATTCGTTCAGTGTATGAGTTATAATAATATCGAATATACATCCCTTATATATATACTTTTCTGTGATTATTTTTTTAAATATCTGGACAATAATTAAATTCTATAATTATTTCAATATATATTGTAGTTAGAGGTTTAATTATTGAGGCTGTCTGGGTGGTCCAGGGGGTGGGTGCGTTGGAGCCTTCTTCTCGTTAAGCTATTTTCCAGTAAGTTTATTGCCAGGGGATTGGGATGGTTGTCAACATTATTCATGTATCTCGAGTTAATCTCAGTGACTTCCTTATTATATTATTACGGCTGCTTAGGCCCTCTGTGCCTCAGAGCTGTATGCCATGGGTCCAGCTTCAACTCGGAGCGCCTCCCGAGAAGCCAATACAGTTGAATGATCCTCATCTGAACTTGTTTTCGCTTACGCAGAAGATGGGTCCACCAGGTGAGACACCTGTCAAGTGCCATGCCCAGGTATTTGTGGGTTGGCTCCTGTGCGATCACTGCTCCGCTTAAGGGCAGTCGCCCTTTCTAAGTGAGAAGGTGGATTTTTCTTGATTGACCATTGTTTTCCACCTTTGGAGCTACTGATCGATAAAATCAAGCTGCTTTTGTAGGCAGACTGGGGCATCCTGCGGAGTGTTAGTGGCTGCAAGGAATGCTGTACCGTCTGCGTAAGTGGCTACTTACCGAGTTAGGGAGAACGTTAGAACGGGCATATCCGCTGTGTAGAGTGTGTACAGTATTGGCCCGAGTAAACTGCCTTGCGGGAGTGCTGCTTAGATGGCCTTAACTGCCGATATGGCATGCTTATGTATAATATATTAAGCGCCATCAGGTATACTGATTTATAGGTACCAAAAAATCAAATGTTTATGGGAAATATATTCATTTTGAAATATGTCAAACACTTTCATTTAAATAGTTTGTCACATAACCAATACTTTTTATTTCAATTCGGGCTGCGGCGTACTCCCTCAGATGGCGACGCGTCGTCAAGAACGGCAGCGCCGCGAATCGGCCAAGAGCAACGCCGCTTCAACATTGCCATCGACAAACGATCAAGAGTTTCACTTGCGGCTAATAGATCTGTACGCGCAGCATCCGTGTCTATGGAACACCACGTTGAGTGCGCACAACAATGCGGAGCTTAAGCGTGAGGCGTGGGATAATATTACTGCCAAAATGGGTGCTCACCTGACACCCGCGTTTTTGCGCAGTCGCATCAGTAGCATGCGTTATTTCCGTAATGTGTATAAGCTTCAATTGATCGAGCACATGATGAGTCCTTCGAAAAGCAAGAGACCGCAGGAGCTGTACTACGTTGAAAGGTTTAATTTTTTGGACATAAATAACACGCCGAAGCAGAAAAAAGATGGAGATCTAAGTTCAGAGAGCGATTCAATGAAGAAATCGAATAACAGTATTGCCAACACCTTCAAGAAACGCCTCAGTCGGGAGCATTTCAATCTGCCCACGGTGCTCAATCATTTAAGTAATTTAAACCAGAAAAATAACTTGTCCAGCGATGATACCGATAACTTGCCGGAACTGAAAATTGCCAGTGTTGTCAAGAAGCGCATAGAACAGACTCCACTGTTTCAGAAGCAGACCGCAGCTTCGGGTCCGCCACAGGTGCTGCCGCAGGTAGAAAAGAAGGAACCGCTGCTGGATATTGGGCTACAGAGGATTTCGGAGAAGTCAACGAAGGGTCCGGAAGCTAATCGAAAAAGGGAAAAATCACCACCATCTCGACCATCAGGAAATGCAGATGGTAACCGCAAGCTACTTGAACGTGCTAAACGTATCGCTCTGGCCGAGAAGAAGTTCTCGGCGCCGAAAGACGACATGTTGAAAGATCGTATTAAGCGCCTTGCCCTCATCGAACAGGGCCAAGAGTCTCAGCTCAGCAGCCTGAACAGTATTGTGGATACTCAACCACCGAATGCGGACAGCGCAAAGGATAAGGGAATGCTGCACGACAATCAGGTGGAAACCAAGAACGCTCCAAACATTCCAAATCGTCACACACCCAAATTGCTTTTGGCTGCACCCGGTGAATCGGTCTCTCAGACAAAAGTCTTCAGTGGATCCAGCAACCGCAAGAACTCAACATCACCCAGTAGGCGAGAGCAAAGGCAATATTCCGATGAGGAGGATCTCTATCAGAAGCACTGGCAAGCGCGGCAGCAGCAGCCTAAACGACGAACCAAGGACATCGTCGCCAGCAATAAGTTGAGTGGACCACCGTTGCCCATGGGTACCCATACAACCCGTCGCCAGAAAGAATCTTTTAAATTGCACAAGACCAAGAAATAGAGCCCAGAAAATCAGTCATCCCCATTTCGATCTTTACTTGTTCCTTGACTATTTTGGTTGCATATGACTATATTATGTATATGCATATGTATGTATATATAAATATATATATATATATATATATATATATATAGATATATTTTATGTTACATAAATTATATAAATTATTTATATATATGTATATATATATATATATGTATATATATGAGCATAAATATGTGTATATCATAATTCAATAACATTCAATAGCAAATTCACAATAATCCGAATTACTTATTTTTTTGGGTTTCTGATAATGAAGGTCCTGAATTATTATTTCAGATAGAGAAGAGGATCCTTGAATAATAAATATTTTGTTTGTCAGGAGTCACTAATTATTGGAATTCCTTTAATTCTGCTGTTCATACCATCGTTAGAGGATATAAGAGTAATAATCATTAAATCCTTTTTATTGACACAATGTGAACTTGTCACTAGGTAATCAGGATATCGCTACTGCGTGAGGACAAGCGCAATAACAAATGAATAACACCAAAAAAAGAAAACCCAAAACTTGAACAATCATTTTGGACAGATTTATTAAGAGATTTATTTATGAGAATTTCTCGCAGTGTGTGAAGTGTCAAGTCCTGAGCATAATATTTATCCTAGAAGAAGAAGAAGAGGATGGAATACTGCGAATGCTATTATAACTTTGCTGTTATTAATTTATCCTAGAAGAAGAAGAAGAAGAAGAGGATGGAATACTATAAATGCTATTATAACTTTAAGTACTCTGAATTCTCCAAGTACTCGGATTACCCTGAGAATTTAAATATTTTGAAAACTTTAAAATCTTTTAATACTTTGAATATTTTGAATACTTTAAATACTTTGAATACTTGGAATACTTTGAATGCTTTGAATACTTTGAATAATACTTGGATAACTTGGAATGCTCGAAATACTTTAAATACTTTGAATTTTTTTAATACTTTGAATACTTTGAATACTTAAATTACTTGGAATATTTTAAATACTTTGAATACTTTGAATTCTTTGAATAATTTGAATACTTTGAATACTTTGAATACTTTGAATACTTTGAATACTTTGAATACTTTGAATTCTTCGAGTTCTTCGAATACTTTGAATAATACTTGGATAACTTGGAATGCTCGGAATACTTTAAATACTTTGAATTCTTTGAATACTTTGAATACTTTGATTACTTTGAATACTTGAAATACTTGGAATACTTTGAATACTTTAAATACTTTGAATAGTTTGAATACCTGGAATACTTAAAATATTTGGAATACTTTGAATACTTTGAATACTTTGAATTTTTTAAATACTTTGAATACTTTGAGTACTTTAAATACTTTTTATTTTGAGTTGGAATAAGCTACTAATTCTCTGTCTAAGGAGAATATTGTTTATTTAGTTATTCTCTGTTGTTTGTTGCCACTGTTTGTGGCAGCTTCCTTTATGTCTACATTTTGTTGCATGTCTTTCTGAGCTCGCCACTTGCATTGCGAAAGAGAAAATTAATATTTTTAAACTTTTTGATTATATTTTTACAATTTGATATTCATATTCACTTGGCTTGTACTTTTTCTTGACTTTATTTAAATAAAATGCATACGAGATGCCTTGTGCTTGTGCCAACATTGGTCGGAATATCCTTTCTCTGTGGATATGCATTTATGGAACTAACTGCAACGACCTCCCAAATCAAATTAGCATTTCCGCATTGTTTGACTTTTGCCAGGATGCCGAATTCCATCTGTTTCTCGTTGGCAGCAGGGCGTATGATGAGTTTCATGTTCGTATAAAATGGCGACAGGGGTCGATGGAGGAAGGAGACGAAGGGAATGCAAGAGGAGGCAAGATGAGACAAAGGGTAGACCAAGGGGTGACAACGAGAGACAAAAGACAATTGTTTCGAGTTGTTCAGGCGACTGGAAAATGAAGTTGACAGAAGCGGAGAGTCTTAAGCTGTGTGAATCGAAGGCCAAATGATGTGGCATTGTTTCGGGTGGGGGGGAGGGGGCTGAGGTCATTGGGTATTACCTTTTTTCTCATACGCCCGCTACGCTCAGCAAGGACACTGGATCCTCCCAGTTCTCCTGCTCGTCAAATAATGTTGAAAATTTGTTTCTTATTCTTAATTTAAGCTAGTGACGTGCTCATCCTGACTTGATTAATTCCAGAGCTCTGGCAAATAAAATTGGAACGCAACTCGAATGGCTGGCGCAAAGTGGGATCGGTTGTGGGCAGGAACGTGGGCTGGGACGACGGCGAGGGCAACTGGTAACTTGGTCATGATTTATGAATAAGATAAAAAGTCTCAATGGCAAAACTTTTGCCAACTCTCCGGCGACATGTCCACCGTCGTTGCCGTCGCTGCCGTCGTTGCCGTCGTTGCTGCCGTTGCTGTTGCCGTCGTCTTTCCCAAAGGCAGTGAAATTATATTTAGCCATATTGTAACTAGTGAGTGAAGGCTAAGGAGGCGGCCGTAGGTTTCCGAAAATAAATTACAGTTGGTGCTCAAAAATGATATCCTGGCGAAGCGATGGCCAAAGCTAACGCGATGAGTCAGTGGCCGCTCAGCCAAATGTTAAATGGGCTCATTAAAATGCCCAACGAATCCGTTAAGCTATGCTGAGGTGTGCGCGGAGGTAATGGCAGGACGAATGAGTGGGATAGAAGCTACACTCCTGATTTGCTTATTGCATAATGAATTTATATATTATCACATAAACATATATATACATGCACATATACACATATACATATACACACACTTGACCTTAGTTTAACGTTTAAAGCGAATTGCGTTACGAACAGTGTATATGTGTATTGTGTATGTATATTATGTATGTGTGTGTGTGTGTGTGTGTGTGTGTGTGTGTGTGTGTGTGTGTGTGTGCGGGTGTACTTGTGTGTATGTGTATTGTGTGCTTTGAAATTCATATCCTTTAATTAGGATCAAGTAAGCGCAACTTATTCTCCACACACTCACGGCAGGCCTCGTCTAAATCTGTGGCCTCTATATACATATGAATGCCAGCGAGCTTCTCCTGCAGTGCGGGAAAGGAGCTCGAGTAGATCATCTTGTCGCCCGGACTGGCTGTTAACGGACACCACATTATCAGGAACAATTTTTCCTGCAGACTTCTCATACCCTTGTACTGGTGGCAATAGACATAGTCGTACACCCCATACCGACACTCTCTGGGTCCTTCCTTTCGAAGATCCTCCAAAAAGTGATCGTAGCTCGAAGCGCGATTCCCGATTTTTTCCACGTTGATTTCCCAATTGTCGTCAATAATATAGATGATATAACGGAATTGCTTGAATCTATACATCTGTTCGAAAATCATCTTGCAATTAATCGATGCCGTTACACAAGATATCATATTAGCTGTGGATATCTGATTGGGCTGGCTGAAGTAGCCTTTGTGCTTCCACATTGTAAAGGACCTTCAGAGCATTGGTTGAAAAAATCAAATCCATGAATATCTTACTTTTTGGCGGAGCTCGAATTAAAGTTTGTGTTTGTAAAAAATTGTATATGTGAGATCTGTAAATGTAAAATTTGTATTTGTCTGTTCAACGTATTTTGTGTTTTGGTGATTATTTCACTGACTACATTCTGAGGGCCAACTTAACACGCACACTCACATACTTAAATCATACACACACACACATATATATGTATACATGTATATATATATTATTATATACATCCTCTCAAGGAAAAATCCATGAATATTCATTGAAGCCGTCGCATTTTTTAAATTACTTTTTTTCTCGTTTCCATTTCCTTTTATAGATTTGCATATGTGTAGGTTCCGTAGTCCTTAGTCCTTTTTGCTTTCAGTTGCCTTGTGCTGCGAAAAGCTAACGGCAGCTCGATTGGTATTCAATTTACAAATGGCCAAGGGATTACTTAATAAATTTGCGTCCGACCAGTTTTGCATGCATATCCTTGAAGGACTGACTGCTGACACAATATGTCAATGGTCCGGACGAGCATAACAATGAGTATTCCAGTCAGTTTAGATAAATAAATTTCCGTACTCAAATATTTTACAGCTATCCAACTCCTTAAAGTTACACTCAGGCTCAACTGAATCTGCAACTACATTCGATGTGTAAGGACGCCATTGTTTTCTCTATAAACATCTATTTAGGATATGCATATGCGAGAGTTTGTTATTGACAGGACACAGCACAAATACAATGATGACAGGACGATAATAATTGCACGAAGGTAAATCAACAGGGATATGAGGAAATATTTACTAGTTGCTTACAGATAAACACATATCAGATACAATTGACTAGTGGATACACTGCTCTTAAGGATAATTTTCCTGATCCGTATAAATATTAATATATAATTAACTTTAGCTCGCATTCTCATCTTGGTGTGCATCTCTTTCCAAAAGTAACCATTATTCAAAAATGTTGACACTTAATTATGCATTGTCTTCATATTTTTATTCTCAATTATTTTAAATCAGATTTTAAGTTTCCCAGGAGGCAAGCTGCGTGCAAATTTAAGCAAGTCCTGTGAGAGTAAGCGTTGAGCCCCTCGACATCAGGTTGACTCCCTGTCATACGTTAAGGATCCTTCCTTCATGTTAACTCAGCATGCATGGCACATAGTCATATTGTGTCATTAGGAGAGCCACCAATTTGCCAGAAGCCATCCCCGCTTCCTCCCTCGTCCAACAAAGAGCCAAATCTCAGGAGGTGGATGAACAAAAAACACGCACCGGAATGTGGCCGTAAATGAAATACAAAGTAATGTAAAAAATTCTTAAGGCCATGGACCCAAAAAGGAGAGCACGAGCGGGGAGGACAGGACACAAACCAGAAATGCAAAATCAAATAGCTACGGGTATGCACGACTTATAGATACTTCGCAACGGTCGACAAGATCCGCGGATGAAATTAAACATAATTTATTTTCCCTTTTCAACAAGTGCAGGCTGTTCATATTATATTTCCAATTGTATCCTACATTATAAGCCGGTTCCTTATAATCCAAAATATATAAATCCTTTTTTAATTACCGATCTCTTGCAATTCCTTCTTATACTATATTCTATACCAACTTAATACGTCTTTCTTTTCTTTCAGTTTTCTTATTCACCACTCTTATACGCTCCTCCTATACGTTCTTCTTATACGCTCCTCTTATACGCTCTTCTTATACGCTCTTCTTATACGCTCCTCTTATACGCTCTTCGTATAAGCTCTTCTTATACGCTCTTCTTATACGCTCTTCTTACACGATCTTCCTATAAGCTCTTCTTATACGCTCTTCTTATAAACTCTTCTCTTAAGCTCTTCTTAAACGCTCTTCTTATACGCTTTTTTATTAGCTCTTCTAATACATTCTTCTTATATACCCTTCTTATTCACCCTTCTTATATATATTTTTAAATATCTCTTGTACAGCTTTATTCTCAAGCCTCTTTATACATCGTTGATATACAAGGTTCTTATACAACCATCTCATACACCCTTCTTATACTCTTTCCTTATAAACTTCATTTATTATACTATTCTTACACCCTTCTTATACGCGTCTTATATACCCGCTTTAGCGCCTTGAGAAGGATGATGCGTATTAAGAACAAAACAAAGCAAATGTCAACATGCAACGAGCGAAACAAACACTCACACACATATGCCAGTACCTACACATATATAGATATCCTGATATACACTCACACATATATATACACACATATATATGCACACATACAAACGAAGGCAGCTCAAGCATAACATGCTTCCAAAACACATTACGAAGTTATCCGTCTTATGGCTAATATCTTGAAAATTAAATAAGGAAATGCGTCCCTTAGCATTTTTTTCCTGCTGCTAATTTATTTAAATGACTTTTCAAACTTTTTGTTCAATTTTCGATTTTTGTTATTTGATGTTTGATTTAAAATTTTTGATTTTTGATTTTTGAAATTTGAAATTTGATGTTTGATGTTTAATGTCTGTTTGTTTGTAGTATGTGAATTTGATGAATGCTAATAAAATTGCTTGAACTGTCATTCAGGATGCCCCCCTCGCTGCCCCACACACTTTACAGGGTATTCCGAAGCATAACAAACTTGATTATTACAATAAGTTATGGGCATTAAGGATCACGGGCTGTGAAGCCTGCGAAGCTGTTGGCCAACAGTTGGAGAAGATTTCATTTTTATAACGCGTAAATTAAGGACATTTCTTATCGAATGCCGTACAGGCTGTTGTGCCCCGTCGAGTTATGGGTCTGAGGCTGGTGGGGTTTAATGGAACGCGGGAATGGAAAGGCAGTTCGAATTGTGGCTAACAGTTTGAAGACTCTGCCCATCTCCTCCTTCAAACTTAGGCAACTGTTGTATCCAAGAAGGCCTTGCATCAAGCCTGCCGCTTAAAGGCGCTGTTAATGGCCAACTGTCGGAGGATGGATAGAAGTGGTGGCTGCGTACGGATGCGGGCTGAGACTGTGATAGCTGGTTATTTGAAACTTAAATGGTATGATTAACAAGCAATCAACGCATTTACAGGACATAAGGGTAGAGGACGAGGGCGGAAAATTCAAATGTACCAACGAGTTTCCAATTAATTGTTGTAGAATTATTTATGTGCTTCTTGGAAAATGATGCAAATTATATGCCCAAGCAATTCATTTGGGTGTGGTATGCAGCAACTGTGAGTGTCCTGTCTGCTGCCTCACGCCCAGCGAAACACAAATGGCAAAAGTTCAGATGAGTTAAATTGATTTGAGGCATTTGTTTTAAACAACAGTAAACACAAAGTGGGGCATTGCAGGAGGAGCACTTAACGACAACACCAGCAGCAAATAAAACAGCAGCAATACAAATTGGAAGTGCACACACTTACACACATACACACATACACACACACCCATACACTCAGGACATAAGCGTTCACAGCATCGGCCAAGGAAATGAAGCAGAGGCTGCAAAGTTGAAAGTGGAACGAAGTGAGCAAAGGTAATGCTCCAGTTTTATTTCGATTCATTTGTGCAACACACACACACACACACACACACACACACATATGTAGATATGCATGTATTCATATTTTGTGTGTTGCCTTTAGCCAAACCAAAACTATACTTGAGTGTCTGTGGCAATCAATGCATTGGTCCTGCCATTTTACCAGAAGGACTTCAGTTTGGCCTGTGCCACAAATTTGAAGAGAATCTTTGCGGCGTCTCGATCCAATGACCAACGAGTACTAATACACTCATAAGTGTATTCATAGGCACTCACCTATGCCCGAGCCTCGAGTGTTTCCATATTCCACCTATTAATTAAATATTCCATTGCTCAGCCAATGGCAACTGCTGCAGCGATGCGTCAACTGTGCACAGCTTCCTTCCATCAACCTACCGCCTACCTAACCCCCCGTCCCCGTCCCCCACCCATTAGCTATTACCTATTACCCCTTTCTCTTTTGGTTTTGATGCCAGGCACTAACCACGCTTAAGTGCAGTTTTTCCACAGTTTTGAAGAAAAGTCCTTGCCAGATAGTTGAAACTTTGTTCCGTGGCACAAGGAGAGTGCGAAATTTACGGTTAAAGTTAAGCGTTAGGCAAATGCCACATATGCGGCTACATTGCAGCGAATATGGTTTATATTGTCAGGACAAAAGCAAGACTGACGCAGCTTCACAAGTGTGTGTGTGTGTGTGCGTGCGTGTGTGTGTGAGCCTTAATTCTATTGCCACCTATTTTATGTTATTTTACAAAACACCCTCTGGCAAGTGTTTGTAGCCTCTCCTGCTGTTCGCTGCTTGCAGGATGTAAATTAATGCCGCCAGCATAAAGGATTTTCAGAGCAACAACAAATGCAATGGCAAATCAATTAATTGCACAAAGGAATCTTTCAAGCTAGCTCTGCCGAGTATTAAGCCAGCAATGTGTTCAATGACTTAAAGCATTTAATAGCCAGAATTATATATTTAATAGTATTTCATGATTAAAGGATATGCGGTCTATGCGAGCTCATAACTTGACGTGGTTTTCAAACAGGACTTAAAATTGTTGCAGCTTTGTTCGTGATGGGAACAATATTTCATTTATCCCAACATTGGCAATTAGATAATCGAGATCAAAGTAAATAAAATACAAGGATGCTTGTCTGATATATAGCCACTGTAATTGGCCACACATGTCAGTTGGAGATGCGAGATGCGAGATGGGATATGGTAGAGGGAATCAAAGCAGCAATGGGATTTGGAAAATGAAGCGAAGGCACGCGAAAACACTTAAGCCAAAGGTAAGCTAATGCGTGATAAATTCCGATTTTTAGGGCGTGACACACACACACACACACATACACACAAAAAATTCCAAGAGCCACGTGAGCCACCTGAGACGAGCCCCTTTTCTCAAATTGCTCCTTTGAATGTGGAAGGGACTGCTGTGTGGCATGGAATGGGATATCCGTTTCCGTAGCAAATAAGCGTAATCGAGACAATGCCGCATAAAGGAATCCTGGTCATGGTTGATGTTGACGCCGATGCTGATGCTCATGTTTCGTATCCCAGCGATTATCAGTGCACATTCCGGGACATCAATTCCGCTGGATGAGCTGATGAGCGGTTCAGGCTTTCCCTGCCGCTTGCCATTTGCCACTTGCCACTTGCCACTTGCCAGTTGCCAGTTGCCACTTACCACTTGCCACTCTCTACTTGCCCCCGACTGAGTCAGTACATGAATGTCACATGTGCAACGGTGCGTATGAGTAATTTTCAAATGAATGTAAATGTGTGTACCTAAACCTGCAGGCACACATACCTGTGAATGCGAATGTGCATGCGTGTATGTGTATGTGTGTATGTGCGCTTCTGATTAAGAAAAAGTGTGCACATGTTGTCAATGTCTCGACGATGCTCAAACTTTAATTAGTTTTGGCTTAAAAATCTTTTCCACAGCCTCAACTGCAATTTGTTGATCATTTTTTCCCAAATAACAGCCAGCAAAAACTTCAATATGAATCCTTTATCCTTTCCGCCTTACACGTCAAATTAGAGCAACGCCATCCGCCAGTCGATTTATATTGCGGTGTGTTAGACACTGGCATCAGTCCCTTCGTTATACTCAACTGCAATCCCATTACTTGACGATGATGCCGTCTATTGATTGCAGTCCTTTGCCCCAGCTCATTGCCAGGACTCCAATTTATTTATAACTACTTTTCCAATACTTTACTCATTACACGTTACTCATTACTCTTCCATTATTACTCATTACCCAAGCCGGACAATCATTTGTTCGAAGGCGGAATATTATATATCAAACGAGTAGTCCGCAGATAATTATCGTCCTTTCCACCAAAAGCTTATAAATTAATTTCCTTTTATTTTTTTTGCCCATATTTACTTCATATTTTTCAACCATTTCCTCAGCTTCTGAAACTCAAAGCTTTTCGCTCGTTAGCCACACTCAAAGCATTAACAAGGATTTCATGTTACCTGCATTAAGTTTTTCATATTATTTTATTCCTTCAGCATTCGTCCATATTCCTTTGTCCTTGAAGCTATCGGAAATATTGGTATCCAAAAAATCACTCCATTTGTTCTTTAAATTTTTTTTTTAAACGCAAATATATCAATGAGTTACTGCACTTTAAGGTCCTTTCGGGCAAGACATGGATTAACAATGAACTTGTACATTTTTATCGATTTTTGCAGGACTTGGAAAAGGGTAAAAGTTATTAAAAAAGTCCAAATATTTGGTACTTAATAATGAGCTGTGTTGTCTTCCAACTCATGCAGGACATTTGAATAACGGAAAGTTAAAAGCCTATATAAGTCTTATCAAGGATAAAAGGATATTATCTCATTCAACTTAAGGCCAAAAATACTAAGAATAAATTTCTTCCTTATTCCTTTAAATATAATATAATATATAATTTTATATAATATAATTTATTTCTTCATAATTCGTCTTTAAACAAAGTAGCATTTTCCTGAAAGGAATTACAGGATATCAAATATCTAGCAGCTAATCAAACTACATCCTTGGCGAAATTTAATTTGTAGGCTCATGTATAGAGTGAATTGTCATTTGTATTCATAGCACATATTTAACAGAAAAAACACAGACACAGACACGGACACACACACACACACACACGCACACGCACATATAAGGCTCACGCAGATACAAACCTTTAAATATGTTGATACCTGTCATTTATTTGATGCATCATTATTATGACTAGACATTCCCCAAGGATGTTCTTATTTTTCAAGCCAAATTGTAGCGCAATTTCGAATGTGTTGGCAGCTTAAGCCTAGAAAGTATATTAAGGATATGAAGAGACTGTGGATATGCCCAAAAACAAAGAGCTTGATTGGGATATTTTTATATGATTATGATATAAGAAGTGGAGAATTTTTAGAGTTTCATTATATTAGTTCTCGACATTCACAAGGCAAGGAGTCTTGTTTCCTAATAACTCCCATTTATAATAATCATTTTGAAATTTTAAATTGATCCTGAATTATTTATCCTAAATCGAAAGAGTATTTAATCTGCGACTCACTGAAGGATAATTCCAAAGTCTTGTTTTCATTTTCGCCTGCACAGGACGAGTGGTGTCAAGTTTTCTCGCATGCAAATGAATGACATGACGATGACACAGGAAGTTTTGTTTGCTTTCGTCCTTCAATGTCATGTTTCCTGGCCGAAAACATGCCAGAAGTATAGCCAAAAAAGAAGAGAAAACAAAATGAAACTGATAAACACACAATAACCGCAATGAGAAAGTGTTCCAGATAAAAGATGCCGTCTACCAAAGCTTAGAGCTGAGGTCCTTTCAAGGACTGCGGCATAAAATTGTTATTCTTTAAAATAAACTGAAGCTCAAATTCATTAAATATAATCGACTGTAGGATATCCTTTGCCCAAGCTTCACGCTCGAAATTCTTCCCCAGGCAACCTTCCACAACGCTTCCTTTTCCTGTATTTGAATTTTCATTTCTACAGGATATATGTTTGCTTGCGGAGACATAAAAGTAAATTATTCTAATGCCGCAATATTATTTTTTAATTAACTTAGCCATAAAGTCAATGATTGCCTACTATTTCGCGAGAGTGGTAATCGTCATGGATGGGCTGGGGGAGGGGGGTGTGGTGGAACGTACGCTTATCCTGCTGCCAGTCGAATGCAAATATCCCACGCGGTGGCCATATGACACCCGGCAACGTGCCTCCAACTTTTGACAACGCGCACGCAGTTTGCATATTTGCACATCATTTTGAAACGCACAAAGTGCGAGGGTGTACGAAGGGTTACCGAACAATGTGGGAAAGGGGATGGGGGAGTGCAGAAGAAATGTAGGTGTTCCGGTGACTGAAGCCCTTGTACTTAAGCCCTTTATCCTGACTCTAAGGAAATTGCACTGCGTGTTTAATTTATGATCACGTTTCGGAAGGCAACTGAAACCGTAATTAGTTGTTAGGGGAAGTTGTCCCTTAGCCCCAACCGCAGCCATGAATATGGTCACACTTACAGTCACAGTTACAGTCGAGTTCAAACAAAAAAAAAAAACACTAAGTGTCGCAGTAACAGTTACAGACAATCACGGACACAGTTGCATCCGCAGCCACAGTCACACTTGAAGCTATCTAATATCCATGGCAACTTCCGCTTCATCCGTCAGCAGTCAACCTTCTCCTGATCCCCACTATCCATTTTTCGTCAGCAGTTACCCGTTACCCGTTACCCGTTACCCACTACTCGCTACCCGTTACCCACTACTCGCTACCCGCTACCCGCTACCCGCTACTCGCTACCCGTTACCCACTACTTGCTACCCGTTACCCACTACTCGATACCCGCTACCCGCTACCCGCTACCCGCTACCCGCTACCCGCTACCCGCTACCCGCTACCCGCTACCCGCTACCCGCTACCCGCTACCCGCTACCCGCTACCCGTTTTCCGTTACCCGTTACCCGTTACACAACGATTACTCCTACCAAGCAATACCAAACACTCATGGTCCATGACCGACTTGCCCTCCGGCATGTGGCGAGACAGTTGGGGCTCTCGAAAGAGCTTGAAGTGCTTCTCATGGCGAACGATTACCGCTCAATTAATCAAGCAATTAATGAGGAAGTGCTCGCAGCTTAGGAGGACATTAAATTTAATTTTTCGCTAATGAAACCATTTCGCACTCGCTAAAAGCAAGTCAAGGAGCTCTTTACATGTGTCCAAATACATATGTATGTGTGTTTCAGCCTGTGTGTGTGTGTGTGTGTGAGTTAAGTAATTAAAAATAATATTTGTAACCTTCGCGCTGGATGTCGACTTTGCACTTGTTTTGAAAGTTTGCCTTCATTAATCATGCCGGCTCCTTGAGGCCTTGCGGTTACTCGTCCTAATTTCATTTCCTTTTGCATAAAACACAAAAATTAATCAAATTGAAAATAATCAAAAATGATAATTTACTTAATGGAATGAGACAAATCGAAGGAGATTCTTCTTCTTCTCGAGAGAGAGAGGGAATATTAAAAGGACACTATGCTGAGAAAATTGTGAGCTGCACAATTTGATTGATTTGCTTCCATTCGATTGTCTGTCAGTCATCTTCAATGAAACGCTCATCTTGGATTTTCGAAATTCTTGCCAAAAGAATTTCGCTAAACAAAAGGAAGTCAAACGCTGGTAAAACTGTTCTTGATTTCACATGGGAGTCCTGGTATGGCTGGCATAGCCTCAAACTAGAAAGGAAGTCGATAACGATGAGCATACATTCAGAATTTGTTCAATAAAAAGAGAAGCAGAACAGAAAGGATATGCTTACTGGCAAGGATGCTATCCATGAATTTGGTTTCCTTTGTAGACATCAAGGCACACATCGCCCACGCAACACACACACACACACACACTCGCAGGCAGACACTCATCCACATGTATGGTGTGTGTAAAAATCAAAGCAAGCCAGAAAGGACGAACGGCAAACAAAGCTCGAGCCAGAAATCCACGCAAATCTAGTGGAAAATTAAAATTTTGCCAATTTACGCGGGTAACAGAGACAACAAATGTTTGCCCGGGCGTGACAGAGATAGCGATTAAAGCCAAATTCTCAAAAGCAAAAGGCAAAAAGGAAGAGTCTCGCAACATGAAGAAAAAAAATGTGACCAAAACCACGAGGCGTATTTACGACTTTCCCGAATGCCTCGCACTGCTACAAAGGGATTTGTGTACAGTTTCTGTTATATACCCTGCACCTATTAAAGTCCACCGATCTAAAGGGTATGCCAGTGGTGTGGGTGGATACGTAACGGTCCGAAAAAGGGTGTTCTTATCTGCATTGTACTTCCACAAAAGACCCTGCTTTTAGTTTCATTTGCCGCATATCCTGCTCCTATTAGAGCTAAGTGAGATATCGGGTATGACAACTAGATGGGTGTGTATGTAACACACCCCTTAGTTCATTTGTCTCTCTCCGTTACACCGGACCTTCACTGAATCCGGATGGGAAGCAGGGTATGATGGTGATGTGACTGTGCATTTAACAGTCTCCAGTCCGTAACAAATTCTTTTGTCTTCTTCGCTTTGTTACAAAAGGGTTAGCCCACTGCTCATATCCTGTAACTATTGAGCAGTGCTTGCCAACAGGTATCCTGTGGAGCTCAGCGGATTTGTCGCTGACATTGAAGAAAAGCTGGAATTTCAATAGCTCATTTGACTTGCTTCTGTATGTATCCTTTTTACGTCCTTTTATAACTCATGGACAGGGTATCTTTTAGTCGAGCATTCACTGCTGCAGTGCTTTCACTTGTTTGATTTGACGATAAGAGTGAAACTGCGGTGCTTTAAGTCAAATACGGCGACAACAGCACCTGGGATCTCGGCTCTCGCTCAGCTGCTGCTGGAGACCCTTTGTGTGCGTTCGTTGTCCCTCGCAGGAGCGGACGCTGATGGGTGCCAGCCCCACGTAACATTGAATATAATACCTTTAATACTTACATTAGTTCACTTGCACAACTTGTCCCATTGTCAAGTTCGTGAGCTTACACGGATGTGAAGGGCTTCGAATAAGAAATGTATTAGAGAAATACTTAATTCTTTAACTTTTAACGAGTTGTTAAAGCAACAAAGGAATCTGGATGAAAGGATGTTGCTGAGTTGGGGCAACGTCGTGAAATAACAGTTAAAGGATAACATACTCCTCGTCTTCTCTTTCAATTAACCAAACAATCGGCGAATAATAATGAAAGCGTCAACTACTAATTGGATTATATGAAAGCTGCTACTCAGCAGATGTCCTTTTGGTGTGCCCTTAGAAGAGCAGATTAATATTACGTGAATGTTCGAAGGTCATAAAGGGTCATATTATTGTCATCTTAGTACTGGCTTCGAGTTTCACATAAAGAAAGGATAACAAATATGACCAGCCCGATTAACTACAAGTACCATTGGAATGGATCCTGAGATTTGAAGATCCTCGAAGAAAGCTACTCTTCTATAATACTCTTCAAATTTCAAGAATGCTTTTTAACTAGTTCTTCGATTATCTTACTTCTGGTACAAGCTGAGATCCTTACGTCTAAAAACAATGGTTAAATTTATTTACTCAACGTTATCTCTGACTTAGCTGCAACATTTCTGGACTAAAAGGCATACGTACTCCTGAAATCCTTTAGGGTTGAGCAAATGAATGAGGCTTGTCCCTTTTAAGTGGTTACCTAAAAATTAACAATATTAAAAGACTATGTTTTTAGCTTAATGAAATGAAATAAAATGAAATTGTATTTATTTTCAAGCGACATTCATTTTCCATTTGCTGTGTTGGCATTTTCCTGGGAGCCCGATGTTTTTTTCTGGCTCATGTTTTGCTTTGCGCTGCATCTACTGAGCTGTCAGTGGGCATGCATCTAAATTAAACATAAACAAAAACAAGCCAGAAACTTACTACACCATTTATATTGTTGTTCAGTGTTGATAAACACGTTGTGGTTGTTGTTCATCCTGCTCAGTTTGAAAGGACGTTTAGACAGCGCAAATGTGCGCCTGGCAGCATGTCGACGATGATGTATACGATGAGTGAAATAGATGCAATGCAATAGAAACACTTTAAGGACTCAAGTATGTTTATTTAATGTAATTTATTAATTTCTCAATTATATCCTGGCAACCAAAGTAGGAAGAAAATTATAGTGTGGTATGACTTCCTACGTTGTCGCACATTCACTTTGATTTATAGAAAAATTTCATTTATGTTTTTTAGGGTTCCCTTGAAAGACAAGCGATTATAATCGCCAGGGTTACGCTATGTCCTTTGTCTCTGCTTCGTAACCTGCTTAGTAACCTGTTTTTGAATTAAAATTCTACCCTCCCCTTAACACTTGTTATTAAATTCCTTCCTGTTCTTGGATACCCCCATGAATAAGCCCGGAAATTTCAAGATTATCTTCTGAAGTCGAGATATTTATTTTTATCGAGGAGCAACGAAACGTTGAAGTCCGCACTTCGATTTTACTTCCTTATGCAAAGCTGTTGAAATCGTGGCCACGAATAAGAACAGTCCTAAAAGGACAGTCCCTATCCTCTGTGTCAATGTGCATTTTTATGATTTTCTTTTTATGAGATGCGTATAAATTGTACGGAGTTTGAAGAGAATCAAAGTTTTGGTATTAAAAAGGATATTTGTTTCAAATACGATGTAGAAATGAGTCCCTGTTTCTTTTCTCCCTCCCAACAGCGCCATTCCGTTTCCCTAGCCTTATGGTAGTTTTTTATGCCACCCCTTGAATCCCGCATTACTTTTGATAATAAACACCCTATTCTTATTACGCCGTTAAATGGCTACTGGATTCAATGGTGCAATAAAATCAAGTGGATTTACATCCCTTTTCGAACTCATGTTTCAGTACACGCAACACCCGTTGACTCATTTCCCATCCCTCCATCTCTTAGATATGCCATAAACTGTGTTAACAACACATTATTCTTTTGTCAAGCAAGTAAGTTTTACTTGACCATCTCTTGCCAGTGTTGGTAAAGTGTGTGGAGGGAATGCATGGTAAAGTGACAGCTGGTTATAAATAATTTTGACAGAGCACCAATCCGGATACCTTAAAGTTAGCGGATGACCGTACCGAAATTTCAAGAGCGACGGACCACATCTAATCTCCTTTTACAAGCTCTTCTGTGCTCAGAAGTCATCCAAACATTATGAAAAAAATACAAATAGCATCATAATGTGAAAAAATAGATTAAAGGATCAGCCTAGCGATTCAGGAGTTTGCAATTGGAAGGACAAAAGTGTCAAAACAAGAGGTACTCAATTATAGAAGTAGCCGTCTATATTGGTGCTAAAAAGGGACTAAAAGATGTTAAATATTTCTACTTAAAAAAGGTTCAATAACCTAAAGTTTCAATTATTTCTGCAAAAAATAAAGAAAACTCCAAACTCTATTGACAATGTCCCTTGGCACGAAGCCTACCGAGCTTCCATAAATGTCTTTTCTTATTTTTGTCTTTTCAGGACTCGAAATATTTCTACAGGAAAGATCAGTTCCTCCGCAGTTGTCACGTCTTATACAACACATAGAAGACAAGAAAAGACTTTTAATTAGGCAAAGGACAACAAAAACAAGGACATTAACTTTGTCAAAAGACATTAAAAATGGCCAAAAGAGAATCCTTAAATAAATATACCAAATCAGCCCACAAATTTTCTCAAAAACCAAGGCAAAAAGTTCGGAAGCACCAGCGGAACTTTAATTTTTCAAAATTTGAATTTTGGACTATCGGCGATAAAACTTATTAGCCCGCCTCCTGCTGGAACATGCTCTCCTGGTGTAAATTCATATTAAAACCAAGTGTTTAACCTCCAATATAAGCACAATCGTAATGTCCTTCGACACAACGGCAGTTAAGGTCCTTCCACTCCAGCCATAGACGAGCTACATTTGAGCCCCAAATTCTGATAGCACCCATTCGAGATTCTTTTTTTGCGTATATTTGAGAGCGATGTGAACGTCCTTTGGCCAGTTAAAAGTCCAAGACATAAAGGTCCTTTGGCGAAGAAATTGCCCTTTATGAGAATGACAGGACCTGATTTACTAAAATAAATATATAAGCAACTTTTTATAGGCATATTGAGAGTCCTGTAAGGATCATCGTGTCCTGGAAAACATTGAAAAAATGCAGAAGGACATCGACTACCATCGTGTTTAAGGACATTGCGGTAGTCCTTCAATTGAAGGAGATACAGCCAATTTAAAGTTATTAATAGAGCGGTTGTCCAAAAAGCTAATGTCAGTTACGATAGTTAAAAATTTAAATTTTAATTCAAATTTTTAACGGCTGCCAAAATTATGCGGATACTTGCTATGCATTTCTGTTGGCCTGGTACTTCAGAATTTTCTGGAACCGATTTTGGGCAAAGTTGTGGGCGGATTTGGGAGATTTTTGATAACTCCGATTCGGATGAGTTTTGTTGCATATTTATAAGAGCGATGTGAATGTCCTTCGGCCAGTTGCAAGTCCAAGACATAAAGGTCCTTTGGCGAAGAAAGTGTCCTTGTTGGTACTCCTATATGAGAATGACAGGACCTGATTTACGAAAATAAATGTATAAGCAACTTTTTATAGGCATATCGAGAGTCCTGTAAGGATCATCGTCTCCTGGAAAACATTGAAAAAATGCAGAAGGACATCGACTACCATCGTGTTTAAGGACATTGCGGTAGTCCTTCAATTGAAGGAGATACAGCCAATTTAAAGTTATTAATAGAGCGGTTGTCCAAAAAGCTAATGTCAGTTACGATAGTTAAAAATTTAAATTTTAATTCAAATTTTTAACGGCTGCCAAAATTATGCGGATACTTGCTATGCATTTCTGTTGGCCTGGTACTTCAGAATTTTCTGGAACCGATTTTGGGCAAAGTTGTGGGCGGATTTGGGAGATTTTTGATAACTCCGATTCGAATGAGTTTTGCTGCGTATTTATAAGAGCGAAGTGAATGTCCTTTGGCCAGTGGAAAGTTCAAGATACAAAGGTCCTGTGGCGAAGAAATTTTCCTTGTTGGTACTGCCATACAAGGATGACAAGTCCTGATTTAATAAAAACGATATAATAACAACTTTCTCAAGACATATATAGAGTCCTGTAAGGACCTTCGTCTCCTGGCAAACATTGGAAAAATGCAGAAGGACATCGACTACCATCGTGTTAAGGGACATTGCGGTAGTCCTTTAATTGAAGGAGATACAGCCGGCTTAAAACTAAATTTGAGGTCTAATTTTTGATAGCTCCGATTCGGATGAGTTTTGCTGCGTATTTATAAGAGCGAAGTGAATGTCCTTCGGCCAGTTGAAAGTCCAAGATATGAAGGTCCTTTGGCGAAGAAATTTTCCTTGCTGGTACTGCTATACAAGGATGACAAGTCCTGATTTAATAAAAACGATATAATAACAACTTTCTATAGACATATCTAGAGTCCTGTAAGGACCAGCATCGCTGGCAAATCTTAAACTTATGCGGAAGGACATCAAATACCATCGTGTTAAAGGACATTACGAATGTCCTTCAATTGAAGGAGATACAGCTGGCTTAAAGCTAAATTTAAGGTCCAAGTTTTGATAGCTCCGATGCGGATAAGTTTTGTTGCATATTTATAAAAGCGATGTGAATGTCCTTCGGCCAGTTAAAAGTCCAAGACATAAAGGTCCTTTGGCGAAGAAATTGTCCTTGTTGGTGCTCCTATATAAGAATGACAGGACCTGAATTACGAAAGTAAATATATGGGCAACTTTCTACAGGCATATCTAGAGTCCTGTAAGGACCTTCGTCTCCTAGCAAACATTGAAAAAATGCAGAAGGACATCGACTACCATCGTGTTTAAGGACATTGCGGTAGTCCTTCAATTGAAGAAGATACAGCCAGTTTAAAGTTATTAAGAGAGTGGTTGTCCAAAAAGCTAATGTCAGTTACGATAGTTAAAAATTTAAATTTTAATTCAAATTTTTAACGGCTGCCAAAATTATGCGGATACTTGCTATGCATTTCTGTTGGCCTGGTACTTCAGAATTTTCTGGAACCGATTTTGGGCAAAGTTGTGGGCGGATTTGGGAGATTTTTGATAACTCCGATTCGAATGAGTTTTGCTGCGTATTTATAAGAGCGAAGTGAATGTCCTTTGGCCAGTGGAAAGTCCAAGATACAAAGGTCCTGTGGCGAAGAAATTTTCCTTGTTGGTACTGCCATACAAGGATGACAAGTCCTGATTTAATAAAAACGATATAATAACAACTTTCTCAAGACATATCTAGAGTCCTGTAAGGACCTTCGTCTCCTGGCAAACATTGGAAAAATGCAGAAGGACATCGATTAACATCGTGTTAAAGGACATTGCGGTAGTCCTTTAATTGAAGGAGATACAGCCGGCTTAAAACTAAATTTGAGGTCTAATTTTTGATAGCTCCGATTCGGATGAGTTTTGTTGCATATTTATAAGAGCGATGTGAATGTTCTTCGGCCAGTTGAAAGTCCAAGACATAAAGGTCCTGTGGCGAAGAAATTTTCCTTGCTGGTACTCCTATATAAGAATGACAGGACCTGATTTACGAAAATAAATGTATAAGCAACTTTTTATAGGCATATCGAGAGTCCTGTAAGGATCATCGTCTCCTGGAAAACATTGAAAAAATGCAGAAGGACATCGACTACCATCGTGTTTAAGGACATTGCGGTAGTCCTTCTATTGAAGGAGATACAGCCAATTTAAAGTTATTAATAGAGCGGTTGTCCAAAAAGCTAATGTCAGTTATGATAGTTAAAAATTTAAACTTGAATTCAAATTTTTAACGGCTGCCAAAATTATGCGGATACTTGCTATGCATTTCTGTTGGCCTGGTACTTCAGAATTTTCTGGAACCGATTTTGGGCAAAGTTGTGGGCGGATTTGGGAGATTTTTGATAACTCCGATTCGGATGAGTTTTGTTGCATATTTATAAGAGCGATGTGAATGTCCTTCGGCCAGTTGCAAGTCCAAGACATAAAGGTCCTTTGGCGAAGAAAGTGTCCTTGTTGGTACTCCTATATGAGAATGACAGGACCTGATTTACGAAAATAAATGTATAAGCAACTTTTTATAGGCATATCGAGAGTCCTGTAAGGATCATCGTCTCCTGGAAAACATTGAAAAAATGCAGAAGGACATCGACTACCATCGTGTTTAAGGACATTGCGGTAGTCCTTCTATTGAAGGAGATACAGCCAATTTAAAGTTATTAATAGAGCGGTTGTCCAAAAAGCTAATGTCAGTTATGATAGTTAAAAATTTAAACTTGAATTCAAATTTTTAACGGCTGCCAAAATTATGCGGATACTTGCTATGCATTTCTGTTGGCCTGGTACTTCAGAATTTTCTGGAACCGATTTTGGGCAAAGTTGTGGGCGGATTTGGGAGATTTTTTACCACCCGCAGGATCTCCCGACACGAACCCTTGCCCTGTAATGTAATATACTGTATATACATATAAGTTAACCTAAGTATAAGATAAAATGTAAATTTAATTATAGTTAATATTTAATTGTAAAAACTGTATTATTATACCCAGTCATTGTATTGAAAACAGTATTCTAGAATTAGTACATATCGTCACAATTGTGAAGATTATTTTGTTATTATTTTTAAGATTTCTAACCTGTCAAGCTGCCGTTCAGGTAGCAGAAAACCTGTTTAATATTGAAATAAAGATAAATATTTTTGCAAAAAAAAAAAAAAAAAAAAAAAAAAAAATTTGGGAGATTTTTGATAACTCCGATTCGAATGAGTTTTGCTGCGTATTTATAAGAGCGAAGTGAATGTCCTTTGGCCAGTGGAAATTCCAAGATATGAAGGTCCTTTGGCGAAGAAGTTGTCCTTGTTGGTGCTCCTATATAAGAATGACAGGACCTGAATTACGCAAATAAATATATAAGCAACTTTCTATAGGCATATCTAGAGTCCTGTAAGGACCTTCGTCTCCTGGAAAACATTGAAAAAATGCAGAAGGACATCGACTACCATCGTGTTTAAGGACATTGCGGTAGTCCTTCTATTGAAGGAGATACAGCCAATTTAAAGTTATTAATAGAGCGGTTGTCCAAAAAGCTAATGTCAGTTATGATAGTTAAAAATTTAAACTTGAATTCAAATTTTTAACGGCTGCCAAAATTATGCGGATACTTGCTATGCATTTCTGTTGGCCTGGTACTTCAGAATTTTCTGGAACCGATTTTGGGCAAAGTTGTGGGCGGATTTGGGAGATTTTTGATAACTCCGATTCGGATGAGTTTTGTTGCATATTTATAAGAGCGATGTGAATGTCCTTCGGCCAGTTGCAAGTCCAAGACATAAAGGTCCTTTGGCGAAGAAAGTGTCCTTGTTGGTACTCCTATATGAGAATGACAGGACCTGATTTACGAAAATAAATGTATAAGCAACTTTTTATAGGCATATCGAGAGTCCTGTAAGGATCATCGTCTCCTGGAAAACATTGAAAAAATGCAGAAGGACATCGACTACCATCGTGTTTAAGGACATTGCGGTAGTCCTTCTATTAAAGGAGATACAGCCAATTTAAAGTTATTAATAGAGCGGATGTGAATGTTCTTCGGCCAGTTGAAAGTCCAAGACATAAAGGTCCTTTGGAGAAGAAATTGTCCTTGTTGGTGCTCCTATATAAGAATGACAGGACCTGAATTACGAAAATAAATATATAAGCAACTTTATATAGGCATATCTAGAGTCCTGTAAGGACCTTCGTCACCTGGCAAACATTGAAAAAATGCAGAAGGACATCGACTACCATCGTGTTTAAGGACATTGCGGTAGTCCTTTAATTGATAAGTTTTGTTGCATATTTATAAGAGCGATGTGAATGTCCTTCGGCCAGTTAAAAGTCCAAGACATAAAGGTCCTTTGGCGAAGAAATTGTCCTTGTTGGTGCTCCTATATAAGAATGACAGGACCTGAATTACGAAAGTAAATATATGGGCAACTTTCTATAGGCATATCTAGAGTCCTGTAAGGACCTTCGTCTCCTAGCAAACATTGAAAAAATGCAGAAGGACATCGACTACCATCGTGTTTAAGGACATTGCGGTAGTCCTTTAATTGAAGGAGATACAGCCGGCTTAAAACTAAATTTGAGGTCTAAGTTTTGATAGCTCCGATTCGGATGAGTTTTGTTGCATATTTATAAAAGCGATGTGAATGTCCTTCGGCCAGTTAAAAGTCCAAGATACAAAGGTCCTGTGGCGAAGAAATTTTCCTTGCTGGTACTGCTATACCAGGATGACAAGTCCTGATTTAATAAAAACGATATAATAACAACTTTCTTAAGACATATCTAGAGTTCTGTAAGGACCTTCGTCTCCTGGCAAACATTGAAAAAATGCAGAAGGACATCGACTACCATCGTGTTTAAGGACATTGCGGTAGTCCTTCAATTAAAGGAGATACAGCCGGCTTAAAACTAAATTTGAGGTCTAATTTTTGATAGCTCCGATTCGGATGAGTTTTGTTGCATATTTATAAAAGCGATGTGAATGTCCTTCGGCCAGTTGAAAGTCCAAGACATAAAGGTCCTTTGGCGAAGAAATTGTCCTTGTTGGTGCTCCTATATAAGAATGACAGGTCCTGAATTACGAAAGTAAATATATGGGCAACTTTCTATAGGCATATCTAGAGTCCTGTAAGGACCTTCGTCTCCTGGCAAAAATTAAATAAATGCAGAAGGACATCGACTACTATCGGGTTAAAGGACATTGCGGTAGTCCTTCAATTGAAGAAGATACAGCCAGTTTAAAGTTATTAAGAGAGCGGTTGTCCAAAAAGCTAATGTCAGTTACGATAGTTAAAAATTTAAACTTGAATTCAAATTTTTAACGGCTGCCAAAATTATGCGGATACTTGCTATGCATTTCTGTTGGCCTGGTACTTCAGAATTTTCTGGAACCGATTTTGGGCAAAGTTGTGGGCGGATTTGGGAGATTTTTGATAACTCCGATTCGAATGAGTTTTGCTGCGTATTTATAAGAGCGAAGTGAATGTCCTTTGGCCAGTGGAAATTCCAAGATATGAAGGTCCTTTGGCGAAGAAGTTGTCCTTGTTGGTGCTCCTATATAAGAATGACAGGACCTGAATTACGCAAATAAATATATAAGCAACTTTCTATAGGCATATCTAGAGTCCTGTAAGGACCTTCGTCTCCTGGAAAACATTGAAAAAATGCAGAAGGACATCGACTACCATCGTGTTTAAGGACATTGCGGTAGTCCTTCTATTGAAGGAGATACAGCCAATTTAAAGTTATTAATAGAGCGGTTGTCCAAAAAGCTAATGTCAGTTATGATAGTTAAAAATTTAAACTTGAATTCAAATTTTTAACGGCTGCCAAAATTATGCGGATACTTGCTATGCATTTCTGTTGGCCTGGTACCTCAGAATTTTCTGGAACCGATTTTGGGCAAAGTTGTGGGCGGATTTGGGAGATTTTTGATAACTCTGATTCGGATGAGTTTTGTTGCATATTTATAAGAGCGATGTGAATGTCCTTCGGCCAGTTGCAAGTCCAAGACATAAAGGTCCTTTGGCGAAGAAAGTGTCCTTGTTGGTACTCCTATATGAGAATGACAGGACCTGATTTACGAAAATAAATGTATAAGCAACTTTTTATAGGCATATCGAGAGTAATGTAAGGATCATCGTCTCCTGGAAAACATTGAAAAAATGCAGAAGGACATCGACTACCATCGTGTTTAAGGACATTGCGGTAGTCCTTCTATTAAAGGAGATACAGCCAATTTAAAGTTATTAATAGAGCGGATGTGAATGTTCTTCGGCCAGTTGAAAGTCCAAGACATAAAGGTCCTTTGGCGAAGAAATTGTCCTTGTTGGTGCTCCTATATAAGAATGACAGGACCTGAATTACGAAAATAAATATATAAGCAACTTTATATAGGCATATCTAGAGTCCTGTAAGGACCTTCGTCACCTGGCAAACATTGAAAAAATGCAGAAGGACATCGACTACCATCGTGTTTAAGGACATTGCGGTAGTCCTTTAATTGATAAGTTTTGTTGCATATTTATAAGAGCGATGTGAATGTCCTTCGGCCAGTTAAAAGTCCAAGACATAAAGGTCCTTTGGCGAAGAAATTGTCCTTGTTGGTGCTCCTATATAAGAATGACAGGACCTGAATTACGAAAGTAAATATATGGGCAACTTTCTATAGGCATATCTAGAGTCCTGTAAGGACCTTCGTCTCCTAGCAAACATTGAAAAAATGCAGAAGGACATCGACTACCATCGTGTTTAAGGACATTGCGGTAGTCCTTTAATTGAAGGAGATACAGCCGGCTTAAAACTAAATTTGAGGTCTAAGTTTTGATAGCTCCGATTCGGATGAGTTTTGTTGCATATTTATAAAAGCGATGTGAATGTCCTTCGGCCAGTTAAAAGTCCAAGATACAAAGGTCCTGTGGCGAAGAAATTTTCCTTGCTGGTACTGCTATACCAGGATGACAAGTCCTGATTTAATAAAAACGATATAATAACAACTTTCTTAAGACATATCTAGAGTCCTGTAAGGACCTTCGTCTCCTGGCAAACATTGAAAAAATGCAGAAGGACATCGACTACCATCGTGTTTAAGGACATTGCGGTAGTCCTTCAATTAAAGGAGATACAGCCGGCTTAAAACTAAATTTGAGGTCTAATTTTTGATAGCTCCGATTCGGATGAGTTTTGTTGCATATTTATAAGAGCGATGTGAATGTCCTTCGGCCAGTTGCAAGTCCAAGACATAAAGGTCCTTTGGCGAAGAAAGTGTCCTTGTTGGTACTCCTATATGAGAATGACAGGACCTGATTTACGAAAATAAATGTATAAGCAACTTTTTATAGGCATATCGAGAGTAATGTAAGGATCATCGTCTCCTGGAAAACATTGAAAAAATGCAGAAGGACATCGACTACCATCGTGTTTAAGGACATTGCGGTAGTCCTTCTATTAAAGGAGATACAGCCAATTTAAAGTTATTAATAGAGCGGATGTGAATGTTCTTCGGCCAGTTGAAAGTCCAAGACATAAAGGTCCTTTGGCGAAGAAATTGTCCTTGTTGGTGCTCCTATATAAGAATGATAGGACCTGAATTACGAAAATAAATATATAAGCAACTTTATATAGGCATATCTAGAGTCCTGTAAGGACCTTCGTCACCTGGCAAACATTGAAAAAATGCAGAAGGACATCGACTACCATCGTGTTTAAGGACATTGCGGTAGTCCTTTAATTGATAAGTTTTGTTGCATATTTATAAGAGCGATGTGAATGTCCTTCGGCCAGTTAAAAGTCCAAGACATAAAGGTCCTTTGGCAAAGAAATTGTCCTTGTTGGTGCTCCTATATAAGAATGACAGGACCTGAATTACGAAAGTAAATATATGGGCAACTTTATATAGGCATATCTAGAGTCCTGTAAGGACCTTCGTCACCTGGCAAACATTGAAAAAATGCAGAAGGACATCGACTACCATCGTGTTTAAGGACATTGCGGTAGTCCTTTAATTGAAGGAGATACAGCCGGCTTAAAACTAAATTTGAGGTCTAATTTTTGATAGCTCCGATTCGGATGAGTTTTGTTGCATATTTATAAGAGCGATGTGAATGTTCTTCGGCCAGTTGAAAGTCCAAGACATAAAGGTCCTTTGGCGAAGAAATTGTCCTTGTTGGTGCTCCTATATAAGAATGACAGGACCTGAATTACGAAAATAAATATATAAGCAACTTTATATAGGCATATCTAGAGTCCTGTAAGGACCTTCGTCACCTGGCAAACATTGAAAAAATGCAGAAGGACATCGACTACCATCGTGTTTAAGGACATTGCGGTAGTCCTTTAATTGAAGGAGATACAGCCGGCTTAAAACTAAATTTGAGGTCTAATTTTTGATAGCTCCGATTCGGATGAGTTTTGTTGCATATTTATAAGAGCGATGTGAATGTTCTTCGGCCAGTTGAAAGTCCAAGACATAAAGGTCCTTTGGCGAAGAAATTGTCCTTGTTGGTGCTCCTATATAAGAATGACAGGACCTGAATTACGAAAATAAATATATAAGCAACTTTAAATAGGCATATCTAGAGTCCTGTAAGGACCTTCGTCACCTGGCAAACATTGAAAAAATGCAGAAGGACATCGACTACCATCGTGTTTAAGGACATTGCGGTAGTCCTTTAATTGAAGGAGATACAGCCGGCTTAAAACTAAATTTGAGGTCTAATTTTTGCTAGCTTCGATTCGGATGAGTTTTGTTGCATATTTATAAAAGCGATGTGAATGTCCTTCGGCCAGTTAAAAGTCCAAGATACAAAGGTCCTGCGGCGAAGAAATTTTCCTTGTTGGTACTGCCATACAAGGATGACAAGTCCTGATTTAATAAAAACGATATAATAACAACTTTCTCAAGACATATATAGAGTCCTGTAAGGACCTTCGTCTCCTGGCAAACATTGGAAAAATGCAGAAGGACATCGACTACCATCGTGTTAAAGGACATTGCGGTAGTCCTTTAATTGAAGGAGATACAGCCGGCTTAAAACTAAATTTGAGGTCTAATTTTTGATAGCTCCGATTCGGATGAGTTTTGTTGCATATTTATAAGAGCGATGTGAATGTTCTTCGGCCAGTTGAAAGTCCAAGACATAAAGGTCCTGTGGCGAAGAAATTTTCCTTGCTGGTACTCCTATATGAGAATGACAGGACCTGATTTACGAAAATAAATGTATAAGCAACTTTTTATAGGCATATCGAGAGTCCTGTAAGGATCATCGTCTCCTGGAAAACATTGAAAAAATGCAGAAGGACATCGACTACCATCGTGTTTAAGGACATTGCGGTAGTCCTTCAATTGAAGGAGATACAGCCAATTTAAAGTTATTAATAGAGCGGTTGTTCAAAAAGCTAATGTCAGTTACGATAGTTAAAAATTTAAATTTTAATTCAAATTTTTAACGGCTGCCAAAATTATGCGGATACTTGCTATGCATTTCTGTTGGCCTGGTACTTCAGAATTTTCTGGAACCGATTTTGGGCAAAGTTGTGGGCGGATTTGGGAGATTTTTGATAACTCCGATTCGAATGAGTTTTGCTGCGTATTTATAAGAGCGAAGTGAATGTCCTTTGGCCAGTGGAAAGTTCAAGATACAAAGGTCCTGTGGCGAAGAAATTTTCCTTGTTGGTACTGCCATACAAGGATGACAAGTCCTGATTTAATAAAAACGATATAATAACAACTTTCTCAAGACATATCTAGAGTCCTGTAAGGACCTTCGTCTCCTGGCAAACATTGGAAAAATGCAGAAGGACATCGATTACCATCGTGTTAAAGGACATTGCGGTAGTCCTTTAATTGAAGGAGATACAGCCGGCTTAAAATTAAATTTGAGGTCTAATTTTTGATAGCTCCGATTCGGATGAGTTTTGTTGCATATTTATAAGAGCGATGTGAATGTTCTTCGGCCAGTTGAAAGTCCAAGACATAAAGGTCCTGTGGCGAAGAAATTTTCCTTGCTGGTACTCCTATATGAGAATGACAGGACCTGATTTACGAAAATAAATGTATAAGCAACTTTTTATAGGCATATCGAGAGTCCTGTAAGGATCATCGTCTCCTGGAAAACATTGAAAAAATGCAGAAGGACATCGACTACCATCGTGTTTAAGGACATTGCGGTAGTCCTTCTATTGAAGGAGATACAGCCAATTTAAAGTTATTAATAGAGCGGTTGTCCAAAAAGCTAATGTCAGTTATGATAGTTAAAAATTTAAACTTGAATTCAAATTTTTAACGGCTGCCAAAATTATGCGGATACTTGCTATGCATTTCTGTTGGCCTGGTACTTCAGAATTTTCTGGAACCGATTTTGGGCAAAGTTGTGGGCGGATTTGGGAGATTTTTGATAACTCCGATTCGAATGAGTTTTGCTGCGTATTTATAAGAGCGAAGTGAATGTCCTTTGGCCAGTGGAAATTCCAAGATATGAAGGTCCTTTGGCGAAGAAGTTGTCCTTGTTGGTGCTCCTATATAAGAATGACAGGACCTGAATTACGCAAATATATATATAAGCAACTTTCTATAGGCATATCTAGAGTCCTGTAAGGACCTTCGTCTCCTGGAAAACATTGAAAAAATGCAGAAGGACATCGACTACCATCGTGTTTAAGGACATTGCGGTAGTCCTTCTAATTGAAGGAGATACAGCCAATTTAAAGTTATTAATAGAGCGGTTGTCCAAAAAGCTAAGTGTCAGTTACGATAGTTAAAAATTTAAATTTTAATTCAAATTTTTAACGGCTGCCAAAATTATGCGGATACTTGCTATGCATTTCTGTTGGCCTGGTACTTCAGAATTTTCTGGAACCGATTTTGGGCAAAGTTGTGGGCGGATTTGGGAGATTTTTGATAACTCCGATGCAGAAGGACATCGACTACCGTCGTGTTAAAGGACATTGCGGTAGTCCTTCAATTGAAGGAGATACAGCCGGCTGAAAGCTAACTTTGAGGTCCAGTTTTGGATAACTCCAAGATACGGATGAGTTTTGTTGCGTATTCATAAGAGCGAAGTGAATGTTCTTTGGCCAGTGGAAAGTCCAAGACATAAAGGTCCTTTGGCGAAGAAATTGTCCTTGTTGTTGCTCCTATATGAGAATGACAGGACCTGATTTAATAAAATAAATATATAAGCAACTTTCTATAGGCATATCTAGAGTCCTGTAAGTACCTACGCCTCCTGGCAAACATTGAAAAAATGCAGAAGGACATCGACTACCATCGTGTTAAAGGACATTGCGGTAGTCCTCCAATTGAAGGAGATACAGCCGGCTTAAAATTAAATTTGAGGTCTAATTTTTGATAACTCCGATTCGGATGAGTTTTGTTGCATATTTATAAGAGCGAAGTGAATGTCCTTTGGCCAGTGGAAAGTCCAAGATACAAAGGTCCTTTGGCGAAGAAATTGTCCTTGTTGGTGCTCCTATATGAGAATGACAGGACCTGATTTAATAAAATAAATATATAAGCAACTTTCTATAGGCATATCTAGAGTCCTGTAAGGACCTATCGCCTCCTGGCAAACATTGAAAAAATGCAGAAGGACATCGACTATGCAGAAGGACATCGACTACCATCGTGTTAAAGGACATTGCGGTAGTCCTTCAATTGAAGGAGATACAGCCGGCTTAAAACTAAATTTGAGGTCTAATTTTTGATAACTCCGATTCGGATGAGTTTTGTTGCATATTTATAAGAGCGAAGTGAATGTCCTTTGGCCAGTGGAAAGTCCAAGACATAAAGGTCCTTTGGCGAAGAAATTGTCCTTGTTGGTGCTCCTATATGAGAATGACAGGACCTGATTTAATAAAATAAATATATAAGCAACTTTCTATAGGCATATCTAGAGTCCTGTAAGGACCTACGCCTCCTGGCAAACATTGAAAAAATGCAGAAGGACATCGACTACCATCGTGTTAAATGCAGAAGGACATCGACTACCATCGTGTTAAAGGACATTGCGGTAGTCCTTCAATTGAAGGAGATACAGCCGGCTTAAAACTAAATTTGAGGTCTAATTTTTGATAACTCCGATTCGGATGAGTTTTGTTGCGTATTTATAAGAGCGAAGTGAATGTCCTTTGGCCAGTGGAAAGTCCAAGACATAAAGGTCCTTTGGCGAAGAAATTGTCCTTGTTGGTGTTCCTATATGAGAATGACAGGACCTGATTTAATAAAATAAATATATAAGCAACTTTCTATAGGCATATCTAGAGTCCTGTAAGGACCTACGCCTCCTGGCAAAAATTAAATAAATGCAGAAGGACATCGACTACCATCGTGTTAAAGGACATTGCGGTAGTCCTTCAATTGAAGGAGATACAGCCAATTTAAAGTTATTAATAGAGCGGTTGTCCAAAAAGCAAGTGTCAGTTACGATAGTTAAAAATTTAAATTTTAATTCAAATTTTTAACGGCTGCCAAAATTATGCGGATACTTGCTATGCATTTCTGTTGGCCTGGTACTTCAGAATTTTCTGGAACCGATTTTGGGCAAAGTTGTGGGCGGATTTGGGAGATTTTTGATAACTCCGATTCGGATGAGTTTTGTTGCGTATTTATAAGAGCGAAGTGAATGTCCTTTGGCCAGTGGAAAGTCCAAGATACAAAGGTCCTGTGGCGAAGAAATTGTCCTTGTTGGTGCTCCGATATGAGAATGACAGGACCTGATTTAATAAAATAAATATATAAGCAACTTTCTATAGGCATATCTAGAGTCCTGTAAGGACTTTCGTTTCCTGGCAAACATTAAAAAAATGCAGAAGGACATCGACTACCATCGTGTTAAAGGACATTGCGGTAGTCCTTCAATTGAAGGAGATACAGCCGGCTTAAAACTAAATTTGAGGTCTAATTTTTGATAACTCCGATTCGGATGAGTTTTGTTGCGTATTTATAAGAGCGAAGTGAATGTCCTTTGGCCAGTGAAAAGTCCAAGACATAAAGGTCCTTTGGCGAAGAAATTGTCCTTGTTGGTGTTCCTATATGAGAATGACAGGACCTGATTTAATAAAATAAATATATAAGCAACTTTCTATAGGCATATCTAGAGTCCTGTAAGGACCTACGCCTCCTGGCAAAAATGAAATAAATGCAGAAGGACATCGACTACCATCGTGTTAAAGGACATTGCGGTTGTCCTTCAATTGAAGGAGATACAGCCAGTTTAAAGTTATTAATAGAGCGGTTGTCCAAAAAGCTAAGTGTCAGTTACGATAGTTAAAAATTTAAACTTGAATTCAAATTTTTAACGGCTGCCAAAATTATGCGGATACTTGCTATGCATTTCTGTTGGCCTGGTACTTCAGAATTTTGTGGAACCGAGTTTGGGCAAAGTTGTGGGCGGATTTGGGAGATTTTTGATAACTCCGATTCGGATGAGTTTTGTTGCATATTTATAAGAGCGAAGTGAATGTCCTTTGGCCAGTGGAAAGTCCAAGATACAAAGGTCCTGTGGCGAAGAAATTGTCCTTGTTGGTGCTCTATATGAAAATGACAGGACCTGATTTAATAAAAGTAAATATATAAGCAACTTTCTATAGGCATATCTAGAGTCCTGTAAGGACCTTCGTCTCCTGGCAAACATTAAAAAAATGCAGAAGGACATCGACTACCATCGTGTTAAAGGACATTACGAATGTCTTTCAATTGGAGGAGATACAGCTGGCTTAAAGCTAAATTTAAGGTCCAAGTTTTGATAGCTCCGATGCGGATAAGTTTTGTTGCATATTTATAAGAGCGATGTGAATGTCCTTCGGCCAGTGGAAAGTCCAAGACATGAAGGTCCTTTGGCGAAGAAATTGTCCTTGTTGGTGCTCCTATATAAGAATGACAGGACCTGAATTACGAAAATAAATATATAGGCAACTTTCTATAGGCATATCTAGAGTCCTGTAAGGACCTTCGTCTTCTGGCAAACATTGAAAAAATGCAGAAGGACATCGACTACCATCGTGTTTAAGGACATTGCGGTAGTCCTTCAATTGAAGGAGATACAGCTGGCTTAGAGCTAAATTTAAGGTCCAAGTTTTGATAGCTCCGATTCGGATGAGTTTTGTTGCATATTTATAAGAGCGATGTGAATGTCCTTTGGACAGTTGAAAGTCCAAGATATAAAGGTCCTTTGGCGAAGAAATTGTCCTTTTTGGTGCTCCTATATAAGAATGACAGGACCTGAATTACGAAAATAAATATATAGGCAACTTTCTATAGGCATATCTAGAGTCCTGTAAGGACCTTCGTCTCCTGGCAAACATTGACAAAATGCAGAAGGATATCGACTACCATCGTGTTTAAGGACATTGCGGTAGTCCTTCAATTGAAGGAGATACAGCCAGTTTAAAGTTATTAATAGAGCGGTTGTCCAAAAAGCTAATGTCAGTTACGATAGTTAAAAATTTAAACTTGAATTCAAATTTTTAACGGCTGCCAAAATTATGCGGATACTTGCTATGCATTTCTGTTGGCCTGGTACTTCAGAATTTTCTGGAACCGATTTTGGGCAAAGTTGTGGGCGGATTTGGGAGATTTTTGATAACTCCGATTCGAATGAGTTTTGTTGCATATTTATAAGAGCGAAGTGAATGTCCTTTGGCCAGTGGAAAGTCCAAGATACAAAGGTCCTGTGACGAAGAAATGATCCTTGTTGGTACTGCTATATAAGGATGATAAGTCCTGATTTAATAAAAGTGATATAATAACAACTTTCTATAGAGATATCTAGAGTCCTGTAAGGACCAGCAACGCTGGCAAATATTAAATTTATGCGGAAGGACATCAAATACCATCGTGTTAAAGGACATTACGAATGTCTTTCAATTGGAGGAGATACAGCTGGCTTGGAGCTAAATTTGAGGTCCAAGTTTCGATAACTCCGATTCGGATGAGTTTTGTTGCATATTTATAAGAGCGATGTGAATGTTCTTCGGCCAGTTGAAAGTCCAAGACATAAAGGTCCTGTGGCGAAGAAATTTTCCTTGCTGGTACTCCTATATGAGAATGACAGGACCTGATTTACGAAAATAAATGTATAAGCAACTTTTTATAGGCATATCGAGAGTCCTGTAAGGATCATCGTCTCCTGGAAAACATTGAAAAAATGCAGAAGGACATCGATTACCATCGTGTTAAAGGACATTGCGGTAGTCCTTTAATTGAAGGAGATACAGCCGGCTTAAAATTAAATTTGAGGTCTAATTTTTGATAGCTCCGATTCGGATGAGTTTTGTTGCATATTTATAAGAGCGATGTGAATGTTCTTCGGCCAGTTGAAAGTCCAAGACATAAAGGTCCTGTGGCGAAGAAATTTTCCTTGCTGGTACTCCTATATGAGAATGACAGGACCTGATTTACGAAAATAAATGTATAAGCAACTTTTTATAGGCATATCGAGAGTCCTGTAAGGATCATCGTCTCCTGGAAAACATTGAAAAAATGCAGAAGGACATCGACTACCATCGTGTTTAAGGACATTGCGGTAGTCCTTCTATTGAAGGAGATACAGCCAATTTAAAGTTATTAATAGAGCGGTTGTCCAAAAAGCTAATGTCAGTTATGATAGTTAAAAATTTAAACTTGAATTCAAATTTTTAACGGCTGCCAAAATTATGCGGATACTTGCTATGCATTTCTGTTGGCCTGGTACTTCAGAATTTTCTGGAACCGATTTTGGGCAAAGTTGTGGGCGGATTTGGGAGATTTTTGATAACTCCGATTCGAATGAGTTTTACTGCGTATTTATAAGAGCGAAGTGAATGTCCTTTGGCCAGTGGAAATTCCAAGATATGAAGGTCCTTTGGCGAAGAAATTGTCCTTGTTGGTGCTCCTATATAAGAATGACAGGACCTGAATTACGAAAATAAATATATAGGCAACTTTCTATAGGCATATCTAGAGTCCTGTAAGGACCTTCGTCTTCTGGCAAACATTGAAAAAATGCAGAAGGACATCGACTACCATCGTGTTTAAGGACATTGCGGTAGTCCTTCAATTGAAGGAGATACAGCTGGCTTAGAGCTAAATTTAAGGTCCAAGTTTTGATAGCTCCGATTCGGATGAGTTTTGTTGCATATTTATAAGAGCGATGTGAATGTCCTTTGGACAGTTGAAAGTCCAAGATATAAAGGTCCTTTGGCGAAGAAATTGTCCTTTTTGGTGCTCCTATATAAGAATGACAGGACCTGAATTACGAAAATAAATATATAGGCAACTTTCTATAGGCATATCTAGAGTCCTGTAAGGACCTTCGTCTCCTGGCAAAAATTAAATAAATGCAGAAGGACATCGACTACCATCGTGTTTAAGGACATTGCGGTATTCCTTCAATTGAAGGAGATACAGCCGGCTTAAAACTAAATTTGAGGTGTAATTTTTGATAGCTCCGATTCGGATGAGTTTTGTTGCATATTTATAAGAGCGAAGTGAATGTCCTTTGGCCAGTGGAAAGTCCAAGATACAAAGGTCCTTTGGCGAAGAAATTGTCCTTTTTGGTGCTCCTATATAAGAATGACAGGACCTGAATTACGAAAATAAATATATAGGCAACTTTCTATAGGCATATCTAGAGTCCTGTAAGGACCTTCGTCTCCTGGCAAACATTGACAAAATGCAGAAGGATATCGACTACCATCGTGTTTAAGGACATTGCGGTAGTCCTTCAATTGAAGGAGATACAGCCGGTTTAAAACTAAATTTGAGGTCTAAGTTTTGATAGCTCCGATTCGGATGAGTTTTGTTGCATATTTATAAGAGCGATGTGAATGTCCTTCGGCCAGTTGAAAGTCCAAAATACAAAGGTCCTTTGGCGAAGAAGTTGTCCTTGTTGGTGCTCCTATATGAGAATGAACGGACCTGATTTACGAAAATAAATATATAAGCAACTTTATATAGGCATATCTAAAGTCCTGTAAGGACCTTCGTCTCCTGGCAAACATTGAGAAAATGCAGAAGGACATCGACTACCATCGTGTTTAAGGACATTGCGGTAGTCCTTCAATTGAAGGAGATACAGCTGGCTTAGAGCTAAATTTAAGGTCCAAGTTTTGATAGCTTCGATTCGGATGAGTTTTGTTGCATATTTATAAGAGCTATGTGAATGTCCTTCGGCCAGTTGAAAGTCCAAAATATAAAGGTCCTTTGGCGAAGAAAGTGTCCTTGTTGGTACTCCTATATGAGAATGACAGGACCTGATTTACGAAAAAAAATATATAAGCAACTTTCTATAGGCATATCTAGAGTCCTGTAAGGACCTTCGTCTCCTGGCAAAAATTAAATAAATGCAGAAGGACATCGACTACCATCGTGTTAAAGGACATTGCGGTAGTCCTTCAATTGAAGGAGATACAGCCAATTTAAAGTTATTAATAGAGCGGTTGTCCAAAAAGCTAATGTCAGTTACGATAGTTAAAAATTTAAATTTTAATTCAAATTTTTAACGGCTGCCAAAATTATGCGGATACTTGCTATGCATTTCTGTTGGCCTGGTACTTCAGAATTTTCTGGAACCGATTTTGGGCAAAGTTGTGGGCGGATTTGGGAGATTTTTGATAACTGCGATTCGGATGAGTTTTGTTGCGTATTTATAAGAGCGAAGTGAATGTCCTTTGGCCAGTGGAAAGTCCAAGATACAAAGGTCCTGTGGCGAAGAAATTGTCCTTGTGGGTGCTCTTATATGAGAATGACAGGACCTGATATACTAAAATAAATATATAAGCAACTTTCTATAGACATATCTGGAGTCCTGTAAGGACGTGAAATACAAACCCTTTTTTATAGAAATATCTAAAGTCCTGTGAGAATATGCAAGAAAAATCTTCCGAGTCGATTGGCAAGTTCGGCCAAATTCCGTGCCACAAAAGTGGGAAGTTTTCTTCATTAAAAATCACTTCCAACTTATTTGCTGTATATCTGACAAATTATTGATATTTATGTGTTGTTGTTGTTGTTATAATTTTGTTGCGTGAATAGTAAAAGTCCGGCATGGGGGAAACATTCCGTAGTCATCCGTCAGATCCTTAGACACAATTTAGCAGCAATCTTAAAAGGTAAAGGTGTGAATTACAAATAGAAAAATTTATAATACATTAAAAATTGTCAGATGATAATAGGAATAATAATAATAGATATAGGAAAAAAATAATAGCTAGAATTTTATCGATCACCAGAGGCCAACGTCATAAATTATGTTCCGATTCAGCTGCTTCAAAGAGGCGTCTTATTCTTGATACTGGCGATGCGTGTGGCGTTGCTTGGCCGTTGATTTGATTTTAAATGATTAAATGATTAAATGGTTGATTGGTTGAATGACTGAATGGCTTTGAATAATGCAACACTGAATCATGGATATGTGAGTAGAGCGGCTTAAAAAATAAAAAGAAATGTTGTGCCACGGGGTCCTGGGACATATTGTTATCGACGTTGGGCACAGCCTTACATAAGCTTAAAAGTCGCAAAGGCCAGACGGGCTTTTGAAGTTGTGCCTTAAGCTGAAATATTTTTTGGTCCACCAGACGCTGATACATGCCGCAGGAGCGAGTCAATTTGAATTGCAAAGTTTCATGAAAAGCATGGACACAGCAGCCAACAATAAGAAGAAGAGCGTATATCCCTGTCAGGAGCAATGGCGGGTAGTATATGGCGAGCGTCATGTGGCATGTGGTATGTGGCATGTGGCATGTGGCATGTGGCATGTGGCAAGTGGCAAGTGGCATGTGGCAAGTGGCATGTGGCATTTGGCATATGGCATACGCTTGGGCAGTTGCCAAAAGGATCATTTATATTTAAAATTGGCATTTTTGTAACTCGACGCTTAAATATTTGATATGTTGCCCAAAATTTGGCAATTGAAAATAAAAATTCACACATCCTTTGTGAACGCTTGAACAAATGTGCTGCTGGGTCTTTGAACTCAACGGCAATGGCAGATATATATATGTATATTTTTTTTTATATATTTTCCTTGGTCCCAACTCACAAGACAGTGAACTTGTTACCAGACATGAATCAGACAAGGGGTCATCCAAATCCTTGCCGGAGGACAACCACAGCGCCGCACCCACCGCAGCCGCCAAACAAATGTCTGTGAAATTTTCCTCAGTGTCTAATTGATTAGAAATCGTTGCTTCTGTTGCTTCTGACAAGATCACGGAACTGTGCATTTTATATGTAAATTGCTAGCCAAGTGCTTAGTGCATGGAGTCCTACTAGAAGTGTCAGCCGAAGACCATCCTTTTCCACTCTACAAAAAAAAAAAAAAAAAACGGCTCCTTTCGGGTGTATCCTACTACTACTACTACTAAAGGAGGTCTTGAATTTAAAATTTTTCAATTTAGTTGCGGAAATGTGAACAAAGTTAAAGTTGTATTTAAGTCAGATGAACTAGGACAATAGATTAAGCACAGCTTGGCCTGGAAAATAAATAAATAAGTTTTTAGGTATTAAATAAGCTCATTTTGTCGTAAAACAGAAATTAGCCTGCGATTTCGCGAGGTTAATGAGCCATGCGATTCAGGTCAATATTTGTGAGAAGCGCGGAGAGAGGCTGTATCATGGTAACTAAGTGTGTAAAACATTTACGAGTTCCGATGACGATGAGTTTAGTCAACAGTTATGCCCCAAATAAGGATTCCGACTGCGTCCCGTGTGTGTGACTGTGTTTTGGATGGCTGTGGGTGTCTCTGGCTGTGTGTGTGTGGTAGTGTCTATGAGTGCGTGGTTCTAGCTGTACTAACTATGAGACACTCCCCACATATAATCCTCCCCCCCCCACACACCATGTTGAGCTCGACGAATAGAAATAAATTTACCATCGCGAGAAATGTTAGAGGTACTCTTTGGCCATGGACAGCAGCCGCATGGCACAAGGAATGTTTTGCATGTAGTGCACTGCACTACTCGAAATTATGTTTACTTCTGAAGAGGGTTTTTTATGCACACACACATACACGCACACACACACATAAACACACATATAAACATTAAAGCTAACATTTAACAGTTCAAGAAAATCACGCAAAACTGCGCTTCCAGGGAGTTCCTGTGAAGCCTTTAACTGAGCTTCTCATTACATGAGAATTTTGAATTTTTTTAGAGAGATTCTCTAGGTAATATGTGAATTTTTAGCATGTATGGCTAGAGTTCATTACATCCAATAAATATCATATTTAAAGGGTATTACGTATTTAAATAAATGTGTACCTTCGTTTAGCATTGAATTGCTAAACGACGACCAAAGTCCTTAAAACTTTTATGTCCTTTTGCAAAGGTGCGCTGGATTTTCTGTTGCTCCAATTAAAAACTAACAAATAGGCAAAAAAGAAACTTCCCTCCACAAACCACCCACAGCCCCTTCGCTCAAGGAGTCCTATTTAAACAAGCTTAAAATAAAATTACATGCAACACAAAAAAACTGCCTAAGTTTCAGGTTTACTTTTATAATACCAAAAAAAAAGAGAGTCTGAATTATACAGAATCATTAGTCAACGGGTAGAAACGTCGGGACGAAGAAGTGTGGACTTGTTTATTTAGAAATAATATTGACCTGCGAAGGATCAAGGGTCAAGGTGTATGTACTTCAGTAGTCGTTTTTGTGAGAAGAGCTCATTAAATATATTTCCTTTTCTCTAGCGACTTTTGATTTGAGCTTGAATATTTTTTTAGAATATATATATATATATATATATAAATATATATGTATATATATTTACAATTTTTGACTTCACTGCACTTGTAAGGTATTTATGGGTCGTTGTTGCCTTAAAAGCTATCTGCCATCTGCCAAGGACTTATACAGTTTGGCTGTGCCATGTCGACTTTGCCATTGCCATCATCTAATTAGCTGTGGCCGCTTTACATGCAAAGGACTTTGTAACTTTCTATATGTCATGTCCTTGGTGGGGAATCAAATATATATCAAGCAGCCGAGTCATATGCATTTAGTCATGGCCCTGACTCGTAGCTCATAAAAGTGAATTCCTTGATTTGCTGCTTCGCCTTTTCGGGCTGCAAATGACACAGCATGGTTCCTACTCCTGTGCCCACCAAGGAGCTGGATAATTCTCTCCGACTTACAAAAGCGTTGTGAATGGAGCGTGCCTCGTGCAGGTCACTGAGCCCTGCATTGGCATCATCATTAACTATGGTTATGGCTGCGATTCGACTCTCGCTCTGTGACTGCGTGCCCAAGGAAGCCACATAAGCCGATTACAGATTTAATTACATGCGCCCAATTATGTCGACAGAGGCACACACAGCGATGGACACGCACACGCGCTCGGCCCTCAAGTTAGACGCGAATTGGGACCGAGTCCTCTTCCACTGGCGGTGCAACAATTACACTGATGTTGCACCGCTAGCCAAGCGGAAGCAGAGGGCCTTCAATGCTCAGTCTTCATTGTGCACTCGTCTGGACGGGGCATTAACAAGATAATCTGTTTACGAGACTTCTACGCACAAATACACACACATGCACACACACGCACACACAAAACCTCAGTCAAAATATCCCGAGAATAATGAGGTCACAAAATTGAAAATTAATCGTGCAGCTGGAGGATAACGCATCCAAGAGAGCTGCCAAATCCATGCATAAAGTGGGGAAGTCTCTTAATGATATGGCTACAGTTCAAACAGGGACATATAGGATAACGCTACTGTACAGCAGTGAGGATGAGACGATAGCTGAGGATCTCGCTAGCTGTCTGACTTCTTTGGGACGTAACGATTGGTCGGGTAAGATTGGTCGGGTAAGATAACAGACAGCATACGGATAACCTCTATCTCGATGCCCATAATCAATGCCATGGTGGCCAACACTTCCCCAAGACAAGAGGCCAAAAGGCTACATCCCATCTCAGCAAAGAAGAAGATCGCTCCGATTGTTCTTGCGATGTGGTGTCCGGGGACATAAGCTCTAACTCACATTTTCAGCGGTGAAAATCATTCGAAAAGCCGAAAAGATCAGACCGAACAAAGCTTCTGGTCCCGAAATTCCTAGGGGGCTAGTCCTAGAGGGTTATTCCTGTGCTGCTGTGAAAGGAAAGGGAATTACCAGACAATAAAACTGTACGTCGACGTTTTTATTATACATTTTATGAAATGGGGGAATATGATAGATCTGAGAATCACAACCTTGGCACCTACACGACTCGTGGAGAAGTGTCAAACCAGATACCAAGCAAACGCCACAAGGACACACCAGTTGATATCAAATGTAGCCGAATGGTCAGAGTGTAAGCTGCAGCTGGGCTTCCACTTAACCAAGTACCTAATCCACCAGGACTGCTTCCGTGGTTTTGCACTGAGCACCAGGACACTTACAGCTGTAATGCCTGATCTGAGTAAATGGCGGATAGGTTGGATATCAATGGATATTAATGTCCAACAAAATGTATTTATTTATAAAGAAGTCTTATTTCTACAAAGGATATATGTGGATAAACTCGTGCGAGTTATCCTTAGAAGTCGATACTCTATAAGGGCTTCGAAATTTAATTTGAGATTCATAATTAAATGATGAGGGAGTCAGCCTTTTTTGATTTACATAAACCAGCCAAATTTGCGGAAAGGATACAATACTCAATCGAAGAGCTTGACATTTAAATAAACATTTTTTTAAAAATTAGCGGATTTTATGGAAAAAAATTGCTTTTGCCTTGGGAAATATTTAGACGATTAGCCAAAGTTTAAATTGTGTTAAATTATATAAAAAAAAATTTAAATATAAATAAAATTTAATGTTAAATAAATTAAATATATAAATGGCAGTTTCAAAGTGCAACTATGCGAAGAAGAAGCTAGAGATGATTAGGACTCGACGTGTTGCTAGAGAGTCCTAGAAATATAACGGGCACAGCTAGTAGCAGCTTTTAATAATAATTTAATATTGATTTCTAATACTTTTATTGTAAATATTGTAAATTAATACTTAAGAGGCTGAGGATGTCTGAATATACTGTAAGATGAGACACAAGGATAACAGCAAAATAAATATTCCGAGCTAATTCGATGCCTTAAGTTGTCCACATACATTTATATTGGTGACAGACTCTCCCCCTTTGTGGCGATTGTTCGCCTCGGATTCTGTGTTTCAGGACCCTCGCCAAGCGACTATCGAAATTTTGGCCAGTTTTCTGTGATTGCTACAAAAATCCAATTTGCGCGACCGTTATCCTTGTTTGCACCTAATACCCTATACAATGACAAACACATCTGATGGTCGGGAGCTGTCATCCGTTCGATGTCTGACGGATGGAGGAGAAGACGCCCCATCCTTAATGTTGAGTGCCCCTTAATAGGGAAACGGAAACAAGAGTTAAAGGAAATGTGAATGGGAAAGCGACAATTGCAAAGAAATAGAAAAAGAAGAAGAAGAAGACGACGGAAGAGACGAGGACAAGGACGAAGGAGTTGTGCATTAGGTCACTTGGTCATCAATGTGATTAGCGTTAAAATTAAAATAGCTTAATGCTAAATAGACAAAATTGGGGATTGGGGGTTGGGGGTGGGGAAGGAAATAAGGAGAGTCGGTAAGTGGGTGGCGGTAGAATCATGTGGAAAAAAGGACTTGTCGAGGGTCAGCCCCAAGGGCCAAGTGGATTATTTAGCAACAATAACAACATTTAAGCCAATGTAATTGCCAACGGCTGAGGACGAGCAGCTGGGCCTTTGGTTCCGTAATTGAATTGGGAGTTGCGGATTGTTGGGGATTCTTGTAAAGGAAGGAGAGTGGGAGGGGGGGGGGGGGGGTGTTACTCTGTGTTGTGGGTTGTGAGCCGGTTGTGACTTATTGGTTTATTGGTTGATAGGTTAGGTGTCAGCTGCCCGGGACGTCGGGCAGTGGGGCAAAGGTGATGGCCGCTAATTAGCTTCCCGAAAAGGCGCATGGACACAAGTCAAATGCTCATTAATTAAAAACGGATTCGATGTGACCTAAGCTGTCATTTCATCTAGTCGATACAACGAGTGCCTAAGTGCGTGGGCGAGTCAATGTACGAGTATATATGACTGTGTGTGTGACTATGTGTGTGACTATGTGTGTGAGTATGCATGTGTAGGTGCTTAGGTGTGCGTGTTTGTCTACGTAACAGTTTAAGGATATTTTCTCTCACCTCGGTATTTTCCTTTTATGGGCAGCACAAAATCACACGCAGCTCCGAGGAAAGCGCCAGCTTTGCTGCAGCTGCAATGTTGCAACTCCCTCAAAGCATTACATTTTGTCCAGCCTTTTGGTTCAAGGCTGTAAAACACCAAGCACACAAACAGGCCGATTTAGCTACTGATAATAATGCATAATAAATAAATAAATAATTTATATATATATATATATATATATATATATATGGATTCTCGTTTAATTTGCTAGTCACGTTGGCAGGACTTGAAATATTTATTTCTTGATTTAATAAGCCGTTGATTAATCTTTACAAAATATTTAAGAGCATAATAATGCCCATCATACCCATTAAATACCCATTTGCAGGGCATGCTCCTTCAGGTGCTACAAGTGGAGCCTGGCTAAGGGTTTACTTTCTACCCAAACTTGGAGGGGACTTTTACTGGAGTTCAGTGAGCAGACAATGGAAGACCTTGGTCAAGGTCTTTTAACATCTGGCTTCCGGGACTGGCTGTTACATACCTTTTTCAAATTGCAATATACCTTTTTAATACCCATTACTTAATGGGTTTCGGGAATAAAAAGGTCGCTTTGTAGCACCACAAGAAACCGCAAGAACTTTTCAAGCGGCGAGAAAATTACAAACTGCCGCTAAGATGGCAAAGGACGATGGGCAACAAAAAGCAGCCATTCATTGGCGGTGGCGACACGTGGCTGCCGAGGTCCACAACTGGGGCTTTGCCGTCGTCAGGCAACCCATCACCCACCACCCACCAAACCACCGACACCAACAGGACACAAGCAACGACTCAAACTTTGTCGTCGCTCCTCCGACTGCTGCTAAAGCGTCATGGAATATTATTATAAAATGGCTTCTTAAAATATTTAAGTTTACTTTTAACCGTCTCCTTTTGCCGCCTCCAATTTCGTCACACCATCTCATACTCTTCCCCTCCCTTCCCCTCTTCCCCCTTCCCACTCACTCTACCTTCGCTCTGTTTCCATCTCGCTCGCACATTTCATTGTTTTCCCTGCTTTTACGTTTCGCTGTATAAACATTGATAAGCCGCGGAAAGCCTCAAATGGCTTAAGTTAGCGGTGGTCTCTCCGCCGGACATTGCCTACGGAAATTGCTGGTCACCGTTTTATTCCCCGGTTTTACGTGCATGTTAACCAAATATTAGCTTCCTTTGCGCTTTTATCTTTTCCTTACAGGGTATTAAAAGTTCGCAATTAAATTCTTTTAAGACATTGATTATCTCGATCGCGCCAAGGACATAAGGACATAAGCACATTTGACATAATTTCGAATATCAAGGATGAAATGAAATATTACCAAAACAGAAGGATTCATCTGGATTCAGTTGTGACTTATTCCTTTACATAAATTACTTATGGACTGTAACAGCTTCATTTTTATAGCACTTTAAGTTTAATACCTGACATCTATTTATTTTCTTCAGACTTGACAACTTGCCGAGTGTGTGTGTGTGTGTGTGTGTGCGAGACTAAAAGTGGTGGGCGTGTCTGGTGGGCGTGAGATGGTGAAATGGCAGTGCTATTTATAGACTCCGGCTGAGAGTTTTCTCGAGTCGTTGAACAAAACTAGACGCAAACGGAAGTGACTTGGAAATGATGCATCCAAGGTGAAATATGGATGTGTCCTCCGGTGGATGTGTCTACACACATTACTCTGCATCATCATTCGCAGGAATAACAGCAGCCGCAACACCAACATCTGCTACATAGTAGTAACAGCAACAAGGATAACAACACCTACACTTACACTACCAACAACAGCAACAGTAACAACAACAGTAACAGCAACAGTAATAACAACAGTAGCAGCAACAGTAACAACAACAGTAACAGCAACAACAGGGGCAGGAGCTACACCAACAGGAGCCTCGTCATCGACATCACACGGAAATTGAAATGCACTTTACGAAGTCACGATTCACGGCTCTGGAGCGTTCGTTTGGTATTGAGATAGACAAGGGGATGGGGGAGATGATTTGGGGGGGCTGGCTGGTTGGTCGAATGGCTGTAGGGTCGCTTGGCAAATGGGAAAATATGGTGGACGTATGGAAAGGCAAATGCTTTGAAAATCATTTACCAAATGCGCCGGAAACACATGCATTAATCGCATTAATGCACGCAGCCAAAATATTTCACCTCTGCTACACACATCCTTCCATTACACTGTCTCTATCTCTATCTCCATCTCTATCCCTATTCCTATCTCTAGCTCTGTCTCTCTCTCTCTCTCTCTTTTCCCCTTTTTATCTCTTTCCTAAAAAGTGGTGCAGTTCGCCCCCCTGCCGCTAAGTCAACAGTCGTGAATAGCAACACACGCAAAGAGATGAATGGAAATTGAATATTTCCCGGTATCCACCTGGAGAGCTCGTGAATAAGCAATTACTCGTCCACGAGTTGCTGCTTATCCGATAGTTCGTATGGGATAAATGGGCTAAGCTTTAGGAATGGTTGAAAATGTTTTTCGGGAAGTTCATTTCAATGATAGACTCTATTTAAAGAGGATGGATACGTAGGTGCTAATCGTGGCACGAGCTTCTCGTGACTCAAGGATTAGCATTGGATTGAGTGGCAAAATGGTTAAGGACCGATGACTGCGAGTCTTAATACAACAAGTCAATTGGAATTAAAACATCTTCCGCTTAAACCCTAAGACCCATAAATATGTAATTATGTGCATGTCGAAGGAGATAATGCTGCTCGAGCTGCCAGGACGAAGTGTTGCTCTGCTCCTGGAACCGGCTTAAATAAATTAAGAGCCTGATTATTGAAGAGATTAATTAGCAAATTTGTTGGTGAGCGTCGAGCAACAGTTCCCTTCACCTGCGACGCTCTTCACCTACCATCAAATCGAGGACTTGGATGGGGAAAAGGTAAAAGGAAGTCTTGGATTCTTCTAAACTAAAATTCTGTTTCGTAGGGTTAGGAAAGCACAAGATGTGAGGTTGAAACAAATGTAAATTTATTTATAAAATTAATTAAAAACGGAATAGAAGTTGGGAAGTTTTCCTAAATTGAAAAATAAAATTAATTGGAAACATTTATAAATTCTCAATCCTTGAAGAAAACTGGCTGTAAATGCCTTGAGTGGTAAAAACATAAACAATGGAAAATATTCAGAAATTAATACATTTTTTTTTTTTTAAATAAATTTATCTTAGTATAATTTTAATTTAAATAATTATATTCATCTATATCTATAGGTAGATAGTTGGTTAAGAGGATGCTAGGAGATACTTTAAAAAGGAAGAACAAATGGGAAAGCATTTCAAATATATTAATTAAAAGTTACTATAAAAATTTATTAAATATTAAAATTTATAATAATTCAAATTAAAAAATAAATAAACAAATTTGAGGAAAATATAAAGTGAACAAATATTTATCGCATGCAACGGCTTTTAGTTAAGTTCTAAGAGGTGAATTAGTGGCCATTGATGTGTGGTGAGTGTGTGGAGAATATGATTTATTCAACAGAGGGTTAAGTACTTGGATACTGCTATAAATTAAGTTAGATATTTAATATAATATATACAAATAGAGCGCATTAATTTCTAATTGAACTAATAAATAAATTATTATTAAATTTTATAAATTTTAAAATATAATTAATAATAATAAAAAAATGTTAAATAAATAAATAGCTTTGGCTAAATGCGGTCCATTCGGATAAATATATTTTTTAAAGACTTGAGTCGAGAGCTTAAACATTTTAAATGCTATATCCTCGATAATTTAAGACGGAACTCGCTTAATTTTTTTTTTAATATTTTAAATAAAATTCCTACTTTGTGTAATGCTTGAATTGAATTGAGTTGATGAATTGAAAAGTGGTTGGAATCAGGAAATGGCTTATAATAAATTTCATTGGCTTGTGAAATTTGCAAGCGTTCGGCGTTCTTCTGGTATTTAATTTTTGACAGGACTTAAGTGCTCACAGGAGTCGTCATTTATAGTGACATGTGGTTTAATTTGTGCGACAAGAACAGAAGTGGCAGATTTGTCTGAATTCAAAGTTGGGCACACACACACACACACGCACACACGCGTGCATACACATATGTTTATTCACTCATTCTTACAGAGGCATTAACACAGACAAACACACACATGCACACACTTGCTGTGCAAGCTGAGTAGCAATCAAACAAATTGACTCCCAAAGGGGAAATCCGCATTGGCTGACAGATTCTGTTCGACGCCGTCTACGGCGGGCAATACAATTTTGCGTTTGTAATTAAATCCGTATTGCCGAAAGTTGGCAATTTCCAAAAGTTGGGCCATTCGATTCTCTCACTTGCTGGACGCTGGCTGAGTTGAGACAAATGCATGAGCAGACTCAGAGGCAGGGGGAGTGGTAGTGGCAGTGGCAGTGGCAGAGGTCGAAGCAGAGGTCTAGGCGATGTCGCATGTGGGTGTCCATTGTGAGAATTTGTATGTCGTGCTGGCGCGTGTTTACCTGTCATTTGCGACACGTGGTACGATTGTTTATTCTCATTGATGTGCCACAAAGAGCACACACATGGGTACACACGTACACACGAGCATACACGCACGCACACACACACAGACACACTTGAATTGTTTCATTCATCACTTCTGAAAATTTGAGTCACTTTCGTTTACCTGATTTGTTGCACAGCCGCAAAAGTTGCCACACCAATCAATCAAAATTAAAATCATGCCGCCATTTGACGCAACTCGTAAATGTCCCTTGTTTATTTTGTGGCCGTTATTGGCCTCAACCTAAATGCCACCACCCCGCCTCACACGTGCGCACAAATATTAATATTCTGGCCAAATACTCGCATGGCCAAAAGAGGAACATCAATCAACTCTAATAGATGAGTCTTAGCTACATTTTATTATTATCAACAAATTTCCCCCCTCCCCCCACCAAAAAAAGCTATGATTTGTAAGCCATCGTTATGCAGATGATGAACAGCAGCAGATATCCTGGAATTTTCATCAAAGGATTAATTCGGTTCATTGCTTGGCACATTTTGCCCCAGAGTAAGCAACCTAAGCTAAAGTCTTATAAAGTTTGGATATACAGGGTATTTCTTAAGGAAGACTGGCATCTATCCTTGTTTTAGCCGTTGCTCTGATTGATTTGATGGCCGTGCAAAGTTGTCTTCACCTTTCCTTGGGCTGTCATCCTTTAGATGACACTTGCTGCCGCCTGCGACTTCTTTGACCGCTTTTTACCGACCGAACCGACCCTCAACATCCTCCCTATGAGGACACATTCGTTCTCAGAGCATTCGGAAAGGTGTTAAAAATTAACCACTCAGCTCAGCTCACTTACCGTTTGTTTCTCAACTCTACGTGCGCGTGACCATGACCTTTAGCCATATAAATTGCGCACTTTTTCAATTTCAACTCAAGCGAATTTATGGCATTCGCTCGTTAAGAGGATGCCATTGAAGGAGACGGCAGAAGGTGTGGGGTGCGATGTGTGCCACGACTTGAGCTAATGGCAAAAAATCTGAGCAACGCATAGGTAATACACGTATGAGGGATGCTGCGTAGGGAGTGGAGAGGGAGGGGAGGGTGGAAGATTGAGGCATTTCCGAGGTGGTTGGGGGGTCGTTTTATTTGATTTATTTGGACAACATGTCACACACGTAGTAATTTTGCTCCAAAATATGGAGAAAAAATGCAAATGGTCGTCACTCACCATAAACATTTCGGTGTACAGCGGTCAACGGGGCGTATGCATAACGTCAATTTAAAGAGCCTACAGCGAACCAATTCAAAATGGCAGATATGTATGCCTGATTGTGCGTGTCTGTGTGTGGGTGTGTGTGGGTGAGTGTGTGTGTGTGTGGGTGTGTGAGTGTTTCTGTAAATGTGTATGTGTTTGTGTACGTGTTTGCTTTGACCGATAAAAAACGTGCAATGCCTACAAAGTGCGCATCGGTGGCCACATCAGCGGCGGACTCCAAACACACACTCGGCCTCCCCCACCCCCCCCAACCATGTGGGAATGGTCATATCCCCGGGTATTCAGAGGCAGAGGTATACCTAAAGGTGGCTGTGGCAGTTGATAGGTGGTGAGTAGCGAGTAGTGAGTAGTCGCCTGTGACCAGTGGCTGGTGGCTGGTGGCTGGTGGAAGGTTTCCGATGTAGCCCCCCCAATGGGTTCTGATTGAGAGGATGCACAAATATAGACACGTCTCTGCAAGGAGCAAAAACAAACAGCAGGAAAAACAACAAATATTCCGAGGTACCGATAGTACCCAAAAATGTCACAGAAGCGAACGAAAAATAAAATTAGGTAACCCAAAATATGCTAGCTATGACATGCCATCCAGGATATACCCTATAAACACTCACACACACACACACACACACACACACACACAAAGTTTAAATTTAATTTGAGCCGCTGAAATTAGATTTCTGCTCATTTTCTAACTTACAATAGGTTGATTAATAAAAAGGACCCCTTTATTAAAATATATATAAAAAAAAACACATTTTCTGCATTTCATGCTAACTTTTTAAGGTCCTTCCCCAGCTCAGCTTTACTTTCATGCGGTATGAGTGATTCCCGTCTATTAAACTCTCTTTTCTGTCTCCGACCACAGGGTAGAATCTATTTACCAAAACATCAGACATATCGAAATTATTTATTTATTGAAACTCCTTTTACTGTTTACAATCGCTTTTAATAACCTCTCTTTGAATGTTAGGCAAGGGCTGACACACGAAATCCTAGCTATTGGCTCTAAAAAAGGACATGCCGTTCACTCATTCATGGCGAGGGCTAACTTGATATGAGTGCCTGTCATGGTACATTAATGAACGAGACAGGTTGTAGGACAGGTGATATAGACAAGGTAATGTCCTGGCAGGACATATGTTGCATTACAATGACTTGAAAGGATATGCATATGTCCACGAGAAATTCGATGGATATGCTGTTTATAAGCTGCTTCGGTTTCGGGGTTACCCGAGTCAATAAGGATTCAATGTCCTTGGCTGGGAGTAATAAAAAAATTGAGTGGCAATAAATAAATTTAATTTATAGTTTATAAACAAATTCAACTTCCACTCGTTTGTTATGATATTAAAAGATGAAACTTTAGCCCGAAGTCTCAGCTCTCAATCCAAAGGGGAGAAAATCCTAAGGAATGAATAAAGAGTCCCAGAAAACTCGATATATTCGAACATTTCAGGATGCGAGTGTGTTTGGTTTTAATTGATGAAATTAATGTCCGTTATAATTTAATACATTTTCCTATAAAAACGGCCGTCGAAAGGACTCCCAGACATTCGGTTGAAAGCATCGTCTATTTTGATTTTGGGTGCATAAAAGTAAAGTTTAGGTATATATAAATGAATATCCTTTTAATGGGGTAAGGCATATCTAAATGCTCGTAACAAGGTCAACATCCATTATCCTGCAGGCAGGCACTTAATAAACTTGACTAAGCCCAGCCAGGACTTTGGTACTTTTGCTTTTGTTTTAGCTTTTCAGTGCGGATTGTCGAATCTTTTATTGTTGTTAAGTTTACTCAATTTATGTATTCAGTACATTTGCCTTTACAACAACAACAACAACAACAACAATAATAACAACAACAACAACAACAACAACAACAACAACAACAGCAGCACAAAAACAGCACACGTCTGTGTATATCCTTACTGCTGCACCTTGCAACATAATTAAAGCAAAAGAGAGAAAACACACAAACAAGCATCCACACACACACACACACACACACACACACGCACTAACACAGACGCAGCTACAAGACAACAAACCGAAAAGGGCCATAAAATGTTGCCAGTTACAGCAAACAAAAGGAGCTGCCACAAACAAAGCCGAGGAAAAAACTCAAATAAAACTTTTCGGGCGGGGGTAAGAAAGAGAATTTTTTTTTATTTTGGGAATCCTTAAAAGAATTTTCGCTCGAGTCAATAAACTAAAGGTACGCCAAGTCCTTAAAGTCACTCACCGTGCACCGTCCCGCTTTCAAGCCAAAGGTGAATCAAAAAGCACCGACGAACGGCTGTCCCCAAACACGATAAACACCTGACCGTGCAGTTGAATAGGGTCTGCTTCACAGGACACGCCGGACTCCCCGACGTCTTGCCTGCGTCAGCCTAATGCCCTGCTCCTGCTCCTACTTCTGCTCCTGCTGCTCCTCCTGCCTTTAGTCCATTATTTGAGTATTTGCTGATTTTGTGGATTTACCCAAATTATTAAATAGATGCCTAGTTGCCTGATGGTCAAATTAAGCAACCACTTACCCACATCCTTTTCAAGGACGAAGCAAAAGGGTAGCCATCATCTGTATATTTATGGAGTTATGAAGTAGTGGGATTTCTCCTGGACATTTTTGGGTAACAGGGGCAGCACCTGTGATAGAACATTTCATTACCCTCAGCTGGACGCGCAGCATCACAAAATTTAATATCCATTTACGAAACTTGGAGCTCCTGGCTCCTGGCTCCGGGCTCCTAGCTCCCGGATCCTTGACCTGGCCAGCAACTAAACCATTTGTGATAATACTTGTAATCCTGGCGTGTCTGTACGGAAAACTCACTTCACCAGTCAAGCGACGAGTAAAGTGCTTTGGGATTAAAATGGAACTGAATCTGTGGCTCAGACACACTCGCTCACACACACACACGCACACACACACACACACACAGTCACATACATACACATCCATAGAGAGGAGCTAAAATCAGTTGTTGGTGTTAAAGTTGCCCGAAGGTAAGCCCCTCGACAGTGCAATGAGTGCAGTCAACAGAGCTTGCAGTTGATCCCATAGCCAATAAGGACCAAAATCGTATAGTCCTGGATAAAAAACCGATGTTAGAAACAAAATCGAATAAATCCGATTGAATTTCAATTAAGCTTCGATTAGATTTCGTTGTGTTTAAAACTGAAATCCAATTTTATATAACAAATTTTGGAAATAAACCAAATTAAGGTCAAAAAATATCCTTCACATAGGGTATCCTGTACGTAGTGACAGTTATATTCCCTTTCCGTTACTTTGCTGAAAACATCCTTAAGTCCTAATGGCTGCTCGACTCTAATTATGGTTCCGCTTTTGGGCGCATTTGTGCATAACTTATGCTACTTTAGACCGTCGGTGGGCCATCTCCGTGCTTGACTTTTATGACTTAGTGTTCTTTATATCCTGTTCCTCCAAATGTGTGCCAGCAAAGTGTATTAAGCCAATCAGGACCTGAGCTCAAAGTGTGTAAGCATGACTGGCCGGAATGATACCCAAACAAATACTTCTCACTAATCCTGTGCCACTCCCTAGGAGATAATCTGGATTACAGATTGGACGCCGACTTGACAGGATATCTATCAGGATCTATTCTTCATATATTTGACTTTCTATTATAATCGAAAATGTAAAGGGTATCAACTAGTATGTCATATTTCTCTTTCCGCTCTTCAGGCGTTTTTTATTTCTTGCCAATTTGAAAACTTTTTTCCAAGAATGCATTTTTGAATAACTTAAGGCGATTTGAAATGTAAACTGCAAACTTTCTCCATTCCAAATATCTGGCGGATGTCCTTTTGGATTCTTCATATTTGTGTTTAAAAGCTACTCAAGGCTTAGATATGAAAGGAGCCAACAAAACTATTAAGGGAGTGCGGTAAGGCATAAAACTCCATAGATGCAAATGCCAATATCCAAAGTATATAAAATCCTTTCATATCTTTGACTGGGAGAAATCCTTGTATCCTAGTCTGTGTCATATACACCATAGATTTAAAGAAATATAGGGTATAATTTTATGCGAAAATAGGCATTTTTCACGCTCGCTGGCCTCAAGTCTCGTTAAACAATTTAAATTCGTTGTTAAATTAAAGCCAAATTTTCCGTGAACCCAGACGGAATTTCTCCACAGATGGCAAAGTAATCAAGTGGCAATTTTAATTTATTCTATGACTCTATTAAATTTATATCTGTTAATATTGCCCCCAGCCTGATGATGCCATTAAATAATGGCAAATGTTATTTACAACGACCGAGTGTCGAATGAGTTGAGGCTTGGTCAACGTGAAGACACCCCTTGAATATATATAAATACTCGTTAGATGAACATACTATCCACCCCACCATTTTCCATTTCCTATTTTCCAGCTCCCCATTTTCCGAAATTGACTGCGATACCCTGTAAATCTAATGAACCGTTAATAAATTCAACTCAGCCCCATCAAGGAGTCAGTGAGCCTTAAACGTGTTTAAGAGAGTTTAAAATACCAAAGGATGTGAAGAGCGTGTCATGACGCTGACCAATGCGATATATATCGTATTGGAGTTGCTTTGCTATATATATTGTCTTCGAGTTGCTTTACGATACATATCGACTTGGAGTCTCTTTACGATATATATCGCCTTAACGTGGCTTATGAACTGAAGACCAAAGAATTCCGTATAGTCCTCGATTTTACGAGAAATAATAGAATTCATCGAAGTCGTCTATGTCGTATTCGATAGCACGATGTCATCGCTAGCGACCATTTCATACAAAGATAACAATAAGAAAATGTACACCGACAGCCGAAGAGCAACAAATGCAAATAAAATAATTAAAATTAATTAAAACACAAAGTAAATAAATAAATGGAGAGCGCGCGTTGGCCGGCATCCATCCGACTAAGTTGCCGGAGTCTGCGAACCGGATTCCGCCCGGATCCGGGTAACTTTAATTAATGCAACAGCATTATTTATGTGCCCGGCCGAAGTTTGCCTTTTTCGTCCCTTCGAAAAGTTAAATTGAATTAGTCACTTTTCCAAAGCGAAGGATGAAAAAATGAAAAATTGCATAAACGAGACAACAAAAATAACAATCCGCAGAAAATGTTGCAAAATCAACAATAAAAATCATTTTTACCCAACTTTTCAAGCACTTCTTCTATCCCAACAAATCTTAAAAACCAAAAAAAAAAAAAAAATAAATAAAATAAAATCAAATAAAATAAAAAAAATAAAGCCAAAACCTTAAGTGAAATCTCAAACTCAAAATTATGTGCCAAATGCTTTCAAACACAATGCTTGGGTCGGTCAAGCAACGACTTGGGGGTACCCTTATATATTTTGGGTTACAGCGTCCAGTACAGGAAGAAGGTAAGCCAATTAGGGACATGCATCCTTTATGGGATGTTCTTAGGACTACGAATAGAACCCCAGTTAAGTCAACAGCAAAGGTAAGAGAAGGAATAGCTGTGAGTTAGTTACCATTTCATTAAGTCATATCAAGGATAATAACTGAAATTAAATACAGAGAGAGAGAGAGAGAGAGAGAGAGAGAGAGAGGGAGAGAAAAAAGGCCTGACTTAAGGCACTTCACACTTCGAGGCTTAAATCTAAAAATTAAATCTTCATTTGAAATTCTTAAGCTTTTAGAACTCCTTAAGTTGCTCAGATCCTTAAATTAGATCAGAGCCAGAAAACATCTATTTTGCTGCTGTGAGTGATTGCTTTCAAGCTGATCCAAAATGTTTGTAGCAAGTCCTGCTCCTGGCTGTAACAAAAGCCCTAAGAGTCCTGGCCGTACCCATTTTATGTTCCCTTTCAAAGTTGTTTTTCATTTTTCATTTTTCATTTTGTGTTTTTGTTTTTTTTGTTTATGTTATTTTTTTGTGTTTTGTTTTATGGGTTCAGAGTGTAAAAACATTATCCAAAAGCAAGAGCGGAAAGAGGCCAAAGGCGACAACAAGGACGCGGCCCCAAGAGGTGTCACCGGGCAAACAAAGCGCTGCGACGGTTAAATAACGAGCAAAAGGTGTAAACAAGTGGAAGCCGTCGACAAAACGCTAATTAACTTGACAAATGTGACGTCCTTTTTACCGACAGTCGCTGATTATAATAATGTTGTTCTTGATGCGTGGTAAATGGAAAAGAGGAGGCCGTGTGCCTGGGCGGGGTGGAGGGGGGGAGGGGTAAAGCACGGCGGCACGACAGGCCCGGGCCTTTTGCCCCAAACTCTACTTCCGATACCGACACTGTTTCCGATTCCAGGCCGATTGACGGACGAAATACACTAACACACACACACACACACACACACACACACACACACACACACACACACACACACACACACTTACGCATACTTAAACAAACTCCTCCTAACTGAGGAAATTAAAATTCTGTCAACACGAGAATGTAAATACCTCGCTGATTGTCAAATATTCCAGTAATTAATTATTTAATGAAAGCTAAACACTAAACAAATATCCGACATTTAATGGAGGTCCTTAAACTTCCATGTGAGGACTACATCCCTGGGATGTATGAGGATAGCAATTCAGTAAATTTAAATTTTTATACGAAAAAATGAATATAAAAAAATCAAAGCTTTTTAAGCCAAGTTACCTTCATTTGATTGGATCTTCCCATCCATCAGTTTCCAAAGGAACTGCAACTAGTGTGTCCAGCATTTGTTGATCCTTTTTAGCGAGAACTGCCCAAAGGGATATCCACCATGTTCCCGATTTCCTGAATATAAAAATAGAATTAAATTTAAGCTGTTTTATGATATATATAAAATATGAAATAATTAAGAGATTTAAAAAGCAGATCAAGGATATATAATTATATGTGTAATATGAGCATTAATATATGTTTTAAGGATATAAATTAAAATTAATAATTTTTAAAATTGATACCTAAAAATAAGTCGTAAGCTGCCACTGCTTAATTTATTTTCTTTAATTTTATTATTAATTATAAAATCTTTAAGTTGAATTTGTCTATAATTTTACTTGTATTAATAAAAAAAAACAAAAAGAATTTAATTAATAAAAATAATAATTTAATATTAATAATTTAATAGCAACAATAATAACAATAATATATTTAATTAAAAATTTTTTAAAAATGTTTAAGTTGAATTTGTCTATAATTTTACTTGTATAAATAAGAAATAAAAATTTAAAAAATACAAATAATAATTTAATAATAATAATTTATTAGCAACAATAATAAAAATAATATATTTAATTTATTTAATTTCGATCCGATGTAAACCCGCCTACTGTCCAGGTACTAGAACTGACCTTTTCCAAGGCTGCGCCAGCAACACTTTGCAACATGTTGCTGGGCACATGCTGTTGCTGTTGATGTTGACAGGCGTGGTGAGTTTTGCAGCTGCCGCCGTTTGTTAGCCGCGGCAAAGCGGCCCAAAGAACCGTTAGCGGCTTTCAGTGCACGACGGAGACTACAAGTCGGCGGCACACGGCGCGGCAACCGCTGATAAATCCGTGTGTTGGTATTCTTGTTGTTGCGCTTATCGTTATCGCTATCGTTATCGTTATCGATTGTTATTGTTATTCTTATTGTTATTGTAATTATCATTGTTATTGTTATTGCTCCTTTTTAATTAATTTTTTTTTTCCTGTGTGAGAAGTTTCCGCGAGTGCGCCAGTGCCATTGCCACCGAGTGGTCAGTGGTCAGATCAAGAGACAGCCTCACGATTGGCGCCATCCACTATTACCGCGTGCTGCTGTCCGTCCTCGCGCCGCTGGCGACAAACGCTGCATTGCAGCTGAACGTCAGCTATGCCGCCGAGGAGTTGTACGGAGGCGGCAGCGGCAGCAGCAGCGCCTACGACATTTATGGAAGCGATCTTTATACCAACTTCAGCAGCGAATCATCAGACTCTCCAGCGTCATCGTCTTTGCATCCGCCATCGATAAGCACTGCGGTTTCCTATGAGGCAACAATTGCTGCGGCAGCAGCGGCTGCAGTTGCAACTACAAGTGCGACGGCCACTCCAAATGCAACGACAGCAGCTGTGACCGCAATCGCAACCGCAAGCGGAGCTTCAAGGGCAACTGCATCGGGAGCCACTCTTCCCACTCCACTCACACTCCCCACCCTGGGCACTCACCCCCCATCCAATAGGAACGTCTCGCGCGGCATGGCCGATGTACCCATATGGGTAATATCCTCCTACAGCATCATTTTGCTCTGCGCTGTTGTTGGTAATCTCCTGGTGGTCCTTACCCTGGTGCAGAATCGCCGCATGCGCACCATCACCAACGTTTTTCTGCTCAATCTGGCCATCTCGGATATACTGCTGGGTGTGCTCTGTATGCCCGTAACCCTCGTCGGGACGCTGCTGCGCAACTTCATCTTTGGCGAGTTCCTTTGCAAGCTCATCCAGTTTGCTCAAGGTAAGTCCTTCGTGTCAGGATCTCAAAAAAAAAAAAAAAACCATTCCGCTCTAACTGTCACTCTGGTGTCCCAAGTGTGGCGTCATGCCGGGCATAGACAAAATATTCCCCCAGCCACCATTGGGTGCTCCAGTGTCACATATAGTTTAATAGTGCCATTCGGAAGTGGCCATAAATTGGTGCCAGTCACTTGACTTGCACAACTGTCTTGATACCTCGAGCCAGGATCTAGCAATATGGGGGTTGGGTTGCGACCGCTTATATTATGGCAGTTCCTGTGTCCAACTGTGCATATGATGTGCATGAAAGTTGAGTTGAGTTAGAGGCGGATACGGGTCAACGCTTCCAACTGCGATAAACATTTATGCAACTTTCAGGGAAGGACCACAGCCTGGCGAGCTCGAATCAAGTACGTGGACGAGGCACTGTTTACTTTGGACTGGGGACTTTGGAGAAAGAAACTTAAACTGTGGACGATTAATGGTGACTTCAGGGAGGGTAATCAAATGAGCTTTGAGTTATTGGTAATTGTGTGGCGAGTGCATGTGTGTGAGTGTGTGGGTGTGTGGGTGGGTGGGTGTGTGGGTGGGTGGCAAATACAGCCAACTATTGCGGCATTCCCGTCGTTGTTATTCACAATCTAGGATGAGCTATGACCCCTAATCAGCCTGAGACCCGGTGGCACACCCCATGATGAGTTGGGTTTTAAAAGGACATGAAATGGGTTAATATCTAGTTTATCGCGATGCCTCGAGGTGACATTTCTGATAAACTCTGAAGAGGTTCGAAATAAACTCGTTCAACTACTTGACAGCAAAATTTCTTACTCGAGTTATGAGCTGCGGGCAGGAGTGAACCATTGGGCTCCATATACATGTGGGGTATAAGGATATAAATAAATACAATTTAAAAATTTATAGACTTTAAATATTAAACATTCTTAAATTTTTAACATCGAGTCTTGAAATTTAAGTATCGAAATTAATATAAATTTAAAATCCAATTAAATGTGGATGATCGAATGGGAGATGCTTCTCCGAAATGGCATTAAAAATTTTATTGGAGGATGCGTTTAGGAGCCCACAATAAAAGTGGGCGAAAGAACAGCAGTGGAAATAAAAGGAGTGTCACATACGCAGTATAAACTATAAAATTAAAAATAATTGAGAGAAATTTCATTAAAAAAATTCCTTTAAGTTGAAAATGCATTTCTGTAATACGCGAAAGGATGCTTTAAATATTTATATGTACCTAAGACTCACTCATACTTGGAATAATTTATGTTCGATTTGGTTTGATTTTTATGGACGCAATAATCAATAAATTGCCAATGTATATTTAACTTTTTTAGATGATAACCTTTTATTTATGTATAATGATTTTCCAGTCAAAGGGACGCCGTTCCATAGACTCCATAACTCAAAATAACTGCGATTCGGCGTGCTATAAAGTGTACATTGTAATCGCACCACACACCACATACCACACACCACACACCATATATCACACACACACTCATACACTCATACACACACATAGGCAGTTGAGTATCAAACCGCGTCCAAATATCCTTTCTTTTCGGTATTGCGTAACTCATAAAAGAAGCCAGCGAGAGTCGACGACCCGAACAACAATTGCCAATGAGCATCATTATGGAGCTGCGAAGGGTTTAAAAGGTTAAATATGCACACAATACACATACATTCACACACACACACACACACACATACACACACACACATACACATACAGAAAAGAGCCGCACTAGGCTGTACTCATATGCAAAAAAAAGAAGCGGAAATGGCCGGAAAGCCAGTACTCACTTTTGTAGTAGTTCCTTGAAGCGAACAACTGACAGTGAAGCTTTACGGGTTTATGCGAAAACCCGTTACGTCGTTACACCGTTACGCCGACAGACTGAGTTGAGATTTAATGGGTTGCCGTCGTCATTGTCAATGGGCTTTAGTTGTTGCTTTACGTATTTTTGGGTTTCGTCTTCCTGTGTCTCTGCCTCTCTTAGTCTAAGTCTCTGAGTCTCTGGGTCTCTGAGTCACTGAGTCCCTGGGTCCCTGGGTCTCTGGGTCTGTAGGCCTGTGGGTCTTTGGGTCTCTGTGTATTGCACTCCCCCCTCCGCCATTGATTTAAAAGCCCGTGACCCATTGCTACTTACGAGAAGGTAGTTTCAGGAACTCGCGATCATCGTTTTGGTTATGCCCCGTTTATGGTTCTTGCTGGAGATGAGTCTGTGTCGTGAGGTTAAGAGATACTTCCTAACGATATATATCGGTATCGATATAAAACTGTTCTTTTGGAACTTTAATATTAACTATTTTGGTGAGGGGAAAACTTACATATTTAAAGTTTCAATAAATCGAAAATAGACTTAATATCCTTGACTTTGAGTATAATTATTTTATCCTTTATATAACATATATAAATAATTGGCGTTAATTAAACGAATTCTCCTTATAATTTCTTTCTTCATTCGAAGCTTCAATCATTTGATTTCTTTTGTCATCATTATATTATTTGCAATGATAGTTGCCTTCAGAGATCGAAATATGATATATATATATATATATCATATATATAACCCAAAGATATCTGGAAGCCATCCGATATTTCTCCCCATTACATCGCGATATTTACTTGTAGCTTTTAATGTAATTTCTTGTTAATTTGTTGTACATTTTGAACGTTGTGTTTTTTTTTTTTGCATTTGTTTTGATTCCTTGTCGTGTGTCGCCCGGCACGAGTCCATCTCCAGCAAGGACCAATGTCAATTTGCCGCATGTTAACGAGAGCTTGCGAAATGCTTCTGGCACCTGTCACAATTGATAGGCCTAAGCGCTTCTGGGGAGTGCCCTGGCCCGCCGTCCGCCGTCCGCCGTCCGCCGTCCGCCATCCGCCATTCGACGGAATATTTAGCCAAGTTCGACAAGGGAAAAGCTGCTGTTCCCAGGAACAAACGAAAGGCGTTAATAATGGATGAGAAGATGTGTAAGTGGAATTGCGGAAAACTCAATGTGGGAAGCTCGATTGGCCTGCTTTTAGCAGACAAACAGAAGTACATAGAATATATATATATATATAGAAACGAATTCTCATAATTTTCAGACATAGACACATTTCAAGCCACTCGAGCCACTCAAGTATCTGGCTGTAAGCTAAGACCTGTTCAGGCGACTGATCCAAGCCAAATGCCAATCCGTTAACAATGCCTGTGGATAATTCCATGGCAATCCTCATATTCAGTGCGAATTAGGAGGTTCTTAGTGTTACGTGTGCTATATATATATATCTATGTGTGTATGTGTGTGTGTGTGTGTGTGTCTCTGTTTTTCTCTGTGGCCTTGCGGGTGGCATGTGTGTGTACAAATATCTTGGCATCCCTTCAACAATTTAAGAAATTCTCCCGTCCATCAATGTACGCACAGTGGAGCTCATCATACATTAATATTTTCAAATATCTGATAGCATTTTCAAAGGTAGCAAAACCCGAAGGTGTGACTTGAATGAAGCGACTTTAATTGGGCACAGGTAATAGATTTAAAATCGAATCATAAAACGTATTCATTGTTTGTATCAATCGAACTGAAGTTGATTGGTGCCACTGTGTGTCATTAATTTACATTCCACTGTGAAAGTGCCTTTGCCTTCAAGTGTTGGGGTCCTGCAGTTTTATGACTTGTTTCCGTTTCCGGCAAAACCTGCCCCCTCCTCTGCCACTGCCCCTAACTCGCAGCTGCTCATAATGTTGTTTACTATTCTGACTGTCGGCCCGATCCGTTTGTTTGTCAGATGTGTAGGTGTGGGTGTGGGTGTGGGTGTCCGTGTGTGTGTGTGTGTGTGTGGGTATGGGTGGATTGTTGCGCGCTCGTGGCTGGTCGGCTGTTTGCCTGATGAAATTGTTATTACGTGCATGCCTCTCTGCCAGGCATCCATCTCCTGTGGCTCGACATCCACATGTCGAACTTATTAACAGCATAATAACAAGGGGCCCAAGCAACTTTATTCCGCTAACGAACAGTACACACAAATGTAGCCACACACACCCACACACACACACACACACACACCCACCCACCCACACACACACACACACACGCATGTAAAAATTGAATTGTAAGCATATGGTAATTTGTTGGGTCAACACTTTGAACATCTTTCCCATGTTTCTTGTCTGTCACGTCCTTGACCACAGCTGCTCCAGAGCCTCGTCCTGTATTGCTTTGTTCTCCGCAAAGTTACAGATGACCACAATAGTCACTGGCATTGCTGTCACTACCAATTTATGAGCATCCTTGTGTGAAGGTGCACCACTCATTGCACTTGTACTCAAGGGCTGAATATACAACAAAACGAAAACCAAAACCAAAACCAAAACCGAATCCAAATCCAAAACCAAACCCAAACACAAAACCCAATCCTAGGCTCTCACACCCAATAATTTATGGTCACATCTGTGAGAATTCCCGCTGCTGGCAGCAATCCAATGGCAATTCAATTTGCAAATTTTACAACCGCTGTTGCCAATCTTCGAGGCTTCAAGCCAGAACAAAGCTCTAATCCCAGAGCTTAAGATGGATGTCTGGCACCGGCATCTCGGTCTGTTCCCAGCCTCCTAATGCCACTTGAATTAAAACGTGTGCTCCAGGATTTCATCTAAGTTCGCGATTTTATTGAATGCTGATTTCATTGAGGGCTTACACAGATTTACACACACACACACACACACATACACATACGCATATGCATATTCACATATGTATATTTGAGTACCCATGTATTATATATCCATTTAAAAATATATAAAGTTCTTCCAATGAAACACCAGACACTGCCCGCTGCGCTTAGCCCCGCCCAGCGTTGTGTGTTGTGGGCGGCATTCGAATCGCTGACGGTAGGAAAATTAATAATTAATTGAATTTTTTTTCATCCTGTAATTTTATTTTACTTTATTTTTTTCTGTGCTCGCTACATTTCTACCACTTTGCCATTTTTTCTGCATTTTTCTCTGTTGCTCTGTAAAATCCACAGCCATTAATTAAGATCGCAAAAGTCAAATGGGTCCCCGCACTGTGGACTAATGAGCACGGAAAACACATAAATTTGAACAAAACGCCGCCGGGCGAAAATTGCTTCTTGGTTAAAAAAAAACAATTATATTATTTTTCTTACCAATAAGAAAAATAGAATAAAATCAAAAAATCAACTAATTTTAAGTTTTTCCTCCACATAAAAAAATGTTTCTTACTTTTTTACTTTATGTTTTGAAATTTTTTTTTTAAATATTATTTCTATTTATTTTGCTACCATTTTTATTTTATTTATTTATTTTTTTTTTGGTAATTTTTATAATTATATTTTTATACGAATTTCGTTTTTAAGGACTTTTAACGTTGTAAAACATTTGATATTATTTTGATATCTCTTTTTTATTAATTTTTTATTTTATTTATTTAAAAAATAAAAAAAAAATAAAAATCTTTAAGCTTGTGTAAATAAAATCACATTTAAATCAATGTTTTATTTGCTTCAAATTCTCCGAGTTTAATCTTAATAAAAATCTGAGTTACTTTACGTGAACGTTTATAATTTTCAAGGGCATTAATCACTTGGCGGGGATAAGATCTAGATTTATTGCACGAAGACAGCCAACCACGACCACTGTGCCAGGGCAATGTCAAAGGTAACGGTAACGCGCAGAGGCGCCACAATGCAAATTATAGCAACTGTTTAAGGACGTGCCTGAATTTTTAAGTGCCACAACCGCAAGTAATGAGTAAAATTATGCACATAATGACAACATATGGGGGATGATGAGGGGGGAGGTGGGGGTGGTGGTGGAGGTGGAGGTGGGGAAGTGCCTCAGAAAGAGCAAAGCCAACACATGATGACTACTTACATATGTGGTGTGTGCATATGTGTGTGTGTGTGTATGTGTGTGTGGTCCTGGGGTAAGCCGCACTCACACTCACACACACACACACACACGCGCACGCATACTTGTATTCTAAGCGTAATGGTTCTCAATTTCCTGGAGATAAGCATATTAACGGTTAAAAGCAAAATTTGAGAAACTTTGAACGGTGTAAAAAATGAAAACTAAGGAAACTTTCAGTTGGAAATCAGCAAGTGAAGAAGAAGAAGAAGAAGCATCACTTTTTGCTCGAATTCACACACTTACATAAGCACATACACATTAGTTTACACACACACCAACACACACACACAGGCAAGCACAATGACATTTGAGTTGAACTTATTTTGCCGTGAAGTAATTTGTATTTGCTTAAAGTTCGTCCTTAGCTTTTTCTCAGCTCCTGAATTTTGCTCAATTTTTTGCTATTTATTTGTTTTCGTCTAGTTCTTGAGCAAGAATCAACCAACCGAGCACATTCAATCGACACATTTAGCAAGCGAGTCCATACAGTGGCTCAGTTGACCTCTCGGATCGACCCGTCGGTCGCCCGGACGGACAGACTGTGCACCTTGAAACATTTGCCACATTTGTTATTCACCTTCGGCAACAAAATGAACATCTTTCTCTTTCCGCTCACTGCCCATGTCGAATGTCCTTGCTGCAGTTTATGTCCCACACCATAACCACTAACCCAGACGCCACTGCGGACTCTTATATAAGCAAGAGTTCCATTGGCAATTGTCAGTCTATCTGGGCGAATACCTCGCACTTTTCTCATTCTAAAGATTTTCACTGCATTCATTGAAAACTTCAAATTACTTCATTTTAAATGCGAGAGGACAAAATCTGTGAACCAACGGAAGCTGAAACGGAAGGATAAATAAACGACTAAAGGAACATGGACTAAAACTCAAAGGCTTTGATCTACCCGAAGCCTTCATCAAGTCCTAAAAAAGCAAACTTCAAAATATCCCAGGTGACTTTTGATTCAATTTCTATCGGAAAATTTAATTGTGACTCGATTGAAAATTGTGTATTGGTTATAAATTTTCCTTATTTACTACCCACATATCTAACACTTCTTAATCCTGCGCTGTTCCTTTTAGCGAATATAATTATTTCTGCAAAGGATTAAGTTGGAAAATAATCTGAAAGTCCTCAAGTCGCAGGTAAAGTTTCAAATGAGAATTTTAATTCCTTGGAAAAGTCTAATTAATTTCCTGTCGATTTTCCAAGAATTCCTTATATCTTATATCCTAAGCAAGGAGTCATGTACATGATATAAGATCCTTTCGCTATAAATGCCATATGATACTTGGATTGTACCCAAAAGTAGGACAAGTTTCAAGCTTTAAATTTAAATAAGAGTTTTAAAAGATTTTTACATAAAAAATAAAATTTCATTTTACTTTTGAATTTTAATTCGGCTTAGTTGGGAAAATCGACTGAGTTTTCTCGAAGTTTTCTTTCCCTGAGATATGGTACATTGTGTTCCTATGGCAAATGTACCCAAGTAGTTGGTACCAAAAGCATGAAGAGCCTTTATAGGCGTTTCAGATTCTACAACTAAACTTGTTTGTATTAAAATTTTTATAAATTAAAAAAAAATTAAAAAAAGAAAATTAATTAAATTTTTTTTGAAAATTAAATTTTTTTTATTTAACTTTATAGTTTACCTTGTAGCTAAAGCTGAAGGCTGGTCGTCCGTGGTCATAAGTAATTAACTTTTTAATTAAGCGAGTTTTTTAATTTATATTTAAAAAATTGCTTTGGAAAAAATAAAATAATAATAAATTTATAAGCTTTTTCCTTTTCACACATACAAATGATCCTTTCATAAATAAATAACAAATGTTTTTCATTCGTTTTATTTGCGTGTGTGTGTGTGTGTGTGTATTTACTCACTTTTTTATATTATTATTTATATATATTATTTTCGTTGCAATAAATTTAATAAAATAATATAAATAAAATGAAAAAAATGAGAGCTGAGTACTAACAGTAAAAATTTCACACCCAACAAGTCGAGAAAAGGATAATTAAAGGAGCAATAAGGTTTTTATAATTGAATGCAATTTGACGCCAATAAACATTGGGCATTTCGCTGTTTGCGCCATAAAAAGAGGCATTAAAAAACACAATTGTTTTTTTTGTTTTTGCAACAATGAAAATAATAAGTGTACATCAATTTGTTTACTTAACGACTTTGTCTCTTTATTTTATTTTTTACAAACTTTTTTTTTTAAACACTTTTAATCGCTCGCCTGCACACAAACAGCGAATTGTTTGTCCACACGCGAAGGCAACTCATTTGTCCACACACACATCATATATATATGTACATATGTACACATATGTGCACATATATATTTATTATTTATATATTAAAATAAATATATATTCATGTGTTTATATATTTATGTTTTTAAATTATTAAATATTTATATCTATTTATTTAAATATTTATTATTTACTTATTTTTTTATATATTTATTTATTTATATTTTAGTTGCTTATAAATTTATATATTTATTTTTATATTTATATATATATATATATATATATATATATATATTAGTTTATTTAATTTATATATTTTTTTTTATATTTTATTTATATATATTTATTTTTATATTTATTAATTTATATTTTATTACTTTATTATATATTATATTATATATTTATTTTTATATTTTATTTATATATATTTATTTTTATATTTTAATTATATATTTATTTTTATATTTATATATATTCATTTATTTTATTTATATATTTTATTTATATATATTTATTTTTATACTTTAATTGTATATTTATTTTTATATTTATAAATTAATATTTTATTATTTTATTATTTTTATTATATATTATACTATATATTTATATTTATATTTATATATATATTCATTTATTTTATTTATATATTTATATTTATTTTTATATTTTATTTATTATTTTTATATTTATATTTTTTATTTGATTATTTATATTTTATTTGCTTATGTATTTTTAAATTTATCTATATATTTATTTATTTTATTTATATATTTATTTTTATATTTTATTTATTATTTATATATTTTATTTTATTTATTTTTAATTTTATTTTATTTATTTTTTTTAATTTAATTTTTTTAGCTTAATTTTATTTATTAATTTTTATATTTATTAATTTATATTTTATTATTATATTATATATTATATTATGTTCTATATTTATATATATACTTATTTATTCTATTTATATATTTATTTATTATTTATTTATTTTTTTTATTATAAGCTCACTTTAACTAAAAATATGTGGGTTGACCTTAAATTCTTCTTTATTTAAGTATATTTTACTTTTGCCGAATTGACACTTCACCAGGTGAGGCGACTCATCTAGGACATTGAAAGGGACATGCGAGGGCGTGGCTACATCTCTCAGAGCTCGCAGCTGTAAATTACATTTCAGGCTAAGCGAAATTAATGCAATGTCCAGATGACAAAGATACACTGAGAGGTGGGCGTAAGTATATGTGTGGGTGTATACGTGTACTGTTGTCTGGTTACTGGGTGTGTGTGTGCGTGTGTGTATGGGTGTGCGTGTGCGTGGGTGTGGGTGTGCTTGTGTGCATGTCTGTTTGGATGCGTGAATGCGTGGATGTGTGGTTGATGCGGCGGTGATGCTCCCAATGCTGTATGCATGCGTGTGTGGGCGTGTGTGGGTGTGTGTGGGCGTGTGTGTGTACCGATGTGTGAGCTTTTCGATGTACTCGCACGTGTGTTTGCTGTTGTCACATACCACAAAAGGCATACAAATGAGCAGCCATTTTTTAAAGGTAAAAACGTTTGCCATATGCCAATTTAAACTTTCGTCAATCTCTGATATTCAATTCCTGAGATGGGGCGTGAGTGGGGCAGGGATGGGCAGGGGGGGAGGGGGTTGGGGCATATGTAAAATAGCGACAAGTGAATTGAAGCGAGCACTGGGAATGGTAATAGAATTTAGAATTTCGATGTGCGTGTGAAATGCCCAGCTTTGGATTTCATCTTCGGCTTCCACATGTGTCACCTTTGACCTTCGGGAAATGTTGCTCAATCGCAAGTGAATGCCATTCGATTGGTGGCTGTTCCGAATCCAATGACAAACCTAACAAACGACTGCCACCATCATCACTTGGTCAAGTGGCATTATGATGCCAATCGAGGAACTCGGCCACTTTGGGGCTCAATTTGTTATCCAATTTATTGGGGGAGCGAAAGAAAAATGTTTGTCCTTCATTGTGCAAGTTTTGGTGTCTCAGCCCCGCCAATGATTCATTCATTTATTTCCCTCATTTCTCATTCGATCATTCGATCATTCGATCATTCAGTCCTTCAGCCATTCAGTCATTCAGCCATTCAGTCCTTCAGTCCTTCAGCCATTCAGTCATTCAGTCATTCAGTCCTTCAGTCATTCAGTCACCTAGTCATTCACTCCTTCAGTCCTTCAGTCACTCAGTCCTTCAGTCTCTCAGTCCTCCAGTCCTTCAGTCCTTCAGTCCTTGAGTCAGCCATATGTCCACCCATTTGCCGTCTTGACAACTTAAATTACCAGCTTGTCCTCCATAGGGAATGGCCCCCCAGGCCCCTTGCTCTTAAAGCACTTGCCGAGCCCCAGCAATGCGCCGCGTCTCCACTCCTTTGTTCAACTTATGCAACTGCATAACGGAAAAGCTGCCACGCCCTTTTCCTTAGCGTTTCACAGCCCAGACAGGTTGAGCAGCTCAGGAAAGTAAACAGGCATCGGCATTGAATGGCGCATAATGTTAAGTTCAATGTGAGCTCACCCGAAGGATACACTGGCCCCTCCCAGCACCTTCTCCCGCCCACCACAAAATGTAAACGAACCTGAATTGCAATGTTTTCCATATTGACATATATATATCCTTTGTAGAAATCAACAGGCTATTTGCTCAACATTTCAATAGCTTTTAAGCAGACATTTGATTGGCATAATGCAGGATAATAGCACTTGGCTGGATGGCTGGATGGCTGGGTGGCTGGATGGCAGGATGTATGAAGGGCTATCGACTGGCAGTTAAATAACCGATTCCAAGGGATAAATATGCAAAGTGCCGCTTGAAGAGATTCCATTTTCATTTCATTTTATCTCCCGATATGCATTTTATATGCATTAATTAAAATATTTGCCAGGGACGAGTAATTAAATCAGATAAAATGAAAATAATTTATTCATAATAATTGAGCCATTGTTATCCTTTGGGCTTGCAAATCGATCCTGGTGTATTCATGCGATGATCCAGAGAATAGTTAATTAATCGAATTAATTCCGTAAATTTTAATTACATTCAAATCTCAGTAACTTGACTAACGGTGTCAAATTTGTATTATTTTATTATTTTTTTATTTTTTTTATTTTTGGGCTATATATATATATATATATATATTCTCATTCATAATCAAATTGATGCACAGCTACTTCTAGATATATTATGTCATTTTTTTCTTCTTAATTTTAAATAGTTTGTTGTAAGGAATTTTTAATAGAGAAATTCTTATCTAAGCATATTTAATATATCAGACTGGAGAAAGGACCTGCTGCTTTGTCCACTTTTAAAGGATACCAAGAAAGTTTCATTTATAAGACTCAAGCCTGTCATTTGCAGTGGACAAATATGAGACGTGTAAACAGCTTTAAAATTGAGCTTCACCACTCAATCTTCCAGTCTATAACCCGACCTCGTCCATAGTATGTACATATATATATACATATATATATGTATATATATATGTATATATTCCGATGTTTGTATGTCGGGCCATAATTTGTTGTGTTTTACAATTTCGGCTCAGATCTGTGTTTGGAATGCGGAGCCACAAGAATAACACACATTGCCAATAAAATGTAGCCCCAAGCAAATGGCCTGACAGTTGGATCTCTTACCACGGCCAATAACTTGCCCGCCCAGTCAATAAGTGATTACAATATGACAGTCACCGAATGGCAAATACCCTACAAAATAATATCTATCAAATTTTATCAAAATTTAAAATTTGTAATTTTCCTTCCTAAAAAAAAATTACTTAGGTATGAAATTATCACCAAGTCTTCATATCTTTAGCCCAGTTATAAAATAAAAATACCCTGTATGTCTATAAGATGACTTCAAGTATTTAGTTTTCTAAAAACCTTCAAATATATATTTTTTTTTTTAAATATATATATTTTTTTTTTAAATATATTTTTATTTTTGTTAAAAACGATTCCAAAGTATATCAAAATGGAAATAAGTAAGAACAAGGCAAATCAGAGGGTCCGTTCTTCAAGAGAGAGTAAAATAATAAAAATAGAAAGATTTAAAATGACACTTGGGCATTTTAAAAATATCTTATAACTATTAATTTTTTTCGCTTGGGCGCACTTATCATCACATAAGCCATGCGAATTAAAGCAGGGTATTCAAGGGTCGACCTCCTCAGTCCGTGGGTCTCCCGCCTTTTTTGGCTCTTATATTTTTTCGTCGACCAAAACTTTTACGCTGCCATTTCTTATTGTTATCTTAAATTTGAAAAGAATTTTATTGATAACACACACACACACACACACACACACACACACACAGACGCACATACGGTGACACCCGCACACACGGTGACACTCACCTACACGCGCACATCCATGACAGGACGAGATGAGCATTTTATTGCCATTATGTGGAAGGAGTACATTGGCTTGCCATTCAGGCTGAGTTCAAGTCCATGAAAGCGCCGTTATGGTTACAAAGAATCGGAAAAAACGGAGCCCCAATGGAAAATCAAAAGGAACGACTCAAAATGCCTTCCACTCACACTATCAAAATATCGGCCATATGTTGGTCCAAAGGAAAACTTTTTCTGGACGATGAAAACTCGTCTGTCGATATTTTGTTTTCTTATTCGTATTTTTATTTGCATTTTCCAGCAAAAATAATTTTTATATTCCATCACAAATGATTTATTATCCTTTGTCTTTCAATTTTTTTTTTTTTTTTTTCATACACACATACATGCATGTATATATGTATGGGTATGAGTACACTCAACATTTATCAGGGACAACTTAAAATATTATATACGATTCTGTACAATCGTTGCAGCCACAAGTGTTACTCCTCATATTATTTTTGTTGACAAAAGGTCCTGGTGACAGTTGGCAGCAAAAAAAAAAAAGAAAAAATGAAAAAAAAACGCAATATATCTTTTTTATGGCACTTAAAAAGAGTTTCAAAAATAAGAACGCATTTCAAGCGAACACAAATAATAAAAAGGTTTACCCCATTAAAACGGCTTTAAGTTTAATCCTTACACTAGCCAACCGCCTCCCAATGGCAACCCTTGGCCCCACCCACCCATCCGCCTTCTGAGAACAATTGTTGAAATTTTCCTTAGAAGTTCTTAATCCGCATGTGTTTTTTAACCAGACGCGTTTTTTACCCAAATTTATGAATCGCATTATATTTTCCTTGTTCCCAATGATGACGGTCTGCCAAGGATCTAAGGACTTTCCATTTGAGTTGACCCGCTGAGTTGAAACGAAATTTCAACAAAATCTCTGGCCAAAATATGTGCAAAATCACATAGAAATTATGAATGAATTATTTACAAAGTCCTCGATAAATAAACAAATGCATTATTTCATTTAAGGTATCAATAAAGGTGTTCCTTTTTATATCCTTTAAATTACTGAACCCAATTTCTGTCCCGTCATCATGTCCTGCTGACTCACTTATTCATTATTCGTTACGGAGTGATTTATTCGATAAATCCCAATTATTAGTAGACCAAACAATGAGAAACACAAAACTAGTTGGCAGGATAGCTTACAGATAAAGGACATCCTGACACCCCTGAAAATTACTAGCTGAAAATTAGTGGGAATTCAATAGCTAGAATTATGTAAAAATAAATTTGGATATTTTAAATTTTACATTTATCTATCTAATATTTAATTAATAATAAAATAAAATCCTTTAAGACTTGAGAAGCTTGGGAATTCTTCTCTGAAATCACTTGTGGCATATTACCCAAAGAAAAGGATAATAGAAGCTTAAATAAAATTTATATAATAACAAGTGCTATAATATCAGTTTCTATAATAACAGTTGCTATAATATCAGTTGCTATAATATCAGTTGCTATAATAACAGTTGCTATAATATCAGCTGCTATAATATCAGTTGCTATAATATCAGTTGCTATAATAACAGTTGCTATAATATCAGCTGATATAATATCAGTTGCTATAATATCAGTTGCTATAATATCAGAGTTTTCCAACAAATGTCACTCTCAGCTCTGCACTGTGGCACAATGGTGATTCAGGACTTTTTGGACTCCTTAGGCTACTTTTCGGCTTTTGTTACTTTCTTATTGAACTTCGAAAGTTATTAAAAAATTACACAAATGGAATAAATATTAAATGTCCATAACTGTTAAAGGTTGCTTTTGTTGGCATAACAATAAAGGACGTTTTCTGCTGCTCCAATTGAAATACAACCTTTGTTAACTAGTGTACAATTTATGAACATTGACGCACTTGAAGGACTTTTGGGTTTTGGCTATAGACCATTAAATTTTCAATTATGAGTCGAAGCCAAACAACAATCTGGTTAAGGACTCTCTCTCTCTCTCTCTCTCTCTCTCTCTGTCTCATTTTGGGTTTGGCAATGTTTGGAATAATGTGTCCATAGTTTTGGAAGAGCTTGTCCCTGTCGAGGCGTTAAGCTACTTAGATATGTGCTCCAAGTCGGACGCCATGCAATCAATAATTCGCAAGGACTTGAAATTATGTGGTGCATCGCTTGCATTAGGTCTAAGTGCACTCTGGGACGGCAGATGCCAGACGGCATCCTTAAATGCATTGAGTGCCCACCAGAAGCCATTAGACACTCTCGGTCGAGAATCCTTGCACTGTACAGAACAGGAGGCTCTTTAATGCGAGACTCGGTCTTAAGCTGCTTCCTGATGATTTATTGATTGACAATCACCACCTGATAATTGATGGCCACATGTCAGTTGCATGTCAATCGAATCACAATACGACAATTTCCTGCTATCCTTTGCAAGCCTCCTCTAAGGCAGTACAGAAAATCAGAAAATCAGAAAATCAGAAAATCAAAAAATCAGAATTCAATCTGAATCGAATGGAGCTCCTGCAAAAGTTGGGCTTTCATAACTTTCCAGAGATGAGCAAAAAACTTTAGTGGGCCAAAAGCAAACAAAATCATCCGAGTTCAATTCAAATGACTGAAATATTGATGCCACTTTGCAGCCTCAGCTTCCCCGGATACCCTACCACTCATAACGTACGGTATATGCGGTACTTCAAATATGTGAAAGGAAAAACTTTTCGATACCAAAAAAAAAAAAAATAAATAAATTAAGTATTAAAAATTTCATCTCTCAACTTTTGCTCATTATGAATGGGAATATTATTCCAAAGGGATGCCTCCTTTTATATACGATTTTTATAGCATATTTATATTATGTTTGATATAAGAAGGATGCACTTACATTTCAAGGGTCTCCTTCCTTTTACTTAACTTTAGTTTAATTTTTAACTTCCACAATTTTAAATTAGTTTCCATTAATTCTGAAATAAAAATTCGTACAGATTATAAAAAATGATACTTTCTATGCCAAGGAAAGCTTAAAGTAAATAAGTAAATTTTATCCTTAATTAATCCTTTCAATATTCGAAAATAATTATTCAAAATTTTCAAATATTTTCTGCTTCTTATTATAAAAGATTGACATTTTGCGAGTAACTTGAAACTTCTTTGATGCCACAAATTGCAGGGTATCTTAAGGTTCTATAAGCCGCTCCCCATAATAACCACGATTTTTTTAACTATTTAAATAAAAAGTGGAGGAATAGTGATGAATATCTGGAAGTTAGCTGGCCGAGATTAAAGGAATGCTCCCCATGGAGTTCGGGTGAATTTGGGGTTAAAGTTTTCATGTTTCACCGGGGATTTTTACACGGCGGATCATTCAACTTTTAATTGGCTTGGGACTCACGTTTCAGGTTTTGGGCTCTGGTTGAAAGTTGGTAACCGTATCCACAGGCTGACCACATTCCATGACTATATAACTTGTAACTATTTCAAAGTTTACTTTTGCACACTTTGAGCAGAGTTGAGCTTTGTGTTATTGTTGTTATTTGACTGCTGCCTTCGTTTGTATCCTTGCGGTTGAGATCTGAATGTTGGTTAAGGACTCAGCTCTATGATAAGCTATCATACCCACCGGCTACTGGGCTAACAAACTGTCACATTTGACATTCAGGGCCCAGCGACTCTTCCCACTGGTCAGGTCCCAGTGTAGCTGCTCTTTCCCGAAGGACTTCAGTCTCTCAGTTCAGTTTGTTCCTTTCCCCCACCGCTCCACCGCTCCACTGCTTACTCTTCGTCTTGTACTGTTTTTTTTTCAGATCTTTTCCTGTTCCTTTAGCTATCCCTGTTAATTTTTTTCCAATGCCTTCATCTGCGGTTGCTTTTTGCTTCCACTGCCACTACATTCCCCGCTGCAGTTCCTTCTCTGGCGCCCGGCCCCCCACCCCCCCCCCCCCCCTTCTGACTGTTTGTTTCTTCCGACAGTTTTGAGTCCTGTTGCTTGTTTAATTGTTAGCACTGCAGGATATGGAACGCCATTTTCCCGCAGCTTCTCCTTTACTGCTGTGCCCTCTTCCGCCTCTGCTCAAACTTCTGGTTGCACTTTTAAACTGTCCATGGCTCGACTTCTGGTCCCAAGTTTCTGTTGGGATTCAGACGGGGAGCTGCGGATACATTAAGTAACCGCCAAGTTGCAAATCACGGTGTCAGGTCGCAGCTTGTGTAATTAGCAAATTGTGTCACAGCCAAAACCTTGGTATAAGAAAGTCCTGGCTGTATTTAAATGAGCACGGCACATCGCCTGGAATCCTGCGATTTCAGCCCCAAATTTTTTGTAACTTGAAATTTGGGTGAAGCTGAGAAAAGTTTTGTTTAGTTTGTGGAATTTTATCGATTTTTTTTTTTATTTTTTTGTTGTTGGGAAATTCAATTCCCTTACAAGTTCTGGTTTGTAAGAGAGAGAGAGAGAGAGAGAGGGGGACAGAGCTACGAACTGAATGCAATTCAAATTTCAAATTAATTGTTTTCCAACTTTCCAATTAAATGGAAAATATTTCATTTGAAATAATAAAGTAAATTGAAGATAAGAAAATTAAAAAAAAAAAAAAAACAATATTTGAATTGTAATTTTCCAGGAATAATTTAATTCTGACAACTGTTGTCAAAAGGATTCTCTCCTTTAATATAAGTATTTATTTGCCTAATTTCAATAAGTCGAAGTCGGAGGGAAAATAAATTAATTTCATCAGCCTTCAAATGTGAAGCCTGTGAACACAATAGTCCTGAATAAACAGTGCTTCCTTTCCTTCCTTTGCAACACAAGTACACTGTAGCAAGATAAATTTAATACTCAGAGTTCTTGGAACTATGATCTCAAGGACATAAGAAGCTCTGCATTTAAATTGACACATGTGTTGAGCTTGTTTGTCCCTCCAAAGGCAGAGTTGATGTTCCACCTGTGCGGCAAGTTCACGGGAGTCCCTTATTTTAATAGCTACAAGGGTATTATAACAGCAGCAGCAACAACAACAACAACAACAATAACAAATTCATTACAATAGAATAGCCCAGAAATGAAGCTCCATTAGAGGCACTGTCCCTATTCCCAGAAGCAAAGATACCCGCAACCCATGGCGACAATGTCAGGTGAGGAGGAATCATAGATTCCTGTCAGTTGGTGACGGGAGAGGATGGGAGTCCGAGGAGTCGATGCTATCAATGCTATGCCCAAAAGGACATTACGTGTAAGCACGAATGTAACAACCAATAAACAGTTTCTTCTATCGTTGGTTTCCCTCGTCTTCCTTCGTGGAAACGTCCTTAAATTCTCACCGTTAAGCGTTGGGCCAATTTCCTGTGGGTCCATTCTCTAAGCCGATGATAAATTTGAGAAGGGACTCGGACCATTGGAACGTACATACGGGATATTTGTTAAAACAAACAGAAGACGTATGTAAATTGAATTGCAGCACAAAGGACGAAAGCGAGAGAGACGCGAGGATTTCAAGGATTTCGAGGGACTCGAATTGGCTTAAATGTGAAATATTTGATTGGCAATTCAACAGATTTCTTTTGATTATTTCATAATTTAAATAGAAAAACGGAACAAGTTGCCATTGGATGATAAGTCCGACAGCCCAGGCGTCCAGGAGGCCAGGAGCCACCGTGACACAAAAGGATATGCGATAATCTACTTAGATATTTAGAGCTCCCTTCGTAGAACACAAATCAAATGAATTTTTCATCAAGCCAGGACACTCCATGGAACGTGCTGTAGGGTATTAGATGGCTTTGACATTGGGTGTAACGACCCAGGGAATTCTTTCTATTTTTCACTTCCTTTCAAACGCTTCCTTCCTTGGGGTAGTACAATTCGTTGTTATTTGTATTCAAGGGTAACGCGCTGTGAAGGAGCCCGGAATATAAATATTTTAGGATCACGAGATAAAAACAATTTCTTTAATTTCATTTATTTTGAGACCAACCCCCCAGCTTGCCTCCTCTTAACCCATTTATGAGCTGAGTTAAGGCCACGAGAGTCGTTGGTAATTTTCCGATTTCATTTGTATTTCCCTCCATTTTGTCCCCCAAGGACCCCGACTTGGCATAGAAATCGTTGTCGCATTCAATTTCTTCTAATTTTCTATTTTTAGAATTATCATAAAATTTGAATTTTTTGTTTTTATGTTTTTGGTTTTTTCCTTCTCCTTTTTACTCCTTTCTTCTCCCCCCTTCAATTTAACTAAAGCTCATTGAACCATGGTCAACGTCAAGGCTGATGGTTAATTGCTGAGTGGTGAGTGGTGAGGGGTGAGTGGTGAGGGGTGACTGGCGAGGGGTGACTGGTGAGGGGTGAGTGGCAAGTGGGGTGAAGAGCAAAGCTAAATTTAATTTTGTTAATGAGCTTGGTTTGTTTAATATTGGCGCATACAAGTTGAAAGTTTCCTGCCCCACAAACACACACACACACACACGCACACAAGCACACACAAATGTATAGAGTGACAGAAGGAGGTTGCAGCATTTTCCAGCATCACCACCTCCTACTCCCACATCCACTCCTCCACACAACAATCCCCCAAGGGGGACCCACAAAAACAGTTGAGTCTTGCGACGCACAAAAACACCAACGCCATGGCCCAACTCTGGGGTAAGCCCCAATCCGTGATGTCAATTCCCATTCTCGTTTTTTTAAGTGCCACACATCAGTGGGCTTTCTGTATGTCAATGCTGTGTGTGCGTCTGCACTTTTTAATTCAAAATATTTATTTGCATGAGCTTATGTACTATTTAGTATATTGACTTAATTGCAGGATCATATATATACAGATATGTGGTATATATGTGTACAGATATATGCACATGTATCGGGACTATTAATCCACATATAAATCCGGTATGCAACCAAAGGTGCAATCATTTTATTACTGACACCTTTGATCTGATCTGAGGGCAGTACAGCTGGAAGTGTCCTGGTGCTCAGTGGGCAACCCATTTACAGTCCGAGTTTATCCCCCTCCGACAGAGAGGGGCTCCAATTAGCGGAGTCTGACTAGGTTACTATGGAAGCAGTTGTGATCGACATGGTACTGGGTTAGATGACAGTCTAGCTCCTTGTGCTTACACTTCATCCGTTTGGCTACTTTGGATATTAATTTTCTTGGGTTCTCTTTCTCCATTAAAGAGTCCTTTTTTGAAAACCTCTTTTTCTATCTTAAGGACCAGAGCGCACTTCTTATTCTTTTGGGCATTTGTCTGGCTGTCTCTGTGTATGTACAGTGAGCATCCCTTTAGTTGCCCTCTTGCAGCTTTATTGCTCTGTTAATAGGATCTGAAAGCTCAGCGACAGTGCCTTTGGTCCTTCGAGTGTCATGGCGTTACGTCTCACAGTAATCTTTTTCTGCTGCTCATATTATCCAAGATGCTGTGCAGAAATGAAATGCCATGGTTAATTCCAAGGAATGAAGTTGCGAGCTTAATAGAGTAGTTGGTCCTATGGACTAGTTGGTTCTAACTTTTGAGTTAATACGCGGATGTGATCAGTGATCCGTTAGCTTTAAACATTGGATGTTCAAGAGGCCAGTTTACCAGCTCTACAGCCTACGCCTTATAGTCGTCGGTACTGGACTTCAGACTCCCTGCGCCAGAACCCTTAAGTTGGTAACAATAACTATTTACATATTTACCCCACTGTAAGGGACACCCATCGAGGTTATATGTTGAAATGAGAAGTCTCCCGAAACTCTTCCAGACATATTCTGGATTTGATAAGATTTTTCATTTAAGCTATCGTTTTCGGATGGTAGAAGCTGTTACCAGAGACGCCACGTAAGGGCAATCGAGTATTGACTGGCCCCGAGCTCTTTTCAGGTTAGAACAGACCATACTTTGTCATTCAGGCTCTTTCCTGTTATCCATAAAGCCTGTTCCTGTTACCCACAAAAAGATCTCATTCTTTAAACCGCCACACCCATTTCTAGGTTCCCTGTAGATCATCCCTAGACTCTCGTCTACAAATCATCAACGTTAACTCAGCAGTCGATAGAAGGTCGCAAATTCATGCCTATGACTACAATTGGCATCACTCGTGGCATCCTAATTAATTGTGCACATTTGGTAAAAGGATGACTGGGGAAGGGTGAATGGACTTCGGAGAAGGAGTGGATGTTGGATAGACAGTGGGATTGGGAGTGAGAGTGGGGAAGGTGATGAGGGTGAGAGTGGGGGGTATTTTTTATGGTCCCCGATAGGCAGGTCCTGTTGGATGGCATGTAAATGAAGTCGGTATTGGGTACATTTCCGGCAGGAGCATCATTACCATTAACTGTCCTGGTCCAAATGGGTGGCATTTGTTGTGGTCGTTGATGGGCGGAGAAGCGCGGGCGAAGGGAAATCAAAGGCAAGACCGAAAATCGAAACCGGAATAAATTAATATCTTAACGGTAAATGCGACCAGCAACGGGCGGCTTCTCCTGTCGCTTGTGGTGTGTCCAAATGGGTGCTCCACGTGACTAATGAAATTATAAATGGGCAACGGTTATGAAGTCAATCGATCTCCCCGCTAATAATGTGGATTTCATTTGCAGCCGCATCGGTGGCCGTCTCCTCGTGGACCTTGGTGGCCATTTCCTGCGAGCGATACTATGCCATTTGCCATCCGCTGAGATCCCGCACCTGGCAGACCATTAATCATGCCAATAAAATTATTGCCTTCATTTGGCTGGGGAGCCTCCTCTGTATGACTCCCATTGCCGTCTTCAGCCAGTTGATACCGACCAGTCGCCCAGGTGGGTTAATTGCAATCCTCAAGAAATCCCCAAACCCCCTTTTAATGTACTCCATTTGTAGGGCTGCGCAAGTGTCGGGAACAGTGGCCAGCCGGCTCCTTGGGATATGAGCGTGCGTACAACATCTTCTTGGCTCTGGCACTGCTCGTCCTTCCACTGCTGGCACTTAGCTTCGCCTACCTGTTCATCACCCGCACCCTCTACGTGAGTATGCGCAACGAGCGTGCCATGAACTTTGGTAGCAGTGGCCCAGATGTCAGCCTCACGACCACAACAAGCGGCAGCATTCACACTGGACTCAACAGCTCCAACCGTCGATCCAATGGCACCTCAAATCAGATGCTGCGCCTGCAAATGCGTCAAGGCTTTGGCGGCAGTGGACCGGAAGCCATAGCCATCGATGGCACCACTCAACTGGACATGCTTCTACAGCAGCAGCAACCGTTTGGCGGCTCGCAGTATTACTACGGTGAGTTGCGAATATCCTTTAAGGCTAAGAGCTCTATTCAGGCTATTAGCATTTAATCTTAGACTTAGGAATCTTTGTCTTCAAGGATACTTTGAATTACTTTAAATATTAACCCAACTTTGTTTAACTATTCATTTAATCCTTGTCGGAGTCAAGGAAGCAAACTTCATCTTTCAAAGTGTCTGAGGACGAAAATAGTTTCTCCTTGTGGTGGCGCCACTAAGCCCCGCATAAGTAATAACTTAGTTTAAGGGAAGTGCTTGCGCCTATTAGCTAAATAGGTAGCTGACTCCTTGGAATCCTTTCAAGCGCCTACATCAGAGATAAACTAAAATTAACGTTTTACTTGGAACGAGGAATAAGGCTCTTCTTGGATTTGTGTTGCGAAATACCAAAACCTTACTAACCTCAAGGAATGTCCATTATAGTATCCTGCAGAAGGAAGGGAACAATTGGAAAACTTCCTTGATCTGAGAATAATTACTTGAAAAGGAAGGCAGCTGAGTTTATTGAAATTTATAAGGATTAAAAAATACTAAGAAATTTATCCTATGACATTTGGTCCTTAACAAGTCAATAGTTGTTCCTTTTTAGGGGCAGTCCTATCCTAGGGTTATCCTGTTTAATTACATTCATTGATTGATTTCTTAAATATTTTGCTTTAAGACTTATTTCTTGTCAATTAAATTTCTTAATTTAATTCTGAGTTGTAGGGAAAAAGGACCTGATTTCATTTAAGTTACCGAGCTATTTATTTTATTTTGCCATCAGGAGTCCTTCCAACAGTCCCCCCCACAGAGATGCATGTGAAGCACACGCATTGAGTGAAGTTTTTTGTGCTGCCTTTAAGTTGACCAGCATCGTTAAGGATATTTTTTTTCGTTATCGAATTTCGCAAGAATTTCTCATTTTCGTAATCCCATACAAAAACTGAGCCAATAACAAAAATCCTGTAACAGGAAATTGCTTGACAAACAAATTTCTGAGTTGCTGTTTCAGTTGCTGCAACTCGTGGCAACTTTGCCCCGGCAACCGCCTCCTCGTTTCCGGTGGCATAGCAGTCGACGTGAGGCGAGGCCAGAAAAGGCGAGAAGAAGTGATGTGGATGTGGGGATGCAAGGATGTGGGGATGCGAGGATATGGGGATGTAAGGATGTAAGGATGTGAAGATGTGAAGATGCCAGGATGTGAGGATGTGAGTTTGAGTCGTCTACCATGCCCACACAATTTGCATTTTTCAACGCACCAAAAGAGTACCAAGGGTACAGCAGTGGTGGCAGGATAACGACATTACTCATACGCAATATCGGACAGTCGCAGTGGCAACAAATGAGGCGATAAATCGCACAGTCCTGCGATTCAATTTGATGTGAGCAAGTGATAACTTCGGTTGAGGCGCTCGAAAAGCTCCCAATGCTGTTAGCTTTAAGTGCAGCCCACACAACTCGTCCTCAATGGTACAGCAAAATGAAATCCTTGCTATTAAAACGTTAAGTCCTTTGCCGAAGTGGAAATAGTCACATCTTTAAGGATAAGGAGATTAATCGAAAATTGTGTAGGAACGAAACGATTCAAGAGAAGGAAAAATTGTGTTTTCAAGTACCACTAAATGGTCCTTTTAAAGAGAAAGGATTTCTTTCGTTGACCTCATTCAATTGAAAGGAGCTCAAATAACGGATTTACTTTTAAAGTGCATAAAATTTTCTAGAAATTCCACGGAAGCCTTTTTACTTTTAGCAATTCCCTCAACAGTTGACCTTTTGCACTTGGCAACTTTAACTTAATTTGCTTTTCCTTTCTCTGTCTCACTTTCTCTTAATTTCTCTCCCCCCCTCTACCCATCTACCCTTCCCCACCGTCTCTGCCCGTGTCCCGCTTATTTTGCATGATTGCGCCATTAACAAGTAAACAGAATTTGCATATTGGCATAAACTTGTGAATATTTCGAGGGACTTTAATGAGGAGCCCCAACACATACAAAGACAATAAATTATCACAGGGTGCACGATCGCAGAGGACCCACAGGGTGCTTCAAATTGATGCTTGACTTAAATGTACACCGCTCGACCGCATCATCAACATTCGCATCGCAGTATCTTTTTTCGATTCTCAGGACATGGGAAAAGGGTTCAAGTTAAATATCTTAAATTATTAACGAGTGGAGCTTTTAAATGCTCGTTAAGTCCCGCTATCCCGCCCACGGGGCATACGCAAATTACAGGGGGGGTTTGGGGTCAACGACCCCTCGATTCCCTCTCCACTTCAGGGACTTGGTGACACACTTGCAGCCGTTGCCTTTCCAAACGCAATATAACAATAAATTTTGTTAAAATTTGCAAAAGTCCCAATCCACACATCACCAACTTCCAACTTCCCACCCCACCCCACCCACAGCCACAGCCCCGGTAAATGCAATTTACGACCATCACTTAACATTTTGTGTCATAAATTGCTATGAAAACGGGTGCTCGGCTGCGTTCCTTCCATCAGGGGATCCACCGGTGCATAGTCACAAATAGCAGACAGACATGCAGCTCAGAGCTCATAGAGTTCAGCTCATCATTCAGCTAGTCCGCCAGTCAGTCAGTCGGGAAGTCAGGCAGTCAGTCAGTCAGTCGGGAAGTCAGGCAGTCAGGCAGCCAGGCAGTTAGTCATCTAACTAGCAGCAGCCCAACTGCGCGGCAAATGGCAAAATGTTTTATTACCGCCCCCATGGCGCGTGTCCTGGCAATTTGCATAAGCAAGTTCCATATAATTAGAGCCTTACACTCATATAATATCATTCAAGGAACGCCAGTGCTCATCCTTAACTACGTTAACTCCGTTAAACACATACTTGTGGACATAATAATGATGAGCGCAAGTGCTTCAGACTTGATATACCGCCGAGCAGGGGAGCAGGGGAGGGGGGAAGGAAGTCAGTGCCTTATTTGAATAATGGTTAATATATATATATATATATTTATATATCCATAAAAATTAAAGGAGCTCTCAAGGAGCTGACATCATTCACTGAAAGAAAGTGCGCAGTTTTAAAACCGTGTCAAGCTCTGCCTACTCTGAGCACAGGATTCAGAGATCCTTCCGTCTCTTTTTAGACTATGAACAACACATAAATCGACTTTTGATCGAAATTTATATCTGATTCAATGCTACAAATTGGAATATCGGATGGAAGTCCTGGGTTAACGCTTTTTGAGGGTAAGCGAGATGCCCCCTGTGCTTGCCGTCAAGAAGGTGACCGTCGACTTCTGGACGGGCGGCTGTCCTTGTTCGGCCAGTCGCACGTTGTAGGACTTGAGGAGCGTTGCTAGAGCAGCCTTGGTTTGCGTCAAGCCCAGACGCATGCCCGGGCACATACGTGGACCGGCGCCAAAGCCAAGAAACTGGCAGCTCTGCGGTGGTTGCCGCAAGAACCGCTCGGGTTGGTAGGTCAGAGGCAGCTGGTAAATCGAAGGATCACTGCAAGTAAGAAGCAGAACCTAACATCGATCTACTGCCCAGATAAACACCCACTTACAGGTGTATTGCTTGCACAGGAACTATCAGAACCATGTCCGTAGGAATTGTAACTCCTTTGGAGTCCTCGTTCCACTGTCCTGACAAGGTGAAGGACTGCGTGCAACGCTTCTGCAGCGCTGGCATCGCAGGATGCAGACGCAATGTCTCAAAAAGTGTGGCCTCGACATAATGAAGCTCCTCCAAAGCGTCATGGCTCATCAAGTGTCCGTCATAGCGCTGGGCGACTTCATCCAGTTCGTCCTGCAAATGCTGCTGAATGGAAGGATTAAGAGCCAACTCGTAGAGAGTGAAGGCCAGCAATGAAGCTGAGGTCTCATAGCCCTCCAGAAGCAAGGTTGCCGCATGACCCTCTATATCCAGATCCCGTTTGCCCTTAATGCCATTCAGCAATGTGTTTCCCTCGCTCCTGGAGGTGGTGAGCTTATGCAGCCATCCCTGGATTGAAAGAGGAACATATCTGAAGGCAGAAGAAGGAAGTTGCAGCTCCAAGTCATTGAATGGAACAGTTCATAGTCGAAGTCCGCTTGTAACCCACCGATGTTGTAGCAACCAGCCGAGGAACGGGGAGTGCAAGAGAGCAATGGTTTCCAGCAGACTCCAGGCGCTTGGCTGGAACAAAGGCTCCAGTAGGGAGAGCCACGGGCTATTGCGTCCATTGTCAGTCCCCGTCAGGCATTGGGCATCCAGACCAAACACGGCAGAGGCAATCACCTGCAACGTGTAACGCGTGGCCAGTTCCTTGGCCTCGAAGCACTGGTCGAGGCTCAGCCGCTGGGCAACAAACTCCTCCAGCTGATGGCAGGCGGCAACAACATGGGGCAATGCTGACCGAAGGCGATGGGGCGTAAAAAGTGGAACCAACTCAGCGCGACGTTGCCGCCAATGGTCACCGCAGGCCACGAACGGATTCTGGGCGGCCAGAGGATCGCGTCGCACGTCAAGGTAAACTGCATTGTCCGCACAGCTGGGAAAACTGCTGCCGATGAGTAGCTCTCGGAGCAGCTGTTGGTCCCGCACCAATATGGCTGGTGCATTGAAGAGCCGATATATGCCCACATAGCGCACAGTCGCGTACTCACTGTAGATGAATGAATAAGCTCATAACTGATGTAACTCCCGGTATGTCCCCCTCCTCACTTGTACAGCCGCTCGTAGACGTCACCGTAGGAACGCCAGCCGAAGGCAAAGTCCAGCATGCTACCAAACACTGGGCAGCCCCAGGGTCCAGCCACTCCTCTGCGTTGCCAGTAGGTGCTCTGCCAGGCCACGTACCCAATGGCAACCACTCCCCAGGTGAACAGCAGCAGCAGCAACCACATCGTCTTCACTGATATCCAGGACTCAACTGTGTCCACCAGCGATAAGAAACTGGCTAATAAGCAGCGTCACCCCTCATTAGAGTCACGCCAGTCGTCAATTAGAATTCCCAATTTTGTTTACTAGTGTTTCAATTTAAGTAACTTTAATATGTGCCCGTCAACCCCACCCATTAGACACCACTGCCCGCGCACGCAACGGTAAACACACATCCGTCCGTATGCAAATATATGTTCCATATTTCTCCATTAGGCGTCATGCGAGCTTTTATTGCAAAATTAGGTTTTGATTAACGGTTCAAATAATTTGTTCAAGCAAAGGCAATTTTAAAGAGAGTACTCGACCCCTAGATACCCTCTAAGGACATGTAGGGACTTGTAAGGACATATAAAGACATGATTCAGAGCTTGGAAGGACTGGAAAAGTGATTAACAGTTTGATAAATGGAAGATTTATTTTTTTAATATTTAAAAGGGAGTCTTCATAAATTTCAAGGATATGCGATCTTTAATTACCATTGATAAAAATAAGGACTTTTGTCTACAATGTGATGCAAAAAATATGTAAATTTAAACTGCAGTAAATTAAATCCTTTTAAGCAAATATCCTAACATCTCAAGCTATCTAAATGTCCCATTAATCCCTATAGCTAAATCAATCATAATTTTATTTAATGCAGCTTGACACACCCTACTTTCCGGAATATAGGAATTTTGCTTATATCATTTCCGCTTTTAAAACATGAAAAATGTTTTCAGCACGCAATAAAATAATAATTTCCATTTCACTACTTAAATTATTATAAAAGTTTGTAAATAAATAAAAAGAAAATAAAAAATAAATAATAAATAATAAATAATAAATAATAAATAATAAATAATAAATAATAAATAATAAATAATAAATAATAAATAATAAATAATAAATAATAAATAATAAGTAATAAATAATAAATAATAAATAATAAATAATAAATAATAAATAATAAATAATAAATAATAAATAATAAATAATAAATAATAAATAATAAATAATAAATAATAAATAATAAATAATAAATAATAAATAATAAATAATAAATAATAAATAATAAATAATAAATAATAAATAATAAATAATAAGTAATAAATAATAAATAATAAATAATAAATAATAAATAATAAATAATAAATAATAAATAATAAATAATAAATAATAAATAATAAATAATAAATAATAAATAATAAATAATAAATAATAAATAATAAATAATAAATAATAAATAATAAATAATAAATAATAAATAATAAATAATAAATAATAAATAATAAATAATAAATAATAAATAATAAATAATAAATAATAAATAATAAATAATAAATAATAAATAATAAATAATAAATAATAAATAATAAATAATAAATAATAAATAATAAATAATAAATAATAAATAATAAATAATAAATAATAAATAATAAATAATAAATAATAAATAATAAATAATAAATAATAAATAATAAATAATAAATAATAAATAATAAATAATAAATAATAAATAATAAATAATAAATAATAAATAATAAATAATAAATAATAAATAATAAATAATAAATAATAAATAATAAATAATAAATAAATAAATAAATAAATAAAATAAGGCTATTCTGATCTAATAGAAGTCCGTAATTTCTTACAGCTGACGGATACGCGCACGGCGGAAGCAAACGGCGTCTGTTCAGCAGCTGCGACGGCAGGCGTCACCTTTACTGCATGCGCAGTGCGTCGGTCAAGTCTTTGCGCCAGCAGCAACAACAGCAGCAGCAGCAGCAACTGATTGCATCCGGCGATTGCTGTGGTCGCATGCAGCGAATACGGCACCAGCAGCAACAGCTGTACATGAGCGTGGCGACCGATGGGGAGCGTCGGAAGTCTTTGTCCACGCCCAGTTTACGAATCACGGAGGCAACATTACGCAGGTGAGTGGCAGCTGCAAAGGATTGGGTGGACATGCGGCTAAGAGTGAAAATTACTTATCGTCTCAGGTCCAATGAAAGCAAGAGCCTGGAGAGCAAGAAGCGTGTGGTGAAGATGCTGTTCGTCCTGGTGCTGGAGTTCTTCATCTGCTGGACGCCGCTATACGTGATCAATATGATGACCATGCTGATTGGACCCGTCGTGTATGAGTACGTGGACTACACGGCCATAAGCTTTCTACATCTTTTGGCCTACTCCTCGAGCTGCTGCAATCCCATCACCTACTGCTTCATGAATGCCAACTTTCGGCGCGCATTTATGGACACATTCAAGGGTATGCGGCTGTACGATGGTGGACGCTTCCGGTTCTGCCGGCGTCGTTCCAAGAATGAGACGAACCTTTCGGTAGCTGGCAATTCCATAGCATTGGCCAACTCAGTCATGTCCAGCCACACGATACTGGAGAGTCCACGACTTTGAGCCAGTCGACGCCTGTGTCAAAGGACGCGGCATTTAGAGCGTATCTCTGACCAAAGCAAGGACATAAAGGTGGTTAGGGAGAGGGAAGCGAAGGAGGCGAGACCAATGGAAACGGAATCGCTGTAAAGGCATTTTTAATGCAAAAGTTTGTGATGAGTTCGAAACTGAAACTGTGGTTGTCAACGATTCTACAAGTAAGTTGTGTTTGGTACGGATCATATATATATATAGATATATATATACTGAAATATGATATATATATATACTTATCGTAATTAGGTTTCTGCCGCACTAAGAGTGGAAACTTACATATAGATATTCTACTCTTAACTGTTTTTTTTTTCTAAACTGTTGCATAAATCTAATTGTTATGTGTAAATTGCTGGACATGTCCTTGCCGGTGTTTCACTGGCTGCGTTTCAATGTTTATACAATAATATATAGATGTAATTGTAATATTTTTTTTGTACTTGTATTTTTAAATGTGTAAACAATAAACAATAAGATATTCACTTCAATCCTGTCAGATCAGAGATTGACACTCACTTTGAGACTCCAAAGATTAGCCCCACTCAAGTTTCAATATATATGGCATTAACTATCAGTCAAATTCTGAATAACTAAATGTGAACACCCTTAATATAGAAAGTCGTTAAAAGTAGCATTGATCCTTTACATGTTGTATACCCCCCACCCCTCCCCCCTTTTTAGAGTCTAAAATAGTCGTTACTCCCCTGAAGTATCTATAATTTACATCGATTGAAAGTTAAAGCCAGATTATTTATAGAAAATGGCGTGTTTAAAACCGTCCATACACCCATTCGACATCTACCTAGGATATTACTAAAGGTCTGAAACTTCTAGAAGGCTTGTAGAGTTTAATATTATTTTTTATTATCATAAAGTGAATAATCGAATCGTTTCAAGACTTTGATTTCATCGTTGCATCGTTTGAAGGCGTGGGCTTTGAATCTGTAGTGTAGTCGCCCTCGCAGAAATATTTACATATTTCAAATGTCCTTAAAAAAAAAGCAAATGAAATTTCAAAAAAATTTCCGAAAATATTACAAAAAAAATAATGTAAAAAGGTTGAACTCTTATTTAGAAATTAAATACCAATAAATGAAATCATAAATTTAAGCTTCGATAACAACTGACACATATACACACCTATACACACATATACACACCTATACACACCTATACACACATATACACACCTATACACACATACACACACTACAAAAGTTTCAGTATTTTATCCTGTACACTAATACAAAGTTAAGAAATGCAAATAATACGAAACTCATGTAAATGTTTTATGTAAATAAAAAAAAAAAAACAAACCCAAAATAAATATGTGAGTTTTGGTCTTAGAGAGAACATTTTTTTCGTTTGAAGTTTGAAGCTATTATAACTTCCCTCTACTATCAACAATACTTTACTCTTGAAAATTGCATTTGAATTTTTGAAAATTGATATTTGAACATTTTAATAAATATTTTTTAATTGACAATGAATGTGATGAACATCTGTCGACCATTTCGAATTTTCTGCCATTTCCCGCTGCTGTATTTAATTAAATCACATCCATGCACAATGGTATAAATATATATAAAAATAAATATTATATATACATATATATATATATATATATGTATATATATAATAGCAGTTTATTGTTTTTGAAGTCCTAAATATCTTCCGTTTAGCCGTTACGTTTTTCGACGCTGATACAATCAAATTTTGCACGCGTCGATGGATGAGAATCAATAATAAAAAAATGTTGCATACTCTTAGGCGGCGTCTGTTGAGATACAATTGAATTTTTCAGTAGTGGCAAAGGAACTACTGGAGAAGGATTGAGGCTAAGCGCACGTACGCTATTTATAGAATTGCTTCAATATATGAAGCTAATGAGCAGGGTATAAGTCCCTTTGGAGCTTGTGCTACTAGTATTCTAGCCCACTAGGGTCTATTGGCCAAGAGGCGGTGGGCAAAAAAGATGGCCATAAAGCTGTCAGACGCATTCAACGTATGTCGATGGACGGAAAGGCAAAGCAAAGAACATAAATAATGGCAATGATGGAGGATGTGTGTAAGGATAACGATGACGATGAGAACGAGGATGATTTTGCGTGAATGGATGAGCGTAACAAAGAAAAGGAAAAGGAAAATATATGCGCATGAGAAGGAAGAAGAAGAAGAAGAAGAAGAAGCATGTAGGGACATGTCGGATATCCCTTAGCTCAAAAAAACCGTTGTGTTTGTAAAGAGAAATCAATTGCCGTTGGACCATAGTAGATAAATTGGAAGCAATGATCTGACATATGTCAAGCGAAGTACATTGCCTGCGAGTGGGCGTGGCTCCACAGATATCGACCTTATTCGAAGACTTTAAAAATTCTACCACGTAATGCAACTAGGATAATTCTAGGATAATTCTAGTATATGTGTGCTTAAATATGTGGCAGGTTTTTAATCTTAGAAAAAACACAAAGTCCTTTCGCCCCCTACAGAAGCTATTCCTTGCCAAAAGGAAGTATTCCCACTAATGTAGTCAGCTTTGGAGATCCCTTTGTATTATGGATACAACCTAAGTGGTCCATGGCTACGCTTGGTCATGAGCAGCAGCTGTTGGAGCTCCTGGCATTTAGCATTTGCAAAGTCGTGCCTCGATTTGCCACAATTGCAATGGGTTATATGAGGGCATCACTTGGGCTCCTCTCCCCGCTCCATCTGAGACCTCTGCCATTGTCGGAGCAGATGACGTCAAACGGCCAAGTGTCCTTAGCTGTTGATGTTGTTGCCTGCGCCTACGTGACAATTACTACAGTTATTACACGTAATGAATACAACTACCGCATGCAAACAAAACAAAAAGGCAGGAGAGACAGCGGATACGGAGGCGTACACGGAGACCGGGACGGAGACGGAGAGACTGAGAGACTGAGGCTGAACGAACGCTGAGGCGCAAACGGCGACCGAGACTGAGACGGAGACTGAGACTGAGACGGAGACGGGGACTGAGATGGAGACTGAGACTGAGACGGGGACTGAGACGGAGACTGAGACTGAAACGGTGACTGAGACAAAGACCGAAACGGAGACCGAGACGGAGACGGAGACCGAGACGGAGAACGAGACGGAGACCGAGACGGAGACGGAGACCGAGACGGAGAACGAGACGGAGACCGAGACAAAGACAAAGACCAAGAGGAGGACAAACACTGTGGTGCTCTCTAGGTTGAGCGCTTGAACCACGGCTGCCGAGGGAGCCATCCAAAGGTTGTTTTGTCTTGATACAGCACCCAACTGGACAGTCATGAAACTTTCTTGGAATTGTAATCAGATCACGGCTAACAGTCGGAGACCTCCATTGATAGCCGACCAGCAACGTGAATGGACTCACTCATGTCGCCAGTTAATATAATCGCTGGGGTAAGATCGCCGATGGGTTTCGGTCGAAGGACCAAACGCTCTGTTGACGTCGTTCCAACACATTGACCACGACCCAAGTCATTTGTGTCACTTCCCAAGCTGCTCTAAGTGCATAGATAATGGCCAAGAAGGTAATGGGAGCCACTCTAGCTCCTATTTAGTCCTTGTTGCCATTGTTGCCATGTCCTTTCTGCGCCTTCCATTCCAATGCGCAAACATTGCTTACTGCTGCGTTGCTCCCCCTGACTAACTGCACCCACTTACCATACTCTGAAGGCCATTAAATATGTATGAAGCGGGTATATCGTGGACGTGTTACATGTGGGCGTAGGAAGCTCGGGACATGTGTACACGGTTCCTGCAGGACAATTGATGCAACTTCCTTTAAGCTATTCAAGCCCTTGCTCAATTGTCTTGTGCCTAGAGGAACTTTCGATGCGCAGGGTGTTTCATGGTCGGATATGTGCTCCCCCGTACATTGTTACTTGTTTATTTATGTATTATTTATTGTTTGCCGTATGCACGTGGTCCGGCTTGGGCAGGACGCCACATCCGTTTCACTTACAGCCTCCTCCATGTCCTGTGCCATCGCCTACTGCTGGCCAGAGTCCTTGGCCACTATTCGCGACAGGCGGACGACAATAGCCCCACCCATTAAGTCCGTAATATTATTAAAGCTGCAAATTGCTTTAAAAGCACTGCACTCCAGGTGCATCGTCCTGGAGAGTTTTTTGAAAGCTATTAGGAACTTCGATCGATGTGTTGGAGTTTTAATTGAGTTCAGAATCTGTTAATTGCATCAGCGCTGAGTCTTCGGGCCATCGATGCTGTAATTAGTTACATAAACAGCATAAAGTCAAGATCACTGATGACCGGACGCTGTTATATAACCCCCGCAGGGCGAGATTGTTGAAGTCTTGGATTTCGAGACGATTTCGAAATTGTTTCGAAATTAACTCGAAGACAATTTTTATACACATACTCAATATTAAATAACTTTCAAGTCTCGATTCAACAACAGCAACAACAACTATCGTAACCTTTTTAAAATTTCAGATACTACCTAACGGTGCCTGCGCCTGTTGCCATCGAGTATACGCACTGAGGGCCCGGACGGCGACCTTGACCAGTATTTTGTGTGTTGTCTTCTTTGTTTTTGGACTTTTTGTTTTGTCTTTGAGCCGAAGGCGGATTTGCGCAACAGACACGCCCTCTTTACCCAATTATACAATTGTCGCTGGCATTTACTTGACTTTCGATGTTGTAATCCCCGCTCCCCGCTCTCCGCTTACAGCCCTGCCCTGTCACCGACATCGGAAACGGGTTATTTGCATTGTATTTTCATTATGCTGTTTATCGGACGTAAATGCGAAATTTCGAAACCTCAGTTTCGGCTATTTGGAGAAGTTTCGCGTCTCATATCATGGAGTTGACCTTCGTGCACAGCGAAATTGTTATTCCATATATTCATTAATAATTTTATTATGTTTCTTTTCCCTCTCTTATTTAATATACCAATAAATTACGCTATGCGAATATTGAACGCATTCGTTTCAACTAAAATTGGTGAAAGTTCAGGTAAATATTTGAGAAGTTTATTAATAAAATACCTTGACGTTATTTCTAGACTTCTCAGCCAATACAAATTTCCGTCTCACACAAGGCAACTGAGCTAAAGCGCCCTCTAGCGCTCATATCATTCATACATCGAACCTAGCGAAGATCAGAATCAAACTCATCGTACGACGTCCCACAGAAGCTCAAACCCGGCTGGCACTTAAAAATTAAATAGTTTGTGGCTTCTTAAGAGCTGCTTAGTTTTAAGCTTTTAACTAATAAATAATATAAATTATTATATATTTTTTATTTAAAAGATTAAGTAGATTTTAATTATGCTATTAAACTTGCTATAATTATTTTGAACCTCATTAAATTCTTCTACTGAACAAAGTTCTTGTTTAAGTGAAAAACAAGATTAAAGGTACAGTGTATATCGGTTATATGCAAACTGCTTATATGCAAATATTGCTTAAAAGCAAAATAATGTTATTTTTAAACATCATCATAACATCACAATTATTAATTTTAATTGCTTAAAAGGAAATATCGCATATATGCAAAATTTTGTCTGCATTATAGATGTTGCATATAAGCGGTATCTACTGTATTTGTACATTCAATCAAAGGAGCAACTTTAATCACACAAGTGAATTGTTTTTCATGCGCAAATCTATTAAATCAATATCAAAAAGTCAAATATCTATCATAATTATATCAGTTTCAACAAAGAACTTTGAGTATCTAAGCTGTAGGCCAAGCATTGCGTATACGCAATGCTGGCATGTCACATAAGCCAGAGGCAATGAATGAAGCGCATTATAATGCCAATCTAATGACGCGTTAATTGTTAACTATTCAAATCGAAATGTGGTGATAAACAAATAAATAATTAAACCCCTGACATCTGGGCAGGCGACAATGCAATATGCGAGCCAAAAATCAAATTAGAACAAATAAGTGTCATTTAATTAATGCATTGAATGGGAGTAGTTAAGTGAGTGACATCGATGCATTGCCCTGCTGGGGTTCGTCTCCCATTATAATCTGATTGAAATAACAGTAAGAATAATAACAAATGTAAATATTTATATATTTATATATATTTAGGTATTTAGGTATTTTAAAGCGTCACTAATTGGTTGCACAACAGTCACCAGAGGAAAACATCATATGAATATGAATTCCGAATTCCCAATGCGGTCGATTTGATGACTCTCGATTAGGTGAAGGAATAAGTTGACAGACTGTGCTTGACTTTGAGATACTTTACAAACAAGTCTCACTGAACTGAATTCTGATTTCAAATGATCAAAATGGTCTTTGAACTTATAAATAAAAGCGCACATGCTACGAACAGTGCACTTTCCAGCGCTAATATTTTGTTTGTTGTTCGTTGTCGGGTCAACACAATTATTTATTTATTTACATAGGAATATTGAACGGGTATCAAATGAGACACATTCAAATACAAATAACGAGCGTGCATTAAGGATGACTAAGCTAACAGAAGAGACTTTCAGGCACCGAAGTAGAACTTGTTCAAATAACGCTTTAACGCCAAAAAGAAAAATAGAAAAATTTAATTAAATATATTAAGTTATATATAATAATTAATTATCAAAATAGTCAGCCGCGCATCTAGAAGGAACTTCAATAAGTTCCTAACAATTATCCTATTATTGCCCATTCGATGATTCATGGCTGACAGGACGATCAATCAGATAGGGAAACTTTCAAGGCATCAAGTGGAGGCGATCAATGAGACAGCCTGGAGCAGCGTTCACCTAGAGGATCATCAAGTCGATCACTGAGCTGATCTCAGATGCGAGATGTTATATAACTGGATTGATCATAATTAACTCTATGATGATCTTGGCGATCATTGAACGCCAAGCTGCGTGTATGGAAATCACTTAATGGCAAGCTCCGAGTGAGTCTAAAGTCTCTTAACTATTTCATTTAAATTTAAAGACAGTTGGTAACAAATTTTGTTCGACAAGAATAACAGCGTGATTGAGGCAGAAAATGTGCTGCCCTTACAGCCCCCAGCCCCCCAGTGCCCCTGTCCCCTGTTGCCTGGCCACCCGTCAGTCAATTCTTGGAAGTGGAGCTTACGAGTGAGCACACAATCAAAGCTATCGCTAAGGTAGCCAATGGACGTAAACAAGTTGAACGTCATGACACACCGCAACATCACGTTATCCGCAGGTGCCCGTGACAATGACCCAACGAGGGGTGTGAGTGTTGGGCTGGGCGCAATTTTTGGTGGTCGTGTCGAAGCGGGTGGTGCTGCTGCCGAGGCTGTGGGTGGTGTAATTTTTAGTAATTCGTTTCGCAGTTACAAAATAAATAAACAACTCAAACTCATTTCTGCTGCGCTCTGCAACTGCACACACGTTGTCAATGGATACAAGCGACGCCTTCGGATTGGACGACCGAATCGAACTTTAAATCAATAATTATTTTTTTTTTATTATTATTATGTATTGGGCCAATAAGCAGGAGCCATGTCTGCATTTTAGTCGACTTTAAATACTGGATATATCTATATTTAAGTTTTGTCTATATGACAAAATTCTATTTGTGGGTATTACGACTTGGAAATTTATTCCTGGAACTTCTCGCCGAAAAATTGTGAAATAATATAATAATAATATATAATATATAATATATAATATATAATATATAATATATAATATATAATATATAATATATAATATATAATATATAATATATAATATATAATATATAATATATAATATATAATATATAATATATAATATATAATATATAATATATAATATATAATATATAATATATAATATATAATATATAATATATAATATATAATAAATAATACATAATATATAATATATAATATATAATATATAATATATAATATATAATATATAATATATAATATATAATATATAATATATAGTATATAATACATAATATATAATATATAATATATAATATATAATATATAATATATAATATATAATATATAATATATAATATATAGTATATAATATATAATATATAATATATAATATATAATATATAATATATAATATATAATATATAATATATAATATATAATATATAATATATAATATATAATATAATATATAATATATAATATATAATATATAATATATAATATATAATATATAATATATAATAAATAATACATAATATATAATATATAATATATAATATATAATATATAATATATAATATACAATATATAATATATAATATATAGTATATAATATATAATATATAATATATAATATATAATATATAATATATAATATATAATATATAATATATAATATATAATATATAATATATAATATATAATATATAATATATAATATATAATATATAATATATAATATATAATATATAATATATAATATATAATATATAATATATAATATATAATATATAATATATAATATATAATATATAATATATAATATATAATATATAATATATAATATATAATATATAATATATAATATATAATATATAATATATAATATATAATATATAATATATAATATATAATATATAATATATAATATATAATATAGAATATATAATATATAATATATAATATATAATATATAATATATAATATATAATATATAATATATAATATATAATATATAATATATAATATATAATATATAATATATAATATATAATATATAATATATAATATATAATATATAATATATAATATATAATATATAATATATAATATATAATATATAATATATAATATATAATATATAATATATAATATATAATATATAATATATAATATATAATATATAATATATAATATATAATATATAATATATAATATATAATATATAATATATAATATATAATATATAATATAAAATATATAATATATAATATATAATATAATATATAATTATAAAGAGATTATAATAAATACTTGACGCATCCCCTAACTGTATCACTCAATTGCACAACCCCAACACAAACATACCTGTACACACTCACACACACACACACATGTGGGGTATTAAGAGGCGAGTAACCAATGCGATAATTAGGCTATAAATATATGGGAACAATGAGACGTGAATATATTTAGAATATATCAACAATTAGATACAAATACATAATATACTCGATAACTCGAATGATCGAATGAGCCGCTCCTCATTTGCATGTCAAGTCAATATTCAGATACCAAATAGGTCAATGGACATGAAAACAAGAGTAACCTTGAATACCAATACCCAACAACTATCTGAATCAAAACATAAACACTTGGGATACGCGTCAGAAGGCACGCCGAGGGAGCGGGGAGGCGGGAAGCAGGTGCGAGGGGGGGCAGTGGCTGATGGGCGTGAGGGGCATCCCAGGCTTGAGGTGCGAACGGAAAGAATCTGTTTTGGTCTTTCAGAATTTATACTGCCTTCTTTTTTTCTTCTCCTTCTCCTTCTCCTCCACCTTCTCCTTCGTCTTCGTCTTCTTCTTACAACTCCAATCGAAAAATTTGACTAATTTTCAATGGAGACCACAGAACGAAGACACCGAAGGTCGGGAGCGGGAGGAGAGACATGACGGCGCGGACATCACTTTTATTTTTTTTCTTTCTTTTTTTTTATTTTTTTTTTAGGCTTCATTCAAAGAAGATGGCAAAAAACCCAACGATCTTTCAGTCATAGCGTCCAAGAAGCCAGCCAAAACCAATCCACAACTAGAAGACAGGTAGTTGTGGAGGGGGGGGAGAGACGAGGGCTGGAAGGGTTCTATCTACAAATTGGCGATCTCGGGGCAGTTGGAGATGACACGTAATCCGGATATCTACGCGCTTCTCTCATTCACAGGTGTCTAGCCGCAGCCTGTTTTTATTTTTGTTTTTTTCAGGAATAAAAAATGCTATAAAATAACATTTGCTTTTATAGAATTTGCATTGTTTTATTGCGCTTATTATAAATGCCGAGTTTTGCATAATATTTTCGTAGTATTTGATCTTCTTTGTATTTGATTGGATTGGCGCAAATAAAGCGCGTTCCGCCTTAAACACTCACTCATAATTACAGCCACGGAATATTCTAATTTATTCTCGAGGAAGCTTAAGGCGCTAGTTGGGCCCAATGGCCACCCCAGAGCTCAGTGGTTGGAGGTGGTTGAACCCCTCCCTATAGTCATTCACCACACTCCTCGCTACCCGCCACCCTCCATCCACTCCTCGATCAGCACTCACCCCGTGCCATTCCACAGACTTCACACTACACACACCATATAAGGTCTATAGCCTGCACCTCGACACTAGCCTGGCCGTTATGGCGCAGTAGCAACAAGAATGCTAAACGCGAACCACTCGAGACTTGACTCGTGGACGTGTTGCCAACTTGGGGAGCTGAGGCTGGGGTTGGGTCCGGCACGGCGGCTAAGGGGGGCTGCGACTTGGACTGGTGCTGCGGCTGAGGTTGAGGTTGAAGCTGGGATTGATGTTGGCGCTGATGCCGATGCCGATGCTGATGCCGATGCTGTTGCTGTTGCTGTCGCTGCTGTTGCTGCTGCCAATGCTATTGACTGGGACTGGGGGCTGGGAGATGTCAGCGTCCGCTCTCAAGGTTGCGCCTCGGCTAAGGCATTCTATGGCGCATCGATTGACATTATATAATCTCCATCAGGTTGAGCGCCATAATACGTATACGTACCATCGACCAGCCACTGGCCGCCTACAAAGTTCATTGCTACCACTCGCTTTGGCGCGCAAACTATAAGATACTCAAGAACAAAACACGTTGTATCCGTATCTAACAGATACGCAAAAATACGCAAAGCCTCGTGCGTAGTAAACTCACACACTCCGCCACGCCTGCCCAGCTCATCTCTGGCGCGACTCGGGTGTGACGTACGTCGGCGGTAGGGCCACAAATTGGTGGCTGCCCCCCCCAATGGTATGAGTCAACCAGAGCAGACGGTCAGACAGACTGTCCGGCCGGCCTGTCGCTTCACGCCACAACAACAGGCAACAGGTTGAATGGCGCCCTAGACTCAAGCGCAGATCAAGCCGCGGCCCCAGCCCTAGACTCAGCCCCAGCCACAGCCTCAGCCGCAGCCACAGCCTCAGCCTCAGCCTCAGTCCCAGCCTCAACCTCAGCCTCAGCCCCTGCCTCAGTCTAATCTCCAATCGACGCCTTAGCTTCAATCGTGGTCTTTGGCTTCGGAAACACCCTTCGCACCCTTCGCTCCCCTCGCACCCTTCACTCCCTTCGCTGTGCGTTGATCATTTGTCGCATTTTTTTTATCGATTAATTAGGCGGCAAAAAGAGAAACATAAACAAAAGTATAAACAGAAAATGAAATGTCGCATTTTTTATTTTTAATACATTTTCATTTGAGTTTGTTTTCAGTTTCAGTCGGGCCCTTTACAGCCCCCCCTCCCTCCCCCTCTTCCCACCCTCTGCTGACAGTTTAATGAACTCCGCCGCTGCTGTTGTTGCCAACACCAAAATACGCACATTCTTCGCATATTTACGGACTTGGACATTTCTTTTCATTTTTATATATAAACTTAATCTACTACTTATAGCTGTTTTTTTTTTGGTATCTAAACGACTGTCCAGTGGCCCTACCCCCGCCCGGTTGGATACTCCAATTACGTAATGCGAAGCAAAACATTATTTTAGCTTGATTTTCCCGCCGGGTTCAATGAATTCTCAACATTTTCACACGTTATTCAAGCCAAAAAGGGTTCTCAGACATTTTTGCTTTTCTTTTTTCCTTATGTGAGACATACCCTGTAAGCCATCGATGGGAGCTGGCATATCAATAGCCCCCATCACTGTTATCACTCATATAACCAAAAATCCAAAAGCTCAGCCCTTGGACACTTGGAAGAAATGTTCTTAACATTGGATTAACATTCAACGCGCTGTTAAAGTCAGAGGATGGGAAATCTTAACAGACTTAAGACAGGAAAAAAGGGATGCCCATGGAATTGTTGGTATCTCCCGGCCTGGCTGGGTCACACGATGTACCTCATTATATGAAACACATTATTCAAAAATATTCAAAAACTGACAAACAGCTCGACGGACATGCAGTGAGAAATTGTGCTGACACTTGCACTTCGAGGGTCTTTCACGCCCGACATGAATGACGACGCAGCTCGGGACTTGGACTTGGACTTACATAAAAAACCACAAACAATTAACAGAAAGTCTGGAGGAGCGTCGAGTTTCAAAAACTTTGGACAAATACTTTCCGTAGCTCATTATTTTATTCATTCAGAGTCATTCGCTTGTAGTAAATTTAAATGAATTTAATTATCCCAGTAATGATCATTGGATGAGTTCGGCCTAAACGAGATAATTACCCATTGGCCTTCGATATATCGAAATTGGTATATCGATTTATATCGAAATTGGTATATCGATTTATATCGAAATTGGTATATCGATTTATATCAAAATTGGTATATCGATTTATATCGAAATATATATATATATACAAATAAATAGATATATGGCTATATAAAGGTATATATATATCTATATAGGAACTTTCTAAGGAAGACTCGCTTGGTCCTTAACTCATTTAACCCATTCATTGACTTTATTAAACGTGGCTTAAATAATTAATAAATAAAAATAATAATAAATAAAAATAAATAATTAAAAATAAATAAAATCACAATCAAACATCCTTTGATGACTTTTGTGTAGCGCATTGGGTAGTCGGATAACAGTGAAGCTGTGCCCGAGGTGCGACATGTTCCTTGGGCTCCCCAAGGCATCGATTTGTCAGTTCAAGTTCGCATTAATGAGTTCTCAAGGCCGCAAGGATGATGGAGAGTGCAGTGCAAACAAGACCACGAGCCGTCGAAAAAAAAAGAGGCCATGGAAGGGAGAGGGAGAATCGGGTAAAAAGAGTGGGGTGGGGGGAGGAACAAATAGACACGGCTGGGAGGAGAGCAGCTACTTGGTCGATGGTAGCAACGGCCAAGTAAACCTCAATAATTTATTTTTGTTTTCGTCGCCAATTTCATAATATTCTATTCAAGTCTCCCCACCCTTCTTCTCCTCCTCCTCCTCCTCCTCTTCCACCTCCAACCAATCGCCATAGAGACTCGGCAGAAGCGTTAGGTGCGGTGGGGGGGAGGGAGCTAAAATCTTTGATCCTCTCCTCTTGGCATCAATTCTGCTGTGTCATTTATTATTATATGATATTTATATTTTTCCAGGAATTCCTAATTCGGTTTTCAAGTTCAAGAGCACCCATTAACGCCAAAAGAACCATAGAGACAGCAACAACAAAAAAGCACCCTGTTTTGCATAAGTGTTTTATGTGCTCCCATGGCATACGACAATTTTACGCATTTCGTGCGTGGAACTTTCGGGAAAAAAACAAAAAAAAAACAAAGAAAAAAAAAAAGAATAAAAAGAAAAACAATTTAATATTGTTTACACCTTCGGATCGAAGTTAATGCGAAGACCAAAGCAATAACAAGTATCGAAGCTTAACTAAGCACGACCTGAAGATACCCTCTAAATGGCAGTGAAATACACATTATCCCAAGGATAATATACATATACAGAAGTTTGGGAGGCAGTGCGTTACAAGCAGTGCGTCAGGAGCTGTGTGAGATTACGATTAATTTCCCTTCAATATACCCGCTTTTGATATTAACAACTACAGGGTATATAAAAATATTAAGAGTTATAGTCTTGTTTATGTCCAACAAAACGAAAGGAATATTTTTTTATAAAAGAAGAAGAAGAAGAAGAAGAAGCTATAAAAAATATTATAGAATATTTTTAAAATAAAAGTGATAGTCCAATTAAGTGAACTTAATTATGTTTACATGGATAATTAATTAAAATTAAATAAATTAAATTAAGAACTGGAATCTATTTAACATTTAAAGCGAGATCACTTAATAAGGTATTTAATATTTTGAGACCTCCTTAATTCAGATAAAATAAAGTATGACTGATCTAAAGATTACCTTATATATATAAAGGTTCATCTATTGATCCCTATAAATACCCCATAAATACTTTAATTAATTAATTTATATTAATATACATTTCAAGCTGCAAATTGGTGTAAGCAAAAATCCAATATAAATAATTTATTAAAATATTTAATTATTATTAATTTGAATACCATTGAACGCTCAAGATCCCCAAGCATCAGGGATGCTCTTCTAGCTTGAGTGACGTCAAGAGCTGAAACTCTTTCCGGGTTGTAATTAAAAATGATTTCCTAAGTTCAGTTCCTTGCCCTCTGTACATAGGAGATATAATGCTTTCAATAGAAACAAAAAATCGAATGAATAAAAATCCCGCATACACAAAAGATTCAATTAAATTCTCTTTGTCATCGAAATGTTACCAGCTAATATTTAATTTAAGAATTAACTATTTTTTCCCCCCAGTTAATTGAGATCTTGTTAACGATTAAGTAGATGATTTTTGATGTCCACGCGCTCAGGAATTGAATAGGTTTTAAAGCGCATTTGTTGCTATTCAATTTGGATATATAATTGACAGTAATTATAATATTGATGATATTATAAAACCTACACAATGGCGATAATCGCTTGAAATGAAAAACCCGCCCACTGCCCCGACTCCCCTCACAGCCACTGCCAAGCGAACTGAAATTCCATTAAAGCTGCAAAAAGTAATCAGCGACAAAGAAAATAAAAATAATAAAAATAAATAAAAAAAAAAACAAAATAAAAATAAAAAAATAAATTTATTATTATTTTGAGAATATTTATTTATATTGGGAATACGCGTGTTTATCTAGCGACTATAATTAATAATGCAAAAATAATTGTTTACTTTAAGCGTAGAAAGTCTAGCTGTAGCTCCCTCTCACTCGCTCTTACCCACCCATCCCTATACCCATCCCCATGCTCAGTCTCAGTCGCAGTCGCAGTCGCAGTCTCATTCTCTGTCTCACTCGCGCTTGCGCTCTGCTTCCATCAGACATGCATAAAATATTATTTCGGTAAATTCAAGTTCTTTTTACTCTTTCGATGCCGCCGGCGGTGGCAAATTAGTTATTTATTGCAAATGTTTATATTGACATGTGGATGACTGTGTGTGCGTGTGTCCACATTTATATGGCTTTGCACGTGTCTGTGTGTGTGTGTGTGCGTGTGAGTGTAGGAATATGCATAGTATAGTATTTTTTACAAATGATGCTTTGTGTGGCTCCTCAAGGTCGCGCTATAAAAAGTATGCAAAAACAATTCTAAATATTGCATCACGAATAAACACACTGAAAAACGAAGTCTCAAAGTGTGAAATCAAATCCGCACAGCGAATATTGAATACTCTACTCTCTAAAAGAACAGCCAGTGAGATCGACTCAAGTTAAGCTCCATCTTATGTTATTTTAAAGTTTAATATTTAAAATCGAAATATGAATTATCGATCGATTTTTGGACTGTTATGAAATTCAATTATATTTCAGTTATATATTTATATTTTAATATATTAAATAATTAAATAATATTATAAATAATTTATAATAAAAAAAAAAATGATCCCAAATTAAATTTTATTATTATTGTTATTATCTTAATTTAAAATGATTTTAAGATTTCAATCATTTAATTTAATATTCGTCCTACTTTGACTTAAGAAAATGTTAGTTAATTGTATGATTTTTCTTAATATTAATTTATAACCAAACAAACAGCATAAATAAAATATTAATTATAAAAAAGTGACTCCAAGTGCCATAGAATATGAAATTTAAAATTTAAAATATAATATGTATTATTTTAATTCAGCAAAACGGATCTAAATCTGAATCTAAATGATTCAGAAAATATGCAATTCAACGGATAGTGGATTGCCCCAGGATTATAATATGATAATAATAAAAAAAAAAAAAAAATATATATATATATATTTATATATATAAAATATAGGACATATACAGTATTATGATATATATGAAATATATAAGAAGTGTTGATCTCTGAGGTCTCTGATTTGATCTATATGAATTATTATATTATATTATATATTTTTGAATTATTATATTATATATTATATATATGTAGTATATAGTTATAGTGATATGAGTTGACAGATTGTTTAACGACACATGGGAGCTTTCCTCTTATCTCTATATACACTCACACACACACACGCAGCCAAACACACAAACACATAGAAGGACATACGCACTTAGATTTGGCAAACGTGAGATATGAATCGAGGGACTCAGTGGAATTGGCAAAGGGTATGCGTACACGAGTGCGAAAGATAATCAGCAATGGAATAATGAAAGAACTGCGTTGTACAACTGAGGGGCGGCGGGGGACGAGGTGGGGAATGGGGTGGGAGATGGGATAGATGGGAGATGTAGGGGCGGCGGGGGGTAATGCTATTGCCATAATGTTGATAACTTAGAACGGAATCTGGGCACAAGAAGCAACAACAACAAAAAGGAGAACAAGAACAAAATGAAGAAGAACATAAAGAAGAAGAAGAAGAAGAAGATGAAGAAGAAGAAGAGAAGAAACAAAATAATTAAATAAGCGGGAATAACCACTTGTGCATTCATTTAAATTCACTCACGATGGTCGGAGTCACCTTAGTTATAAGTAGTATAATAAATAAGCATAGGATCGGTGCATACCCGTTTATACAATATCTGGGCAGATAATTGAGTAATATATGTATATATATATATATATACGATTGCTCCTATGTACGTGCTGGTTATGTTAATGGCTAAATTTTATATACATCTGATTTAGTTTAGATTCGAATCGCCTTTAAGGTAATGGCTATATTTTTTTTTTTTTCCACAAGTGCAGCTGATGGCGATACTAATGATGAGGATGATGCTGCTACAGATGATAATGATAATGATGATGATCATCATGATCATGATGATGCCAATGCTGACGTTTCTAGCTGGCAATTACCTCCACTGCGATCCGAAAACCAGTTGCTCGCCCGGCAGCTCAGCTCCCAGTGACTTTGCCTCTGAAAACTAAAACTGAAACTGAAACCGAAACCGAAACTAAAACTGAAACCGAAACCGAAACTGAATCTGCGGCTGAATCAGAATCAGAATCAGAATTTGATTCCGAATCTGTAGCTGAATTGGTCTCAATCCCTGTTGCTGCTGCCTCCGCCCTTCCTCCTTGCCGACACGATCTTTGGCTTCATCTTTGTGCCTCTGCCGCAGGCCACTGTCCACATTTTTGTGCACTGATTCATGTCCGGCATCCTTGACGCAGGAAACATTCACAGACAGAGGCACAGACAAAGGCAAAGACACAGGCGCAGGCACAGACAGAGGCAAAGGCACAGGCGCAGGCAGAGGCTGAGGGAGAGGCTGAGGCAGAGGCTGAGGCAGAGGCTGAGGCAGAGGCTGAGGCACATTCGTGACTGTACAAGTGTAGGCAACTATTGGGGGTCCGGGAACGGGAAGGGGAACGGGAGCACGGGAACACGAGAACGAGAACGAGAACGGGAATTGGAACTGGAATTGGAATCTGGGTTCGGGATGGGTTTTTGCCTAGCAGTCATTAGCCTCTGAGGACAGCTCTGCTCTGTAGTTCCTGGAAGCGAACTCTCGCTCTATGCCCATCTCCGTCTCGCGCCCTCACTTCATTTAACTCGCTCTCGCTCTCTCTTTCCCCCCATCTCCCCTTCTCACCTTCCCTCTCTCTCTCTCTCTCTCGCACTGTGGCGAACGTCTTAGTCAGAGGCTATCGATCTGTGGATCTGTGTCTGGGCCAATGACCGCGTCCAAGGCCGTGCGCAGTTTTCCTGTTCTCATTTTTCACGTGCCCGTCGCTTGCGTGTGATCCTTAAGTGGCCAACCTACATACGGGTGCCGCACGCACACACACACACATACAGCATCAGCAGCATAGTAGCAACATGCGATTAGTTTATTGTCCTGGCATAGGGCGTGGCATGGGCGCCGGATGAGGCTAGTGCATTGAACCCTAGAGCCAAAGCCCTAAGTGATTTCTGCCTGTTGCATGCATCTCGACACATCCCATTCTCAAGTTGCAGCTGTTGCTCTGGCGGTAACTGCAACTGTTGCTGTTGTTGCTGTTGTTGCTGTTGTTGCCGTTGTTGCTGTTGTTGCTGTTGTTGCCGTTGTTGCTGTTGCTCCTGTTGCATTGCCAGTTCAATGACTTTTTCGCCTACAACACTTTGTTGGGTCCGTGTGGCTGTACAACAATTTGCCATATTTATTGCTGTTGTTGTTGTTGTTGTCTTCGCTGTTGCTATGCTGCATTCGACAACTTGTTTACCCCCCCTCCCCCCTCACATCCCCACCTTCTCCTAAAATGCGTCCTCATCACCTTCACTTTTGTTATTCACACCTTTGGGTGCGTTTTTTTTTTTGGCCACAGCCTTGATCTTCCAGCCTCACATTTGGCATTTGCTGACGTTGTTGTTGTTGTTGTTGTTGTTGTTGTTGTTGTTGCTGTTGTTGCGGTTGCTGCTGTTGTTCTTGCGGTTGCTGTTGCTGTTGCGGTTGCTGTTGCGGTTACTGTTGCTGTTGCTGTTGCCGTGCAGGCATCAGTTTGAAGTTCGTCTAGCGAATTTCTAATGTTATGTGGCCTGGACTCAAACTGGATATGGGGCTGGGTCTGGCTTTGGGTCTGGGTCTGGGTCTGGCTTTGGGTCTGGCTTTGGGTCTGGGTCTGGGTCTGGCTTTGGGTCTGGCTTTGGGTCTGGGTCTGGGTCTGGGACATTCGGCCACTCGCACAGGCTTGTTTGCTGCACTTGACAGCATTGGCATTCTGCCAGCTTTGACCAAAGCAACGACAACAACAACAACAACAACAACAACCACAGCCAAAAAGCCTTCAAATATTTACACACATTTCAATTATAAAAAAATCATAATAATTTTGGCTTTATAATTATAATTATTATTATATGAAATTATTATATATTTGTCCAAGCTCAGATGCGTGTCAGCCAACGTGTCCACACTTGGTTAGACGGCGTGGGGTGGGCTGGGGTTGGGGAGGGGAGGCCCTGCCGCCAAAGCTGATTGCTGATTGTTATTTGTATGGTTGCTGATTACAGAGATTGAATCGAATTTAAGTAGATGCAAATTAGTTCATTGGCCGCAAATACCAACAAAACCAGTAGCCATTGGCTAGTCGAGTGTGCCCGCACCAGGGATACCCTAACCCAAGCCTGAGGCTATCCAAACTCAACTGCAAGTCCCAAGCGCTCAAGTCTGAAGCGCGCCAAGTGGCGATCGAATATCAAAGTGCATGCCGAGGGGTACATGGAAGGTGAAGGATTAAACGGATGAGCAGGAGAAGGAGAAAATTTAAAAAAAAATAATGTATAAAAATTAAATATATCTTTATCTATATATATATATATATATATATATATATATATGTATAATATAATATATATAAGCTGCAAAGAGAGAAGACAAGTTGAGTCAAGGGATTCTTCGCATTCCTCCAAAGTGAAGTCTTGATTCTAACGGTAAATTCATCATAAATCTTAATCATAACACTCACTCTAAAAGAATACTATCTCAGAATATATATACACACACACACACAGGCACATAGAAGGGCAGAGCCACACTTCAACAAAGATCCCCCAAAGTCCAGTACAAAGTCTGTTTCCATATATAAAAAATATATGTTATATTATTTGTGTACAATATTATTTGTGAACAAAATAAAAATAAAATAAAAAAATAAATAAATTCTAGAATTTTCAATACCTGTCAAAGGGTTATTACAGATCAAGTATATTTACAGTCAATATAATAAAAATAAACCATTACTGACCTCAGCGCTCAAAGGGTGAGTGTGGCTAAGGCGTAGACAAAACTTATAGGAGGATTCTAACTGATAAAGCGCACTTTCAACCATTTTTAATAAAAGCGACTAGAGGATACTCTATAAATTTTAAAATTTTAGAAATTAAAGATTTAAGGATCACTTTAACATCTAACTAGCCTTTAATGCTAAAGAAGATTACATAGCGTGGATAAATATCGAAAGAATCTAAAAAGATGCGTCATAAAATGAATTAAATGCTCTCAAATTTTATCCAGATTTAGTCTCAATCGCTGATCATGGATAGTATAGAAAACTCAGCAATTGACTCTATTTATCAAATATTTTTAAAGAACTTTACCAGAGGACTCTGACATCTCGCATGGATTTGCCACTTATCAGGAAATACAAAGAGGAAGGTCTATTATTCAAGGTCAACTAAAATCACATACTAACAGTTTATAATGGTCAGGAGGATAAAATGGATAAAAATTGATAAAACGGATAAAATGGATAAGACGGATAAGACGGATAAGACAGATAATGCGGATAAAATGGATAAGATGGATAAGATGGACAAGCCGGTATGACAGATATTGCAAAAAAATGGATAAAATGGATAAGACGGACAAGCCGGTATGACAGATATTGCAGAAAAAGTGGATAAAGTGGATAAAGCGGATAAGATGAATAATTGGATAAAGGGATAATAAATGTATTCATCTTATTAATGTATTCAATAGCTAAAATGCTTTTGGGATCTTCTGTTAATGAGAAAGTTTATTAGTGAGGAACAAGGATACAGATGATCCTTGGTGCTTCAAGGATATAAGTCGAAGACAAATATCCGTAGAGTATACAAATATTTAATCGATATTAATGAAAACTTTTGAAAAGTTGATTCCGATTCTCCAAATGATAAGTGGTGAATATCGGAAACGAGTTTCTAAAATATTTCAAATTTTGATTTGATTTTTCATAAGACAGTTTCTAAGTTAGGTTGTTACACAGTCTGGCGTGGCTATGACGAACCGGAGTTGATTAGATGGCCGTTTGGTTATTTATTTATCCGAATGCTAAGATGTTCAAAAACTTTGTTTTTCGTATTGCGTCCGATCGACATCAATGACAATTCCATTATTTAATATCCATCGCATATATCATGTTATATATTTTATTTACGATTCTTCTTCTTCTTCTTCTTCTACTTCTTCTTCTTCTTTTGCTTCAGCCACAGCTTCTGGTTCCGTCCACGTCCACGTCCAGCAGACGTGAATCTGCTTCAGCCTCTGGCACCACCGCTGCCCTGCCTCTGGCTCTGCCTCTGCCCTGCCTCTGCCCTGCCTCTGCCCTGCCTCTGTGTCTGCGTCTGCATCTTCGGCTGGCAACGTCGGCGTTGAGGGTCAGACCTTGTCCTTAAGCCCGAAGAACCGGCACCGCTTTTGGCCGTTTGGCCGTTGGTAAACAAACAAATAAATCGAGGGGCGAATCGAAATCGAAAGCGACAGAAATTTCTGCAGAATTGATTACAAATGCATTTAAATTTGCATTTGAAATCGAAAACCGAAAATCTAAATCCGAAAATCAAATCACGCGTTTAACTTTTTTCATTATATTCGATATTTATATAAATTTTTGTTTATTTTTTTTTTATTGTTTTAAATTGATTTTCGGTTCGTTTTGGATTTTTAATAACATTTTTGAACTTGAATCCGTCGCGAATGTCTGACGTCAGTCACGCCCCGCGACTGTGATTAGGCCCTACGCACGCACAAATTCCAGGTAGCCGGTCAGCCCCCGCTCAGCCGCCCAGTCGCCCAGCCACCAACCCCTTACCCAGTTTTTTATAAGCCTAGGCTAAAATTTGTATAAATCGATTTCCCACAATTTACGGTAACTCTTGTTTTTTCCTATACACAACGAAGGCTGCGCCAACAACTGACCCAAAATGCAAATTTCCCACTGAGTTTTTGAATGGGCGATCTTTGCGCTTCTCGTATAAATTTTTCGACTGGTTCGGATTGCAGGCGGTATTCGGTATTCTTCAAATTTGCTTGGATATTGAAAGTGTCCATTGCATTTGCTTCCGCTTTGGCAGATGTTTTACATAAAAAGACGTTCCGATCACACCTGGAAGTTCCAATACGCAGACAGTCTCGGATAACGGATAACATATTGGATAATAAAATATATATATATTGGTATATTGAACCATCGCTGGGACTCCCAAACTGTTGACTGTATGCTGAGGATCAACGTCAAAGAGCATTCCAGATTACACTGGAGGTTAAGGTAAGCGCAGAGCAGATAATTCCCATAGACCTTCAGATTATGTGCTATGTGAAGAGACTCGCACGCCATTAGACGCATCTTTGGCATTCGGTGTGCTTATCAAACCGCTGATAAGAGTGCAAGTACACCTGATCGTGTCAGGTTAGGCCGAGCCCTGGCCCGAGAGTAGCGATCGATCAAGCGTGTGTCGACAGCTAAAGACCGAATGCTGAGCGCTGAGTGTCGTCAAGAGTTTCTCTTCTTTGGTTCGGTTTGGATGCTCTTGAGTTTGTTTTGCGTTGAAAACATAAACAGAGAGTAAGTTTGGCTTGGGACACACTCAAAACAAAGCGAACACATTGATCGTTTGACTGAGCTCGAACATGTTCGATGTGGGTTGCTCGCAACAGCAACATGTTCGCAACACGAACGAATTGAGCGGAAAGCTAATGGCTGCGCTGCTGATTGGAAACTTGTTGAATTGGCCGCTGTCTGCTGTTTGGGCAGCGGGGCGATGTGACGTGAGCGGCTTCGAGCGGTGGCGGCAGCGGCGTCGCTGTCTGATACGAGCGCATCAAACTGAGACTGAGACCAAAACTGAGACGGAAACTGAGACGAAGATCATGATGGAGACGAAAACGAATACGGAGACGAAGACTGATATGTGCGAGTGATCGCGACGCCGGCAGAGGCAGCAACGACGGCAGCAGCAGCAGTAGCAGCAGCAGCAGCAGCAGCGCTTTAGCTCCCGAAATGCTTTTGACTATCAGATTCTGGCCCAGAGCGGACCACAGAGTCAGAGTCAGAGCCCGCTGCCCGTGCGAGCAGCTTTCAAAGACGTTGCAGACGTTGCGTCGCTGACAGCGGCGTCGTATCGGTCGTCATAGTCGTCGTCGTTATCGTCGTCGTCGTCGTCGTCGTCGTCGTTGCCGTTGCCGTCGTTGCCGTCGTCGTCGCCGTCGTCATCGTTGTCGTCGTCGTTGTCGTCGTCGTCGTCGTCGTCGTTGTTGTCGTCGTCGTCGTCGTCGTCGTCGCCGCCGTCGTCGTCGGCTCTGGCTTTGGCCGTCGCTGTGGCTCTGGCTCTGTCTGTGGCTCTGGGAGTGTTGCGCGCGCTTGAAGCGGCCGAGCCGCGATTGCCGTCGATCACTCGTTCGCGTTCGGCGCTGCTCTGCGAAGCGGCGGCCGAGTTGTTATAAAAGTGGCAAGGACATACGCTCGAGCCATTAGTCGAAAACTATAAACGCTCGACGCGAAATCGTCTCCGGGTCTCTCCGTATCTTTGACTCGAGCACGCAACTATTTTTCTTGTAGATCGCATAAATGTTACCAAACCGCCAAGCAACCAAAAGCTAAACACAAACTAAAAATATATTTTCAAAATTCAAACATCAAGAAATTAAACTCCGAAAACTTTACGGAAATATAAAAAAATAATTAAAAAAAAAAATCCAACAAACGTTTTTTTTTTTTTTGCGATCCTCTGCACCAAAGACAATACACAAGCAAAACCCCCGCCCGCCGCCCCAAATAACAAAAGGAACTCAAAAGAGAAGAAATCAAAATTAAAAAATAAAAAAAAAATTTCGTATCTCCGAACTGCAAGTAAAAGCAAAAGTGACAACAAATGGCTCAACGGCGCAGCAAAGAATAACACACACGCACACACACACACGCACACGCACACGTTTGCAAACACACACACACACACGCAGACAGACGGATCGAGAGGAAGCAGGAGCAACTGGGAGCGTCCTGAGTGCGGCAATCATCCCGACCAACCCGCCCCCCTCACGCCCACCACTGATTGTGCAACCGCCCCATAGTCGTCGGTCGACCAGTTCCCGCCGCCAGCGCCGCCCCAAGATCTAAGAAATCTAAGAAAAAAAAACAAATATCACATAAATACGTGCAACATGCTGACCGACTCGTATCTGATAAAGTTTGTGCTGCGGCAGATGCAAGTGGAGCAGCAGGATGCACAGCATCTGCTGCTGGTCTTCCTCAGCTTCCTAACCCTGATCAGTTTGCTTCAGTGGCTGCTGCGCAACTATCGGGAGCTACGCAAGCTGCCGCCCGGTCCCTGGGGCTTCCCCGTCATTGGTTACCTGCTGTTCATGGGCAACGAGAAGCACACACGCTTCATGGAGCTGGCCAAGAGGTACGGATCCCTCTTCTCCACCCGCCTGGGTAGCCAGCTGACGGTCGTTATGAGTGACTACAAAATGATACGCGAGTGCTTCCGTCGCGAGGAGTTCACAGGACGACCGGATACGCCCTTCATGCAGACACTCAACGGATACGGTAAGTAATTCGCAATTGTCGAAATTTAAAACTTTAAATTTAAAAATTCAATTTTACAAATTTTAAATTTTAATTTAAAAAAAATTATTAAATTAAGTTTACAAGTTTAAATTAAAAAAAAAAATTATTAAATTAAGTTTAAAATTTTAAATAAAAAAAATTCAGAATTACATAAAAAAATTTGAAATAGATTTCAAGTAAAATTTAAAATTTTTAATATAAAAAAAATTTAACTATATTTAAAATTTTAAATTAAAAAAAATGATTAAATTTAGTTTTAAATTTTAAATAAAAAAATTCAAAAATATTCAAAATTATATAAAAAAAATTTGAAAATGAAATTTAAAACTTTCAATATAAAAAAATTTAACTATATTTTAAATTTTAAATTAAAAAAAAAAATAAGAAGCTAAAAACGAAATTCACAAATTTCCCAGAAGAAAACGCAGAAAAATATTTTTCAACTTTGAACAGTTCGCGTAAAGTGTCTAAACAAATATATATAATATATGCATGTGTGTGTGTGTGTGTGTGTCTGATTTGATATTTACTATAAATACTATGGAAATAATATTGTGACTGACAGATGCAAAGTCGCTGAGGCAGCTTAACAAATGCACGTAGATTATAAATAAGATTGCGAGTTAGTTGCGTGAGCTGAGGGGTGGGGGATTGGGGGGGTGGGTGGTTTATTTGTGGGTAGTGCTGACTTAACTATATGTGAATCGCATAAATATACCTATATATATATACACGTACATATGCATGTACATGTGGATGTACAGGTGTGCGAGTTTCGGTCCATTTCTTGGGCTTTTATCTTATTGCAAAATTGCAGTTTATAAACAAAAAAATTTATAGTGTCTCTTTGTTTCTCAGTTTTGTTTCGGGGTTTGTTTTTATTTGTTTTATTTAATTGCATTTTCCATTTCTTCTGCCCCCTTTCCCCCTTCCCCCTTCCCCTCTTCGGCATTACTCTTGCCCATCAACGCATTTTATTAATTAAGAATCCCACGAAAAATAAAATCACTTCCAACCAAAATCGTTGGGGATCTCATTCCGTGGCCCAGAAGTAGGGCATATCGGCCAGCTGGAAGCCTCTCCTCTAGCCGAGCCTACCTCAATTCCATTACGGAGTAGCAGTTCCATTCGAACTGCGGGGACACGAGGGGGGTAGGTGGGAGGGGTAAGGGAATATCAAGAATGTGCATTAAAATTTAAAGGGGAAAAAAGCAATATAAGTAATACTCTAGATCGTAACTCGAGGATCGTAACATAGCATATATAATACCGTATCGTATCGCCTCTTGTCCACTTACAGGCATCATCAATAGCACCGGTAAACTGTGGAAGGATCAGCGCCGCTTTCTGCACGACAAACTCCGACAGTTCGGAATGACCTACATGGGCAATGGGAAGCAGCAGATGCAGAAGCGCATTATGGTGAGTGTCCAAGTCTGGTGGATCGTTAACAGTTGTATGATGTGCGAATCGAATAACTTTCGATCCATATTCATATACATATACATATATATATATATATATATATATATGTGTGTGTATAGCTGTGCATGTGTGTGCGTATCTTATTAAATGAGCATCTTTCGCATATCTTCGACTTTCTCAACAGACGGAGGTGCACGAGTTCATCGGACACCTGCACGCAAGTGATGGTCAGCCCATCGACCTGTCCCCTGTCATCTCTGTGGCCGTCAGCAATGTGATCTGCAGTCTGATGATGTCCACACGGTTCAGCATCGATGATCCCAAGTTCAGGCGCTTCAACTTTCTGATCGAGGAGGGAATGCGTCTCTTTGGAGAGATCCATACGGTTGACTATATACCAACGCTGCAGTGCTTTCCCAGCATTTCCACAGCCAAGAACAAGATTGCACAGAACCGTGCCGAGATGCAGAGATTCTATCAGGATGTGATCGATGAGCACAAGCGCAGCTTTGATCCCTCCAATGTCCGCGATCTAGTCGACTATTACCTGTGCGAAATTGAAAAGGCCAAGGCCGAGGGCACCGATGCCGAGCTCTTCGATGGCAAGAATCATGGTAAGTGCATCAAAGCTCAACCAGCAGGATCTAGATTTGGCGGCTCTAACCACAGAATTTTGTATATTCTTTTTTATGTGTGCAGAGGAGCAACTGGTGCAGGTGATCATCGATCTATTCTCCGCGGGCATGGAAACAATCAAGACGACGTTGCTCTGGATCAATGTATTTATGCTGCGTAATCCCAAGGAGATGCGTCGCGTCCAGGATGAGCTCGACCAGGTTGTGGGACGCCATCGTCTGCCCACCATTGAGGACCTGCAGTATCTGCCCATCACCGAGTCCACAATCCTCGAATCCATGCGCCGCTCCAGCATCGTTCCACTGGCCACCACACACTCGCCCACAAGGTAAATATCAAGTCATTCCCAATCGTATCTCAGCCCACAACCCCCAACCAACATCGGCTGTTAGCTATTAGCTAATAGCTATCATCTATCAGTTATCTGTTATCAGTTGGCAGCTGCTGCCACGCCCCCAATTGCCTGCTGCTTACGCATTCGGCGGCAAGCTGTGCGCAAATGCCACATGCAAATGACGACAACGAGGCCCACGGCTCGTTCATTCACTCCGCGAATGGACAATGGCACGAGATTGCATACTCACATTGATTGCCGTGAATGGACTTGAATGTGGCCACTGGTGGAATTGGAATTGGTTCGTCCATTGGGTGTTCACTGTGCCCGTACCGTCGCATGACACTGGCACTGGAAGCTCTGTTCAGCTGGCGAGCTGTGAGCCGTTGAACCCACTGGGCGCTTGCTTTCAGTATTCCGTTCTTGGTTCTCGGTTCTCGGTTCCCAGTTCCCAGTTCTCAGTTTTCAGTTCTCAGTTCTCGGTTCTCGATTGTCAGTTGTCAGTTTCATTGGAGGTTCTTCCTTTGCGACGCAACTTGTCCCACTTTTGGTACTACGCACTTGATAGGCTGATTAGAGGCTTGTCAGCTGATAACAGACCCCACACACATTCACACACACACACACACACATACGCCCCATTACTGCATGTGCAGCGCTCGAATGTAACACTGAACTAACTAACGCAACCCCACCCCCTCCTCTCTTCCTCTCTTTACATTATCGCAGAGATGTGGAACTCAATGGGTATACCATACCGGCCGGCTCTCACGTGATACCGCTGATCAATAGCGTCCACATGGACCCCAATCTGTGGGAGAAGCCCGAAGAGTTCCGTCCCGCCCGCTTCATTGATACGGAGGGCAAGGTGCGCAAGCCAGAATACTTCATTCCCTTCGGTGTGGGTCGTCGCATGTGCCTGGGCGATGTCCTGGCGCGCATGGAGCTGTTTTTGTTCTTCTCCTCGTTCATGCACTGCTTCGACATTGCGTTACCTGAGGGCCAGCCGCTGCCCAGTCTCAAGGGCAATGTCGGCGCTACCATCACACCCGAGTCCTTCAAGGTCTGCCTGAAGCGCCGTCCCCTGGCGCCAACCGCCGTGGAGCCCCATCAGACGCGCAACGTGGGCGCCAACTGAGCCCCAGGCTGCCGCACCTTTTGCCAGGCTCAGCAGAGCACGGTTTTGTTCCTACTCATACACACACACACACTAGCACACACTAGCACACACTAGCACACACTAGCACACACCACACACACACACACACACACACACATGCACATTTACAGACACATCAAGTCGTTTTATTTTATTATAATTATTATTATTTTTTTTATACAAATCTTAAGACCAGAAATAAGTTCAAAGTTTCCCAAATAAGAGTTGAGGTGTCGCAGGATCTTCGTAAGTACAAACAACAGCCGTTAGGTGTCGCCACATAGAGACGAAGATCGATAGCTACATATGCTGCATATATGCTGTGTGTGTGTGTGTGTGTGTGTATGTAGCTGTAGATGTATATGTATATATATTCATGTTATGCAAACGAATTCTATTCTGTCAACCCCAAGAAGCTGTGTTCATTTATTTTTTAATTATCTGTTAAATAATTAAATAATAATAAATAATAATCGATTAATCGAATAGCACATTATTTAGCCAAGTTCTCGATTAATCGTTGTACTTTTTTTGTCGTCGCTAATTATGCAATTAGCCACTTAGTTACCTAGTTAGCCACTAAGTTAGTTAGTTCATGTTTTTGTTTATCCCATATTTTAGTCCCTAAGCTTAACAAACAACAAAACAAACTGTGGTTTAGTCTTATGCACTCACACACACACACAAACACATACACACACACATACACAGACGTACAAGAGCACACAAATAGGCAAAAATAATTTAAGATTTAAATAAGCTAAAAAAAATATTATTTTTTTATTGAAAAAAAAAAAATATGTTGAAATTATGTTCTTTGAAAAAAAAATTGTTGAAATTTTTAGAAAAAAAAAAAAAAAAAATTAAAAACAAAACACAATTATTATAAAACTTTAAAATTATTTTTATTATTATTATTATTATTAATTAGCTATTATTTTCCCGTGACAAACACCGCAGAGAGAAAAATATTAAAAAAAAAAATATTTCATTTTCTAAAAAAAAAAACTTTTGAGTGTTTTTCGAGTGTTTTTCGAGTGTTATATGTGCCAATTCGATTGAAGGAAGACAATTGTAAATCTAACTGAAATCCCGCTATTGTTTATAATTTATTAATAATCCCCACGAAATTAATTGCAAGAAAAAAAAATTAGAACTCAAAGCAAATCAAAAAAAAAAAATTCAATAAAAAATTATTTATAAAAAAGAAACGAAGAATTTGGTGAATCTGCGGAAATGGAAAATTTCCCTTTTTCTTTTAGTTGGCATCGTTTTCCGGGCCCTCCACCTCCTCCACACGATACTCCTTCTTGCTGTATGGCAACCAATCGTCTAGCTCCTCATGTATCTGCCGCTCGTCCTCCTGCTCCGTCTCTTGGTTCTCCTCTTGCTGCTCCGCCGCCGTCCTTTCCATGCGGAAGGTTAATTCATAGTGGGGCGGCGTCAATGTGATGCCACATTCGCCATCCATGTTCAGTTTCTCTGAGTCCTTGGTTAGTCCGACGTGGAAGCGACGCAGAATGCGACCGGTGAAGAGGGTAAGTACCATGCGGGCCAACTCGTCGCCAGGACACATGCGCTTGCCCGACTGGAAGGGCATGAACTGCTCTGGAACGAAGTACTCGCCCCTCTCGTTGATAAACCGCTCCGGGCGAAACTGTTCCGGCTCCGGCCATGCCTTGGGATTCATGTGTATGGCCCACTGCAGGATCAGGATCATGCTGCCGCGTCCTATGAAATACTTGCCAATGCTTACATCATCCTCCACACCGTGTGGAATGCCCAATGGCACCACGGATCGAATGCGCTGCACCTCCGCCAGGCAGGCGCGCAGGTAGACAATCGGTTCCAGCTCCTCAAGGCTTGGCGCTTCGCTCAGCTGCAGAAGCTCCTCCCGCAAGCGCTGCTGACAGCGCTGCTCACGTGCCATGAAGAGGAGAAACCAGCGCAGCGTTGCCAGCGCTGTATCTACGCCGGCTCCAAAGAGATCGGCCAGCAGATGACGCAGCTGATCATCGCAAAATAGCTCCGCGAATGGCTGCCTCTCCTCCAGGAAGAATTCAAGGATGCTGTTTGCTGCACGCTTCTTGGGCGGTAGCTGCTTCTTTTGCTGCTGCTGCTTCTTATCCAGTTCCATCATGATTTCACAGCGATTGATGATGCGATCGTAGAGGCGATGGGTCTTCGCCTTCCCCTCTAGCAGAAAGCGTAGGATGCGCTTGTGCGATGGGAAATGACGTAGCCAGGGCAAGAAATTCACCACGGCGGAGACACCAATTAGCTTGACGCCCTCCTCCTGCAGCTTCTGCAGGTATACCCAGTTCTGGTCGTAGCGATCAAAGGTCTGTCCAAAGACCAGATCATTGATGACGTTCCCCAAGGTGTGCTGAAGAGCGGGCAGTGGATCAAATACCTCGTCCTCCTTCGCTTCCGTCTCGTACATCTGGCCACCGGGTGCAAGAAGAGGAAAGAGGAAAGAACAGACCCGCGATGCGAATGGCGAGTGAGAGCGAGTGTGAGAAAAGCGAAAGGTGGAAAACAAAATAAACAAAAAGAAAAAAAAAAAATTGCAAAAATAAAGCAGAAAAAAAAAAAACTAAATTAGCAAATTTTAAATTTATGCGTCGCCGCCGCCGCCGCCGTCGCTGTCGTCGTCGTCGTCATCGTTGTAGCCGCACATAACACACAACGGACGTCGAATGATGACCACAACGGAAAGTGAATGTCCACCAACGACAGCAACGGCAACAGCAACAGAGACGACGACGGCAACGACAACGACAACGACGACGGCGACGACGACGACGGCGACGACGATGACGATGACGCGTAGGACCTTCACTTTCATGATTCTTGGAATTTCTCGCGCGGGCCAGTTAGCCAATTAGTCAGAGACTGAAGACAGCAGACTGGAAACTCGAGACTGGAGACTGGAGACTTGAGAATGAAGACTAGAGATTGGAGACTCGCGTGTTAAGACTAAAGTCTCAACACTGAAGTGACGAGAATCTTTAGTGTAGAGACTGAAAACCTGAAGACACAAAATTTGGGAGTGAGGACTAGGGAATGGACACAGGTAAAATACCGCGGACGGGACTGCTCCAGTCTTCAGTCGGAAGTAGTTAGAAAAACTGAAAGACTGCAGATCTTGACTGAGGACTGGACTCGCACGTATTACGACTTTATCCCCGGGCCGGAAGAGCCAATAAAATAATCGCAGACTATAAACTTAAGAATGGAGACTTTAAACTATAAATTGGAGACTTGAGACTGGAGACATAAGACAGGAGACTCAAGACTGGAGTCTCAAGACTGGAGACTCAAAACTGGAGACTTGACACTCGAGGTTAGACTCTAAATTGGAGACTGGAGATTCGAGACTGAAGACTGGAGACTGGAGACTCAAGACTGTAGACTGGACACTGGAGACTTGGCACTCGAGGCTGGACTCTAAACTGAAGACTCGAGAGTGGAGACTCGAGACTGGAGACTCAAGACGAGATAGTCGAGCCTGGAGATTGGAGACTCGAGACTGGAGACTAAAAACTGGAGACTGCTGACTGCAGACTACAAAATAGAGGCTGAATACAAACATTGATCAATCGGGGGTTAATTCGTAATACTAGAGAATCAGGACTAAAGACAGGACTGTCGCAAATGGAGAAACACAGGAGGAGCGTAGAGAATCCCAAGTTGAATTTCGCTCCGTTGAACTCACTCGGACACACTCGTCGACTCCATTGGCGATGCGCTGCTCCAGATGTTCACGTGACTCGCAATGCTTGCGCGTCATGCCCAGTCCCTTGAGCCATTCGATGAGCTGACGGCGCTGGTACCTCCAGATGGTGCCGGTGGCTCCCACAATGCCTTAACGAGCAATGAAATTGTTCTTAGTTCAAGAGTCCTTTGATTTGTGTGTGACTCCTTCAGTTGGAATGCACTTACCGTATCCGCCCATGATGCCGTGCGTCACATACAGTGGGGCACGTGCCGTTAGCTCTTCTTCGCGCAGAAATTCCCGCACCAGCACCGCATCCGAGAGCACTACCGTCGGTATGTTGCCCATTTTGAGCTTATAGATGCCGCCATAGCGTTTCGCCAGTTCCTGGAGTGACTTGTGCGGCGCCAGCTTATTGATGAAGGGCAGATAGCCCAGCACTGGGATGCCCCAGGGTCCTGGTGGTGCCTCGCCAAACAATTGCTTGTTCCGGTAGTGACATATTAGCGAGATGATTATAAAAATGATGGCAATCAAAACCACAAGCACCATCAGTGCCAACATTTGGGGTGAAGTGACGGCTCCGCCCGGGACTTGGGCCTTTGCTGCCGCCTCGATCGTGGCACCAACTCTGGCTTTGAGTCCGTCTCCAATTTCACTATTTTCAACCATTTTTGCTGACTGCACTCAATTACCTTCCGAGATAATCAGGTAGGTGACACAGGTACTTCACCCTCTGGAACGTCTGCTCTGCTGTGAGGCTCTTCAATTACTGGAATTTCTGCAGAATTTCAAGCGCAAAACTGTGGACGGCGGCAGGCACTTAACGACATATACATAAGCGCGGATTTATATGGATATATACATATATATACATTTATATGTATACCTGCACACACACACAATCAAAGATCTAGTTCCACGTGCATATCAAATACGTGGCTATGTACCAAAAACGAGATGTGTCTCTTTTTCTTTGTAAGCGAAAGTAAAAATTTGAAATGGAAAATTCTAAGTTTGTATGTACATATATTTGCACACAAAAACACACACACACACACACACACACACAGACATGTACACTCACACGTACATAGACTTTGTATTTGTAATGCAATTCAATGAGTTGTTTGTCAAAATTCGTACAGCTTATCCGTCCGGCAATCGATGGCTCCTTTTCATTTTTTTTTATTCAACGCATACGAAATTTAACTTTGTATTTCGATACCCTGGAAAAGGATACATCGGGTTGTTAGGTCTTAACTTTGGTCTTACCCTAAAATACACTTTAATTGCATTTATGGTTTAGGGCGTTTAATTGCAGTGTAACATTTAAAGGACCTTCACCCTTTTACAGGGTATCCCCTCGTGTAGCAGACCTTTGGTTCTTTTCTTCCCTGCTTTGAATTTCATCTCATTTTTCAACGCTTTTATTTTTTGGTTTCTGCTTGAATTTTGTTTTTATTTTTAACTCGATATTCAAATTGAATTTTTATGCATGTCTTGAAGTCTGGATGTTCACGTGCTTGCATGTGTGTGCGTGTGTGTGTGTGTGTGTTAGTATATAATATATTTATTTAAGTAAACATTTAAGAATAAATGCAGAATTTGTTCAATCGGATCCCAATCTACTCCCAAGTAACGGCGTCTAAGCTAAGACTCCTTTCAATAATAAAAAAAAACATGCGTTCGTTTTTATCCGCCAAAATTAATTAATATATAATTTAATACATTTAAAATACATATGCATAATTTAAAATATAATAACTGTAAATATGTGATATAAAATATATTTCATTTCACATATTAAAATTGAACCAAAGATGCAAAAAAAAGAAACGCATAAAATAAAAATAAATAAATAAATGTTTTAGATAATTCGTCGATTCAAATATATAAGTTAAAAAAATAATAATAATAGATAAAAAAATGTTTAATGTAATTTAATAAAAATTAAAAATTTTAATATAAAAAAAAATTTTTAAAAAAAAAATGTTAAGTATAATTTTATATTTAACGATCAATTAAAGAAAAAAAAATTTTTTAAAAAAAATGTTAAATATAATTTTATATTTAACGATCAGTTAGAGAAAAAAAATTTAAAAAAATTAAAAAAATATATATAAACTTATATTTATCAATCATTTATATATCTAGTATATGTAGACCCATAATTAATATAATTAAAAACAATAAATTTAAAATCTCTTCCTTTTCTATCTGCCTTACTGTAAGTCCAAAGATATATTATTATATTATATAATATTAATATTATATATAAATGTATAACATTATGTTATGCTACATATAATGCTATGTTAATAACATGATAATGGACAGGTTTTTGACTAAAAGTTGGAAATCAAGTAAACCTGGAGGTTACAATCTCTTCGAGTGTACACAGATATAGATAGATACAGATTATTTATAGTTTTTAAATTACTGTAGAATTATTATATTAAATTTGAGTCCGAAAAACATAATTGCCATGAAGAACTATAACCAACGAAAGGAAACGACTAACTTTGTGTGCATGAAGTTCATCTCGACTACTCAGAGCTTCTTCAGGGATTGCTCGCCGAATCCCATCTCGGACAATGACGAGATAATCGTGGACTTGACAAACTTGGATAAGAATATGAGTATTGTGGAGAGTTACAATAAGAATGCTCCATTTCTGAAGTGGAACGTTAAGAACAGCAACGTTGAGCTTCATTTCTCTGACTGTGTGGTTATCATAACACTGAGGGAGTACACCAAGATGTTCAGTTATTTGGGTCAGGAGGAGCTGAACATAAAGAAGGCCAAGTATCTAAATGAGATGCTTAACTGTGCCCTCGCCTTGAATCAACTGATACTGGGAAATATGCACGAGACGCTGGAGCCTCTGGTTGCAAGTATTTTGAATATGCAAGAATCGATTGAAAAATTCTACTATTATGTCTTCTATGTGCTGCCGCTGTACAAGGATCATATGCGCTTGCATATTGATTGAGAGTCGCTTCACATACATCAATTGAGGACTGATTGTTTATCCTGCAATCGAAAAAACACATTTTAAACATATTGAAAGGACTCCAGCCCTATGATCAATCATTGCACATCAAGTATAACTATTTAGTGATCGTCGATCGTGATTGTAAATTGTCCCTCAATCATGATTGATCTAGTATTATATATGTATGTATGCCTTAGGTAAACATTAAGTAAGACTTGTAAATTGCATATGAATTAAATTAAAAATTTCATTAGAATAAATGTTAAAGCTTTAAAGGAACTTCTGAGCTTGGGCTTGAGCTTGGGCTTGGGCTTGAGCTTGGGTCTTAGGCTTGGGCTTGGATCTAAGGCTTGGGATTGGGTCTTAGGCTTTGGCTTGGGCTTGTCGCTTAGGTCTTGGGCTTTGGCTTTGGCTTTGGCTTTGGCTTTGGCTTAGGCTTAGGCTTAGGCTTAAGCTTAGGCTTGGGCTTAGGCTTGGGCTTGGGCTTGGGTTTGGACTTAGGCTTGTGCTTGGGGGTTGGGCTTGGGTCTTAGGCTATGGTTTGGGCTTGTCTCTTAGGTCTTGGGCCTTAACTTTGGCTTGAGCTTGAGCTTATACCTAAACGTGCACTTGAACCTGAACTTTATCCTGAACCATAGTCGTAGTCGGACTCGGAACCGAAACCGGAGTTGGGACCTGCGGCCTGAGGCTGGGCTGATTCATGTCAGCTTCAGACAATGGACCACAAAGAAGTTCAGGGCCGTTGGCATGTGCTAAAATAGAATCCGATCCGCGTGCCATTGACTTCTGGTTGAATCCGGCCTCTGGACACAAAGGAGCCATGGCAGTAGCATCATCTACAACAACTGCAACAACTAGATCTACAACCATAGCTACAGCTACATCCAACCACAAATACAGCATGCTGCAGTAGCAACAACATCAGTCAAGATGTACGACTCCTCCTCATGCCCCAACCGTGCGGCATTAACGTTTACGAGTAACTTTTTTCAACATTATATTTTAATGACCTGCCGCCAGACGGTGGCCCATGCGCGTCTGCCAATGAACCGCAACTTCCAGCTTCTTAAACTACACATTCACACATTCACACACACACACACATATATATACCTGCACGCACACCTATGATGGTGATGAGTATTTAGCGGATTCTTTTCAAGTTTTTAAAGACCCAAAATCGTTTCAAGAACAAAAATTCATATATCTTTATATATCTAAAATATATATATATATAGATATATATATATACAAACTGAACCTTCTAATATTATAAAAAAATATTAAAAAAGACATTTTAAAAAAAGAACCCCTTAAAAATTCTTAATATTTACCTATCTTTATATATATTTATATATAAATAATTATTATCATAAATAAAAAAAATATTCTATATTAATAAATAAAAATAAATAAATAAAAATAAAATTAATATAAATATTTGCATTCCTACATTTATAAATTTATAAGTATATATAAAAAATCGTTATATTTGAGCTGAATTACTTTTAGCAGTTTTCTAGCTAGATCCTCACAGAACTCAATTTTAGCAGTGACAGAAGAAACAGGGAAAAAAACCCTCGGTCGCCGAACCCTTTTTATTGATCAACAAACGAGACTGATCAAGGGCTAAAGCTTCGAGATCAAAATGAAACTCAAACAGAGGCGGAGGCATGGGCATGGGCATGGGCAAGGCAGACACAGAGGCGGAAACGGAGACGGTGGCAGAGGCAGAGGCAAAGGCAACGTCCAGACGCAAAGACAGAGAAGGAGGATCCAACAGTGGCTCAGGCTCAATGAACTGAAGGTGGCAACAGAAAAAGAAAAGGAAAGGATATACCAGAATCTACAGCAACTATGAGACTAAACGTTGGCCTGAACCTGAACCTGAACGTTCTTGAAGCGGGTAACAGGTTCAAAGCTGACAAGATCATTGGCCGGGCAACATCCTATGGAAAGGACATGAACCCGGGCCCGAGCCCAAGCCCCAGACGATTCGATTTGATGAGTTGCATTGCCATGCGAATTCTGGATTATTTTTAAACTCTTTAACTCTTTTGCTCTTTTTCTTCCTCCTCCCTCTCTTCTTCTCTTCCCCACTTTCCCTCTTACCCTCTTTCTTTCTTCTTGTCCTTTCTGCCGTCTTTTGACTCGCGGTTTTCTCTGATGTGAGTGAAGGAGCGATTAGATGCAGGTATGTTCCAGAAAATATATTCCAGGCGAATGGTCAATAAACTTCTGAGACGTTAGGCACACACACACACACACACACACGCATACACACAGTCACACGCACATGCATTATTATATTACTCTAATGTCTAATCAGCGCAGTGCACAAAAGAATTTCGATTCAGTTTTTGGGGGCTCTCAAATTGGGGGCAGCTTCACGACAATCGCAGCTCACGTGGCGTATACGCGTTCTCATTATTTTACGTACGCTTGTGATTTCACGCACACGCATATGCGTATGTATGTGTGATTGTGTATTGTGTACATTTCATAAAAAGTTACAGCCCATGGACAATTGCAACAAGCACAAAGATCACAACGATTCTATACAAATCTCTGATATGGGACAGAATGCACGGACGGCCCATGTCATGCCATGCCATTCTACACCCACACGCGGAATCCCCCCCACCCGACCGCTCTCGGTCATTGCCAATCAATGTGTTTGATTTGTACATAAATAATTTCGAAAGCCCACAAGCCCGGGAAATGTGTCAAGGTAGTTTGCATGCTTTATTTCTTAACCCAATTTTCACATTGCGCTGCCGTCGCTGCTGCAGTCGCTGCCTCCGCCGCTGCTGCTTCTGCTGCTGCTGCTGCTGCTGCTGCTGCTTCTGTCTCTGCTTCTGTGGTCGCTGCTGCTGTTTATATTTATGTTTCGAAAATATTTATATTTATATTAATATTTATTTGATTACTGCTGTTCTATGCACACACACACTCACACACACACACCCTCACACACACATTCAGATTTATGCATTTGCTTTATGGCACATTTAACAGCCATTGGCCAAATGCGCAGAGTCATCAGCTCCCCGCTATTAATGGTACGCATCTCGTATTTGCCCGTGTTCGTATTTCCCATTTAGCACAAAGTCCAAGGTTGCCGCGCCGCGAATCATATCCAAGTGCCACGGGTTCGAGTAGTACTCATCTGACCTTTCGGCTTATGTGCAGAGTCAGCTTAGTTCTGCCAGAGGGGGGCTAGGGTAGCGACGGGATGGGAAGCAAACTCTGCTCTTTTACATGCATTTTCATAAAAAAAATATATTTTTAAAAATAAAAAAAAAAATTCGGCACTTTTATATATTAATTTTTAATTTTATTTAATCTACCAATTCACAGCTTTATAATAATAGACCCCAACTTTATTCTTAGGAAACGCATGTATAAGCCAAAATGAGGACTTCTTTGCCTTTTTCATACAATAAAAGAAGGACAAAAATATCCCTGAAGTAGTTCAATTTTCCAAATGAATTCCGAGGGACCAAAAAAAACTTACTTTCTGAGTATTATGTAACTTAGAAAAGAATCCCCTGAATGAGCAGCCAATCTCCTTAAAAGGGTTGCCCATGACAAAGCCTCGACTCTTCCCTTAGAAATCAGTTTGAATACAAACTTTTTATAACGATGACAAAAAATTATTTGAAAAAACTCACACAATGAAAAAAAGCTTTAAAAAATGAATAAAAAATTATTGTAAAACCCCTGACAGTTATAGTTAAATGTATAAAATATTTCATAAAATAAATAAAAAAAAATACAGTTTATATCGGTTATATGCACGCTGCTTATACAGTGTATATCGGTTATATGCAACCTGTTTATATACAAATATTGCTTAAATGCAAAATAATGTTATTTTTAAACATCATCATAACATCATAATTATTAATTTTAATTGCTTAAAAGGAAATATCGCATATATGCAAATTTTTGCCTGCATTGTAGGGTTCGCATATAAGCGGTATCTACTGTAATATAAAATGTTTCCATAAAAAGGTAAGAGATGAGAGAATCAGAAAAAATAATTATATTCCCATTTTTTAAGGAATATTCAAAAAAAAAAATAAAGGGACAAAATTTAAGCCATAAAAAACTTTAAAATATTCACTTACCATTTTTTAATAGTTGACACTTGTCTGTGCTGCAATAAAAAAAAAGATATTAACAATAGCTTAAAAAAAATATATTTATTTCTTATTTTAATTTTTTTTATTATAAATTTAAAAATAAATTATAAGAATACCATAATTATTCAATTCTAAAATTAAAAATTAACAAATAAAAAAAAATATCCATAAAAAAAACAAAATGATTTTTAAATTGAACTTCACTAAGAATTATATATTAATAATAATAATTACTTAAATATTAAATACTACCAAAATTACTTTTAAAAATAATCAATGTAAAATTAAAGTCAGAAAATTTAATTCAGAGTATTTTTTTACCTACAAAAAAGGATATAAATATTTAGTTAGATTTACGACTTAAAAACTACGAATGACTAGCTTTAAAAAAAATTATATACCTTTCCCCCAAAATTAATAATTATTTTTTAAGGTACAAATTAAAGGTAATTAATTATAATTTATATATAAAATTAAAAAAAAAAATAGTTAAAATTTAATTCTGTATTAAACACATTTTTTTAGTATATGAGAAGCTTTCGAGTGCGTCCATTTGTAGCTTAAGGGATTTCTACTAAATGTTTTATTTTTAAGTACTATATATAACTGAAAGTCTGCATTTAGTTAATAAAAATTATAAAAAATTTAAAAAAAAAGAACTGAAGCCTTTGAATTGTTATTAATTTTGATCTGCTAAAGATTTTTAACCGATTACCGATTCCAATGATTATTCTGAGCTGTGACTGCAGTTTATGGCTTTGCTGAAGTCAAAAAACAAAATACACACAATAAAAAAAGAAAAAACAAACAATAAAAACTAAAAGCAAAGAAACAAATAACAAAAAGCAAAAAAAGAGACAACAGAAAACAGAAAACAGACAACAGACAACAGAAAACTGAAAACAAAGTGAACAAAATTTTACAAATGCCTTGACATCTTTCAAAGACTAAGCGAGCGTTCGTTTAACTCATCCGAGCGACGGACGGACGGACAGGTGGACAGGGAGCAACCACAAGAACGTGCCAGCAGCCTGTGTAGTATCCACTAGGTACTTTTTAATGATCGAGTGGCAGTGGCACTTGCAGCGCCTCCAACTCCGACTCCGACTTCGATGTTGGCGGTAATAAAATAAAAATAAATTAAAAGAATTTACATTTGGTCACATTTTTATTTCATTCTCGATTTCTATGACTGGCCACTGCACTTGACAGCTCCAACCCGGGCTTTAATCCAACACCAACACCAAGTCCAAGCCAAAGGCCCGGGCACGAGCACGAGCTGGTGTCCGTGTCCGAGCCCAAGCCCAAAGCCCCTTCCCGCGGATCAGCAAGCTTCACCCCGATGACGGACCAAAGTTTTTGCAACAAAGTATTTATTGAGCGTTTGCTGGTTTAGAAAATTAGCATAACACACACACACACACACACACGCACAATAAAATGTTCTGCCCGGTATCGTGAGGGGTACTTGTGCCGGCATAGCCCAAGCTGACGCTGAGTCTGTGTCCGAATCTCAGTCTGTGTCTCCGCCGCAAATCCGAACAAAACCGAACCTGAGCGGTGTTTGTTGTTGCTGCAGTTGCAGTTGCAGTTGTTGTTGTTGTTGTTGTTGTTGTTGTTGTTGTTGTTGTTGTTGTTGCAGTTGCAGTTGGTGCAGAAGCGAACAGTTCAATGGCTTTTGCGCCATTTTAAGATCAATGCACCCCGCAGAAACAACTGGCCGCTCGAACAATTAAGCTCTGCTATTGCCGCTCGCCGGAGAGCTGTGTCGTGGGCGGGGGCGGGTGAGCGGGGCACATGCCGGGCACGCCACCGGGGACGGCCCGTGGTCCGGCCCAAGCCTCAGCTCGAGCTGGAGATAGACCGGACCGGACCGGACCGGCCTAGTGCCAGTCTAGGCCAGCAGAAGCGGGCCGAAGCGGGCCGGTCTGGTGCGGTGCGGTGTGGGCAAGCCTCACAGTCATCGAATTGGGAGGTGTACAAGTCTGTGTGTATATCTCTGTCTGTCTGTGTGTGTGTGTGTGTGTGTGTGGCAGCGAGTGTATGTTGGCAAAAAAACCTTGCGCATGAACGAATCCATGGACATGGACACACACTCACTGGCAGTCGGTGAAGTTCTCATCCCTCAGGCCGCGCACCGGCCCGCACCATGGCACAGGCTAACCGATAACCGATTGCTGATAACCGATAGTCGCTAACGGCTAACCGCAATCTGTAGTTCCCTCATGCTGCTACACTTCCCCGTGCCCTCCCCAGCCCCCAGGCCCCGCCCATTTGAGTCGCCAGTTGGTCAACCGATTCGCTTATTGCCGCCTTTTAGTTTTTTTATATTTTTTTTTAAATCAAAAATTAAGAGCTTACGGAAACTTGGATTTTAGTTTTTGGTTTTGTTTGGAAGTTATTGATTTTTTGATTTTTTAATTTTTTTTAAATACTTGGGATTTTTTGGATCTCTGAGATGCGAATATGCAAAAAATGCATATCGAATCGAAAATGGAGACAGAGCCGCGTGTCTGGCCGCTTGCAGTTGCCGGTTGACAAATTGTCGACTCAACTTGTTCTGACATTTTGATGTGTTGTTATTGTGTGTGTGTGTATGTGTTGTTGTTGTTGATGTTGTTGATGTTGTTGTTGTAACTGTCGCAGTCACTGTTGTTGCTTTATATTTACTCTTGTTGTTGTTGCTGTTTTTCTTGTTGTTGATCGTCTAATGAATGTGGCAACATTCTAATTTAAATTGCGCTCCACACATTGTTTCGACACCTCAATAGTCACACACACACACACGCACACACACACACACACACACACACACACACACACACACACATACAAATGATACCTATAGACCTCCTTGCGTGGAATATGAAAAAAGTTTACAGCTCTCGGGGTCAGGGGGTAGTAACAAATCGAATGACAACACAGAAGGGTTCTTCCCTCAAAGAAAGGAGGACCTCACTAGCTACCTGGCAGATGGGACACCTTTATCCTTAAAGGAATTCTGAACGTAAGCAATTATCCTAAGGATGAGTCATAAAAGTATTCCTGTCCCGACATTATGACTAACACAGATACCTCTCCCAAGCTCGAGCACGAGGCCAGTCCAGGATGTTCTGCTGACGCAGCCCCGGACTGTACAAGGATCCGAGACACATGTCCTAGGCACAGGTCGTAATTTCAATAAAATACAAAATTATTTAATAAAGGACAAAAAGTAAAAACAACCCAAGAAACTGAAAAAAGGGAAGTCTGAAAAAATCTCAAACATATTTTAAGTATTCCGAGAAATACAAATACTTGAATTCAAGAAATTAAAATTACTCAAATATTTAAAATTATTATATCATACATAAATAAATTAATTAAGCAAATAAAAAATCAATCAATAAATTATTAAATAAAAAAACACTTAAGATAAAAGAGAGAAAGTGAGAGCAGAGGATGAAGGATCAGATGATCGTAGATGAAGCAAAAAAGTCAGGAGGAAAAATATTAAAACAATATTTTTATTTTATTTATTCAATCTAAAAAATGTATACTAATTTTATAAATATAAATAAAATTTATTTCAAAACTTGTAATTTGTAAAATATATTAAAAAATATGTAATTAATTTTTTAGTTTTGTTTTTAGATTAAAATAAAAATGTAATTAACTTTAAAATTAGTTTTTGGAGAAGTTAAGGGCAGAAGAGAGTTAAGAGCAATGAAGAGGTGAGAGAAAGAAGGAGGAAAAGGGAGGAAAAATATGGAGAATAGAAGAAAAGAGATAGAGAAAAGCCCAAGAGAGAGAAAGAGAGATAGAAATATAAAGAGAGATAGAGATATGGAGAGATAGAGAGATATAGAGAAAGAGAGATAAAGTGAGAGATAGAGAGATAAAGATAAAGATAAAGAGAGATAGAGTGAAAGGGAGATAGAGATATGGAGAGATAGAGAGAAAGGGAGATAGAGAGAGAGAAAGAGAAAAAGAGAGAGAGAGAGAGAGAGAGAGAGAGAGAGAGAGAGAGAGATAGAGAGATAGAGAGATAGAGAGATAGAGAGATAGAGAGATAGAGAGATAGAGAGATAGAGAGATAGAGAGATAGAGAGATAGAGAGATAGAGAGATAGAGAGATAGAGAGATAGAGAGATAGAGAGATAGAGAGATAGAGAGATAGAGAGATAGAGAGATAGAGAGATAGAGAGATAGAGAGATAGAGAGATAGAGAGATAGAGAGATAGAGAGATAGAGAGATAGAGAGATAGAGAGATAGAGAGATAGAGAGATAGAGAGATAGAGAGATAGAGAGATAGAGAGATAGCGAGATAGCGAGATAGAAAGATAGAGAGATAGAGAGATAAAGAGATAGAGAGATAGAGAGATAGAGAGATAGAGAGATAAAGAGATAAAGAGATAAAGAGATAGAGAGATAGAGAGATAGAGAGATAGGAGAGATAGGAGAGATAGAGAGATAGGAGAGATAGGAGAGATAGGAGAGATAGGAGAGATAGGAGAGATAGGAGAGATAGGAGAGATAGGAGAGATAGGAGAGATAGAGAGATAGGAGAGATAGAGAGATAGGAGAGATAGAGAGATAGGAGAGATAGGAGAGATAGAGAAATAAAGAGAGGTAAAGAGATAGAGAGATAGAGAGAGAGAGAGAGAGAGAGAGAGAGAGAGAGAGAGAGAGAGAGAGAGAGAGAGAGACTATCTAAGCCCCGTCAGGCCGGGCTTATGTAGAGCAGCAACGCTTTATGCTAATTCCAAGGTTCTGCATTCGTTGGGTCAACGAATTGTGTCGATTTGATGGCGATGCCGATGCCGATGCTTATGCTGATGCTGAAGTCGATGCCGGTCCGATGGCAATTCGAAATGAATTGAATTGAATCGTATAATGTGGAATCGAATCGGTCTTTTTTTCTCAAATCTAAACTAAGCACCTTAATCGCTAATAACGTGCCAACTAATATCGCCGTAAATCAATAGAAACAAATTTAAATGGGGCTGGAGATGTGGAGACGTGGAGACGGGGAAGCGAGGCCAAGGCGGAGACGAAGATTATGGAGGAGACTGAGCTGAAAACTGAGACCACGATGGTGACGGAGAGCGAGGCTGAGAGCGCCACAGAAATCGAAATCAAGATTGAGATTAAGATGACGACCCAGACGGAGATGGCGATGGAGATGGAGACAGAAACGGAGACTGAGACTGAGACTGAGACTGAGACAGAGACGGAGACGGAGACGGAGATTGAGACGGAAACGGAGATGGAGACACAGACGACGATCGAGACGTGCAGCAAATGACAAAGAAAACACAATATGATTTGATTTTGTTTTCGATTTCAATTCAATTTCGATTTCGATTTCGTATTGAAAGCGTTCATTGATCTCTGATGTAAGTGATGATGATGCTGGCTCCGTCACCGAGGTGGAGTTGAGTTGAGATTCTTGGATGGACCGGCTAATGGTTACCAGCCAAGGCTATGGCTTCACAATATTTATTGCCAATGTCGATAGCAAGCAATTTATTACCTCGCTTCCTACTAGGGCAGTGGAAAATAGCTCGAAGGTCACCCAGACAGACCACCAGCTCCACCAGCTCCACCAGCCAATCATCCGGAAAGCAGCCATGGACCGCTGCTCGATCCGCATCGTATCCGTAATCATACCAGGTTCAACACCCTGCCCATACCCTTATCCATATCCATGACCATAGCCATAACCATAACCATACCCCCGCTCATGCCCACACCCCCATCTATGCCCTTACCCACCCGGTTAAGAATCGGTTAAGGGACAATCAAAGGGCCCAAAGAATAAAATTAATTTATACATTGCTTATTTATTTATTTATTTGTTTATTTGTTTATTTGCTTATTTGCTTATTTGCTTATTTGTTTATTTTGTTTGTTTACTCGCTTGCCATATTTTATTCAAATTTCAAGTGTCGTAAGTTGGAGAACCTGATTACGCGCCTAAGTGTATCAATGGCATTATCTTCATTATCATATCGGCTGTATAATCAAAAGATAACTTAAAATTGTAAATATGTATATGTAAGTCGAAGCGATGCAAGCCTTGGACTAGGCATTGGATAATATCAAACAGGATCGTTCGCATTTAGCTGACAAGCTCAATGAAACTTTACCTTTTGATTGTGCAACGCATCGCTTATGTAGGAGTATACGATTCCCACCCCAAGCCCGATCAATCTTCACCTCCTCCCCATCCCCCCAGCACCCTCCACTTTTTTCCCTTCTCCATCTCTTTTGCACTCCGATCACCGATCAAGCACTGAACACGTTTGGAGGTGTTTTCCCCACTCGAAACTCGGACTGCTAATATCATCTCAATCATTTCTATTTACATGAATTGCGCTTGAGCAATTACAATGTCAACAATTGACAATTCAATTACACCGATAAATTCCAATTCTAATGTGACACTTGAATAACGAATGCATCAGGCAGCAACAAGTGGCGCGGCACGAGCAGCATAAATGCCACTTCAATCTCACCCCGACTTCCAGATGCTCTACACCAAGCCCCGAATTTCGATGATCAACTTTCTATGAATAAATAAGCTATTTAATTAATTATTAATAAATAATTAATAATTAAGGGGGATTCTTTTAAAATGGTGTCCATCAAATGCCCCACAGAAATAAGATCCTCCTCCTTACTTAAAAATACTTTGGTTTGGAATAAGGCTTGCATTTGATGATCTCTTCTCGGATTCGACTTCAGTGGACAAAAATCTCTTTAAACCTTCAATTCTTATTTCCATTTAAAACTGAATATGATCGGAAATACTCCGACTGTGATTAAGGATCTCTCATTATATAACAAACTGTGAAGGATCGAATAACGAGTCTTCGATAATAATTATAAAAGAGTTCAAGTTTACCTTTCGAATTCTTCCAGCCCTTTAAATCAAAAATATATATAAAATTTTAGCCTTTTTTTTAAATGCATCAAAAAATATAAATTAAATAATTAAACAGCATTTTGAATAATAGGATTAAATATAATAATAATAATAATAATAATAAAATAATAACATAATAATAATAAAAATAAGATAATAATAAAAATAAAAATAATAATACAATAATAAGATAATAACAATAATATAATAATAATAATATAATTATAATAATATAATAATTATAAAAAAAATAATATTAATATAATTATAATAATAATAATAATAATATGATGACAAAGTATTATTTAATATATTAAAAATAAAAAACTCGGATCAATTTAATTTAAAAGCCAATGGACTCGGCGCTCAGTGCCCCTGGGCGAAGGGGAAGCACAGTATCGATGCCATCACGCAACTCTGACAGCTGACGCTGACGCTGACGCCAACTGCAGCATCGACTGCGATGTCGACTGCGTCTACGAGGCGTTTACAATGCGTCGCATTATATAAACTGACCAACTAACTTCATACAAATCGTTGGGCGGTCGCATCGCATGCTAATCAAAATCAATATCAAAATCAAAATCAAAATCAACATGCGATTGCGATTTATCGTCCCAATGCGATGTGCATGTTAATGCACGAGTGGGATCCCGGGGGTGGTAATCATCAATATTGATACAGGTGCCTTTGCCAGCTGCACGCACGACTCTCCAAGTAAGACGCCTAGCCCAACCCTCCCACACATACGTCCATCCCTGCTGGGTCCCCGCTAGGTCTTTACTTTGCAGGGATGAGAGTCCTTCAAGCTACTTTTGGCATTATCGCAGATCCCTCTGGATCTGTCCTACATACGGCAAGAGGTTCATTAACAGGACTTGCACCGGGTGTTCATCTAGTTCAGGACAGGTTGGACATTCCGAGCTCAACTCCTGCTTGAATCTAAACAAGTATCTGCGATGGCGTGATGGCTATGTCCGCACAGGGACTGTGTCATTTCAAACTTTACTTTCCCACTCTAACTGCTCATTTATCCTTAAAGTTTTACTTCACAGATTGTAGCCTCTGAAGTGAGTGTTGCGTGGGGCGTAGGGTAGTAAGTGATCTCTGCAGGTACCAAAGAAATCTCTTTGATGCTACTGTTAAGTCTCAGCGGTAATTCTAAGGTGCTCGATCCGTTTACCACTGGTTATAGGAATTTCAGTCTTATGTCCTGCGAGTCATCCTTAATATAGTCGTCAGCTATGCTAAGGACTAAATCAGCGAATGTTTGAATGTCTCCCAATTCTTAACCTACTGCGACCAGAACTTGATCCTATGCAAAGCCAATGAGGTAACAATGAGCTGCTGACCTGAGCCGAAGAATCTAATACTCCTCCAATAGTAAACCTGGCAAGGACTCCTAAGAAAAACCTGTGAGCTGTGAGTCAGAACCTAGACTGAGCGATAGCTGGAGATCATTGTCGATCGCTTACGGAGTTGAGAGTGTTGTTAATGCCTTGAGTGATGACTAAGCAATATTTTTTGGAGGTCCATTGCCAAAGGATTCCATCGATTGCCTCCAACGTTATATCAATGATTGCTTTTATAGTGTGACGAACTGTGACTCCGAAGGGACGACTGTATCCCCAGTCATTGCGAGAAGTCTGCTACAAACTAACTTCCCTAGGATCCTGCCAATGGAGTCAAGGAGGCTCACTGGTCTATAGCTGGACGGATCCCATTCGGGATTAAATTAATCCTTTGGATGATTCAAATGCTTGGGAAATTCGCAGCTGGGAGGCAACGCTAACTTAGGGACCATCAGATCCTGGCGTCTTTCTGTCTTTAATCTTGAAAACTGTAAAAAACTTAAATAAGTTTATCCCCTACAACTACAGGTAAAGCACAGGGTGACTCGAACCAAAGAAATGCTATCCGAGGGTGCGCCGGGAAAAGGTTTCTGATTATAACCGCTACTCTGGTGGGACAGGTAGTTTTAATGGAGTTGGAGCTCCCCTCGCCTTTCGAGAATATCAATTAAGATTAAACAAAGAATAAAGAGGAAATTGGCGCCTCCAAAAGACCTCAAAACCTCTTGGAATCCCCAAAGATGAAGCCACTCCATGAAGCGATTCCTTCCTCTGAGACAATTCGATGTTGCTTCTGGTTGCTGCAACATTGTTGCCGATGTGCCCAAGGCAACGTTTCTTGCCACTGGCGACCCCCAACGGCTAATCACTCCTGATCATTGATGACCCGGGTCCGGTCCGGATAAACAGGCAGCCGCATGCAACAGGTAGCAGCATCGAGGTGCCCCGGTGGCAGGTATGTGATCTTGGAAACCCAGAATTTCCAGGCGGCTTTTGCCATGCACACATGTCACACACACACACATATGGGATACACACCCACTAACACACACACACACAGACATATATAAATATACAAAGCCAAATGACACACCCACACACACACACACTCACACACAGACACATTCACATACAGTCAATGGTCGTTTTTTGAGGTCAAATTTAATTGCAACAACGACGACGTTCGGCATGAAATGTAGAAAATTGGCAACTGTGTATGTGAGCCGAGCAGCTGCGACAGGAGGGTGCGGGGAGTGGACCATCAATTGGAAATGTTGGAATGAAACGAACAGAAAGTCGCCAGCAACAAGAGGCAGCAACATGCGGCAGCAACCGGCGACAGCTTTAATAATTGCCGAATTCTCTGTCTGTCTCAGCGTCGCCTCTGCTTTTCTCATTATTATTTTATTATTTTTTTTTATTTTGTTGTTGTTGTTGTTGTTGCTGTTGTTGTTGTTGTATTTTAACTACTTTCGCAAAGTAATTGACATCAATTTGACCAAAGAAACGTCGGCGATTGCATTTCCATGTCGAGCATTAAAATTCAGAACGCCTAAAAATAAAAGCAGCCCTGCACGCAACCAGAATACCTCCCCGGCCATGTCCAGCCCAACGCCCCCCAGTCACTTTACGCCCCACCTTTTCTCTCACTCCCTTCCCCTCCACTCCATCCGTCTCCCTTACTCCCTTACTCTCGCTCTCTCTCTCTCTGTCTCTCGCTCTCTTGCCGAGCGTTGGGTGCCCGGCTCTTTGATAAATTGGTGAAATGCAATTAGCCGGGTCAGTTTTGTGGCGAAGTGCGTAAGTAATTGCCACATAACGGTAATGCCAATGCCGCCAAGAGGTGTCTTCCCCAACAATAACAGCAACAGCAACAACAACAACAACATAAGCGACAACAGCAGCAACAAGAGGAATAAGAACAACAGCAACAAAAAGAAGGACAGCTTCAACCTCTACCCCGACGTTATATTAGCTGGCACAGGATATGGTTAATATACATATACGAATACACACAAGCATGCACACACACACACACACGCACACACACACACACACACACGCACACACCAACACACACACAGCCACTGCTGAGGCACAGCATAGGCAGGAGAAGAATTCGGAGAGCTGCAGCTTAGCGACGGTCAAATGACAAGTTGGTTCAGTGGGTCGTTCAACTGGTTGCTCGAAGTTAAGCTGTTGGTTGCTGTTGTTGTTGTTGTTGTTGTTGCTTGTGTTGTTGGTGTTGCGGCTGCTGCTGCTGCTGCTGCTGCTGCTTATGTTGCTGCTTTTTCGTCTGTTGCCGGTGGTCGGTCGTTGACCGCTGGCCTACAACTGTAGGCTATGGCACAGCTGCGATCAATGATCCTTCAGCTGCCCTCGCAAGGCGCCCACACGGCGATCAATGACAGCGGCAATACAAACACAACAGCAACACCAATCAAATCAGCAACAACAACAACAGCAACAACAACAACAGCAGCAACAACAACAGCAGCAACAATAACAACATCATTAGCAACATTCGCCGATAGAATGATAATAACACAATCACAAATTCTTTATCACACACACACTCACACTCGCCGACACACGCACACACGCATACTCACAGTCACACGCATACTCACACACACACACACACGCACACACACTCCCTTCTCTCTGTTTATCTAGCTATCTATATCGCTTTCTCGCTCCGTCCCATTGCCTGTTGCCATCCCCATTAGCTCTCGCCCCTCTCCCACCCGCCCTCTCTCTCCCTCTCCCTCTCTGCCTCTCACTCTCTCTCCCTCTCTCTCTCTCTCGTAGTTCGTGCCACTCTTTTGCATTCTAATGGCGTCAGCATTGATTTTGAAAAGTCAGTCATTAAGTCAATCAGTTTTCCGGTCACTGTGCCAACGACATTGTATCACATGCGCGCATTGTAACAGCAACACGCACAACAGCAAAACAATACAACAACACACACACAGTCACACACACACATAGGCATAGACACGAAGACACACACACACACACAGTGATATACACATCAATGGCGAGATCAATGCACTGGCTGTCTGACCAAGTGTTGACAGTGAGGCTATTGCCTAACGCAGCGGCGCATTGCAAAAAGGTTAGAAACAATAACAACACATTGACAACAACAACAACAGCCAAAGCACTAAAGATAACAACAACAGCAACAACAATAATAACAATAACATCCGCAACAACAACATGAAACCCGGCCTGGCAAGTGGCTTACCTACATTCCCAAATGCAGCTGTGTTGGTGTGAATTGCACACACAAGATGCGACGCCCCCACTGCAGCAGCAACATCAGCAGCAGCAGCAGCAACAGCAACAGCCGCAGCAGCGCTGCAAGCGGATCAGACGTCAGCGTCAAGCGACGGAGTTCATTGACTTTTGCGCAAACGCACAAGCCTCCAACTTCAATTCAATGCACATAACGCGCCAACCACGTAGGCCGTCAACTTGTCCAACAAGTTGGGTAGACGACGCAGCACCAGCACCAGCAGCAGCAGCGACAGCGACAGCGGCAACAGCAACGGCGGCAACTGAGGCAACTGAGGCAACTGAGGCAACAACAACGGCAACGGCGGCGCTGATGACGCCAAACTAAGATCCTCTCTCTTTTTCTTATTCTCTGATCTCTGTCTATCTCTGTCTCTCTCTCTCTCTCACACCTTCACTGTCCCTCTCTCTATTTGCATGTCCGTCCGTCCGTCCGTTTGTCTAGCAAAACTTTTGCACAGCTTATTTTGGCAGGATAACCGCAACAACCTCGTTACCAACAGCAGCAGCAGCAATGGCAGCGGCAGCGGCGGCGGCAGCGGCGACGGCGGCGGCGGCGGCAGCAGTGGCAACCGCCACAACGGCCATGCCAATGGCAGCGGCGTCAATGCGTCTCAGCTGCAACGGTCAATGACCGACCGACTAAAAGGCACACACACAACATAAACAACATACCAGCGCACACACACACACCCAGTCACACACACACACACACACACACCCAGTCACACACAGACACACATACATGTAACATCACACATTGATGTCGTTTATGTTGCGGTTGCTGTCGCTTACTTCTCTGCCAACGCGAGCGTTGCTGATGCTGTTGTTGCTGCTGCTGTTGCTGCCGCCGTCATTTCCGAGGCAACAGCAATCGCTTTTGGCAGTCGCAAAATCCTTGCCGTTCATATACATTTTGAGCCCACTGTTGTTGTTGTTGTTGTGGCTGCTATTGTTGCTGTTGTTGTTGCTGTTGTTGTTGTAGCTGTTATTTTGTTTGTTTGCTATTGCTGTTGCAGTTGCCGCTTCAATGTCAAGGAAGTTGAGCGCATGCGACTTCCTTATGCGCTGCACACGATGAGCAGCCACAACAGCAGCAGCAGCAACAACAGCAACAACAATAACAACAACAACAACAAGCAACAACAATAACAACAACCACAGTAACAACAACAACAACAACAACTGTCAAATATCACGCATACGTTTAGGCCATGACTCAACCTAAGCAGAGGAGGAGGAGCCATCACTGTGGTTCCCAGGCCCAGCAAATGTGCTCAAAATCAGCTGAGCTCCTAAGCGGTCTTCCCGCACCACTGTGCGGCTTTGGAGCCACGTGTATGTGTGTGTGTGTATGTGTGTGTGTGTGTGTGTCTCTGACTTTATCTGTGTCTGCGTGTGCGTACTTCCTCCGTATGTTTGTCCCCTCTGTCCGCGCCTGCCTGTACGTCCGCCCGTTTATAAGAAGAAGTATTTGAAATGAGCGTCGCTGCCGCGTCCGCTGCCTGCTTCTTTTTTCTGCCGCTTCTGCCGCTTCGACTGCGGCGGCGGCGCGTCGGCCGCCGGCAGCAGCGTTGACTTGTAAACAGAAAAGTTCGTAAACCTTTAAAAGTGAAAGTAAAATCGGACGTAGACCTACATATACAAATGTAAAAACGCGACGAAGTCGACGCGGCGTTTGTGTGCCTCTGTCTGTAGGTGTATCTGTGTGTGTGTGTGTGTGTTAACGCTGGCATGTGTGTATGTCCGCCTCTGTGCGTGTGCGTGTGTGCCAAGAAGCAGCTGCCAAACCAGAAAACTACACACACGCACAAACAAAAGACACGAAGACTCGAAACTGCCGCTGCTATGGTTGTTGTTGTTGTTGTTGCTGCTGCTGTTGTTGTTGTTGGTGTTGCTGTTGCTCTTAGTTTGGCTGGCAACGTACGACGCCAGCAGAAAACGACGACGACAGCAATAGCGGAATTCCCAAGCACCGCTCCCAACTCCCTGATTCCCGGAGCCACGAGCCACGAGCTGCCGCTAGAAACGAAAGACTTTTATGACACAAACTTAATGACAGCTACTAACTAATGCGGCTAATTGAGCCAAGTTCTATACGCACCTATTAACTAAATAATATCATTAATCCGAAAGTCAATAGTTTCCGATTTTAAGAGAGCAGCAAATCTCAAGATTAAATATATTAAAAAATAAATAAAAAAAAAAATGAAGAAATTCCTAAAAAATTTATAAACTATAAATTTAAAAATATTTCTACAAATATTTCTGTTGCACGGAAGCGGTTAAATCAAGGCTTAAACTGTATATTATATTTAATAATATTTTTGTATTTTTATTTTTTTTTTATTATTATTATAATATTATATATTATATTATATATAAAACTGACATCAAAATTCATAGAAATTTTAGCTTCATTTTTGTCTTCATTTTTTTAAGACTAAACTATTTATTTATTTTAAACTATTAAATATGTTATTTAATATAAAAAATAAAAAATATAAAAATATAAAAATATATGTATTAAATATTAAAATAAAAATATATATATATATATATAAGAATCGACTATTAATATTTCTCTAAAATTAAAGAAAGTTCAAGGGAAACCCAGAGAGAAAGGCTTAAAAATAAAATATTTAAAATAATTCATCCAATAAATAAATCTCTGTTCTATTCTATAAATAGCTTCAGCTATATAAAGATCCAGATTATGAAGATATATACATATATATATAATCGAGTATATATCTCTTTGGGGACCGATCAAAGTGGCTCTGAACTCTGAAGATGAGGCGGAACACGTGCCCGGCCATCGCAATGACCCCGTACGGCATCGGGCATCAAATGTAACAGATCGGAAAGTGGAAGCTGTGGTCGGTATTGAATGAACTCCTCCACTCCGTGTGTGTGTGTGTGTGTGTGTTCCTGGAGCAGAGGCGGCAACATTCGGCCAGCAACAACATCGATCGGCGGCAACTGACAAAAACTTCCTGTCGATACCGTTACGTATGCATTATGGGCAGTCAAAGCACCGGCGGTAAATTGGATTGCGCAAACGGCGGCAACAACAACGAAACAACAGCAGCAACAGCAGCAGCAGCAACAATAGCAGCAACAGCAACAACAACAACAACAACAACAACACTGAACCATTACCCACCCCAACAATAATGCGTTGGGATCAAAAGCCAATAAACTTTAAATGTATTCAATGAATTTGGCAGTTCGACTGGAGACGCTGTTGTTGTTGTTGTTGCTGTTGCTGTAATTGTTGTAATTGTTGTTATTGTTGTTATTGTTGTTCATATTTATATCGGGTAACTTTCACGTTCGGCGAGTGCGGGCGATCAGGGAACCATCGGATGGGCACTGACAGGAGGCTGACGGTCAGTCAGGGGTTAGAAATTTTACACCAACGACGGAAGCGACAGCCTCCCAGATTTTAGAAGCTGTATCGCCGTCAGCAACAGCAGCGACAGCAAGAACAACAATAGCAGCAACAGCAACAACAACAACAAAATACAGTCAATAAACTTTAAAAAAAGAGTCACATAAATTGCGAGCGCTGCTCATCTGTATTACATAATAAGCAGAAACCGCAACAATAACCGGCAACAGTAACAGCAACAACAACAGCAACAGTAACAGCAACAGCAACAGCAACAACAACAGCAACAGCAACAGCGGCAACAACAACAACAGCGGCAACAACAACATCAACATCAACAAAGTCAGGTTAAACAGCTGATCTGAGAGACCCAAAAGGTTGTCAACCCCAAACAGCGGCTACAAAAACTACAACAACAACAGCAACAACAGCAACAACAGCAACAGCAACAGCAACAACAGCAGCAGCAACAACATTGCCAACAAATGAAAATAAACCAAAATGTATACAAAAAATGTATAAATATATAAGTTCATATAAGAGAAACAAAAACAAAAACAAAAACAAAAACAACACAAGGAAAAAATACAAATAAAAACAAAATAATAATAAAAATAAAAACAATAACAAAAACAAAAACAAATTGGCATTTCATTGGCCCTGGTCAGCACGAATGGAGGTGGGCGGAAAAGGTCATCGACGTCGCACCGGAAGCGTGCCAAAAATATCAAAAAAGCAAAAACAAAAAAAAAAAAAACACACACAAAACACAAAAAAACAAAATAAAAACAAAAATAAAGAAATACAAAAAAATCTCTAAAAATATAAACGGGCTGACTTTTGATTTACCAATAAATATGTGTATGCCTGTGTATGCCTGTGTATGTGTGTGTGTGTGTGTGCGTGTTGGCATAGACCGCTCATAGATCCGGTAAAAATGTGAAGCGTCGCTCGAAATGCTATGGCGGAAGCAGCGGCTGCCAAACAGCTGATCGCCGCTCGGGGCAGCTGTTCTGATAAAATAAAATAAAAAGTTTTGGTGGCTCACGTTTTGTGATCGTATATACGAATCGGATCGGTCGATGTATGACGAGAGAGCTGCTGAGGCTGCTGACTGTTTGGTTGTTCCTGGTTGCATATTTGGCATATTGAAAGCGGCCAAGCGGCCAAGCGGCCAACTGGCGAAGCCACCAAGCGCAGCAATAAACTTCAAAAACTCAACGGTCAACGAACCCGTCCCGTCGCTGGCTTAAAGCCAACACCGGTGTCTCTGCCGCAGCTGCTGCCGCCGCCGCTGCCGACGTTGCTGCCGCTGTTGCTGCTGCCGCTGCCGCTCTTATTGTATCTGTCGCTGTTGTTGCTGTTGCTGTCGCTGTCGGTGTCGCTGCCGATGTCGTTGTCATTGCCGTTGCCGTTGCCGTTGCCATTGCCGTTGCCGCTGCCGTTGCTGTTGCCGTTGTCTTTGCCGCCTCTGCCTATGCTTCTGCTTCTGTCGGCTTCGTAGTCAACGCCAAGACTTGCGTCGCCTCAACCGCAGCAACACTTTTGCCAATTTATAACCGAAACCAGCGGTCAACGCCAATGACAGCGATGAGAACGTTGACCATTTGGAAGCCGGTAAGTCTATGGGTTCGATTCTAACAAGCGGCATCAGCAGCTGACTGCCCCTCACCTCACACTCACCTCACACTCACACTCACACTCACACTCACACTCACACCGTGACCGTCACCCGGCCCATCCACTTACAGCTGCTCCACTGCTGCCAGTTGTAAGCAATGGGCTGTGGGCTGTGGGCTATGGACTGTGAGCTGTGAGCTGTGGGCAGTGGGGTGCGGCTGGGAGGGTCAAAGCCAACCTTAATTAAAAAACCGTGCTGCCACAGCCTCACCCCATACCCCATACCCCGCACCACTCATCCAGCCAACAAACTCACGCATACGGGGCCAAGCGAAACGTCATCGTCTAACTCTCGCTTCTCCACATTTAAGTGGGTCTTTTCGTGAATATGAAAGCAATGCCATTGAACTGTGATGAAGTCCAAGACGTTGCAATCCGCAAGAGATGTGAAGATTTCAAAGAAAGGAAGTGCAAAACCAAAGAAGCAGAAACTAGCGAAACGGAACTGAAAGCAAATCAAGACTCGGAGTGAATTACCCAAAGGGAATGCTAAGGACGCGGCTCCCTACTGCAGACCAACTATAGAAAAAAGGAACTAAAAGAAAAGCTAAAAAATTAAATTATAATTAAAATTAAATAACAATTAGGGGCTTCAGAGGGGACCGCAAGTCCATTGAATGGGAGGGGGAGAGGGAAGTCATTGCATTGATCTATGAATAACAAGAGGAAAAAAATAAGGAACAGGAATCATAATTAAATTAATATGAAGTCTGATATATATGGAATTAAATAAGACTGTCATATAATAATATTAAATATAATAAATATTAAATATATTAAATATTTAATATATTAAATTCAAATAAATTACCAGACTTTAAAAATGATTACAGACTTAACTTTAAGTACTTGACATTTCAGCCATATGCAGCATGAATGGTCAAACTCAGGAAGATCCTTCAAATCGGCTTTCAGTTAAATAAAGTATCGATTTATTTGGCGTGCTTTCAGCACTGAAGCATTTCAATTGCCAATTATATGCATTCTAGCCGAAAAAAAGCTAATCCCGAAATGATGTTCAATGTCCATAGAAAGCTATACACATACACACTCAACTTGAGTAAATGTATGCGTATATGTAAGTTTCTGTGCTTATGTGTGCCTGTGTGTGCCTGTGTGTGCCTGTGTGTATCTGTGTGTGTCTGTGTGAGTTTGTGTTACAGTCACAGTCGATGCATAGAATGAAAATCAGCTGGCCAAAAAACGAAAGCTAAACTTTGAAAATCTCCCTCTGACCGCAACGAGACGCCGCCAACGGAAACAACAACAACAACAACAACAAAAATATCAATAGCAACAAATTCAAGATTCTTTCTAACACATTGACGTCCAATGGCCAATAGCTGATGGCTGATAGCCGATGGCCGATGGCCGATGGCCGATGGCTAATGGAAAAAAGCTAATGGCTAATGGCCGATGGCCCATAGCTGATGGGGCCAGCTGGTCGTTGGTAAATAAACCATTTCACCCGTCGAGAAAGTTTCGATTTGGCTTGATGCTCGACGGTGCGCATTTTTCGAGTGTCATATGGACCAAGGGGCGGGGACCGGAGGCGGCGACAAGAGGAAGGCCCCAAGCGAGCTGTACTTTGCATCCTGTGCAGGAAGTGCCAACAACTCTTTTGGGGCCTGCAAAACGGGTAATCTTTTTGAACTTTTGGCTACGCACATCAGGACATTGACCCAAGGCCAACGATTCATAAACATCTGTTTTGGACTTAGATAAATAAGTAATCAAGATGATGAGCTAGAGATTAGGGTGCAGATACAGATACAGATACAGGTACAGATACAGATACAGGTACAGATACAGATACAGATACAGATACAGATACAGATACAGATACAGATACAGATACAGATACAGATACAGATACAGATACAGATACAGATACAGATACAGATACAGATACAGATACAGATACAGATACAGATACAGATACAGATACAGATACAGATACAGATACAGATACAGATACAGATACAGATACAGATACAGATACAGATACAGATACAGATACAGATACAGATACAGATACAGATACAGATACAGATACAGATACAGATACAGATACAGATACAGATACAGATACAGATACAGATACAGATACAGATACAGATACAGATACAGATACAGATACAGATACAGATACAGATACAGATACAGATACAGATACAGATACAGATACAGATACAGATACAGATACAGATACAGATACAGATACAGATACAGATACAGATACAGATACAGATACAGATACAGATACAGATACAGATACAGATACAGATACAGATACAGATACAGATACAGATACAGATACAGATACAGATACAGATACAGATACAGATACAGATACAGATACAGATACAGATACAGATACAGATACAGATACAGATACAGATACAGATACAGATACAGATACAGATACAGATACAGATACAGATACAGATACAGATACAGATACAGATACAGATACAGATACAGATACAGATACAGATACAGATACAGATACAGATACAGATACAGATACAGATACAGATACAGATACAGATACAGATACAGATACAGATACAGATACAGATACAGATACAGATACAGATACAGATACAGATACAGATACAGATACAGATACAGATACAGATACAGATACAGATACAGATACAGATACAGATACAGATACAGATACAGATACAGATACAGATACAGATACAGATACAGATACAGATACAGATACAGATACAGATACAGATACAGATACAGATACAGATACAGATACAGATACAGATACAGATACAGATACAGATACAGATACAATACAGATACAGATACAGATACAGATACAGATACAGATACAGATACAGATACAGATACAGATACAGATACAGATACAGATACAGATACAGATACAGATACAGATACAGATACAGATACAGATACAGATACAGATACAGATACAGATACAGATACAGATACAGATACAGATACAGATACAGATACAGATACAGATACAGATACAGATACAGATACAGATACAGATACAGATACAGATACAGATACAGATACAGATACAGATACAGATACAGATACAGATACAGATACAGATACAGATACAGATACAGATACAGATACAGATACAGATACAGATACAGATACAGATACAGATACAGATACAGATACAGATACAGATACAGATACAGATACAGATACAGATACAGATACAGATACAGATACAGATACAGATACAGATACAGATACAGATACAGATACAGATACAGATACAGATACAGATACAGATACAGATACAGATACAGATACAGATACAGATACAGATACAGATACAGATACAGATACAGATACAGATCAGATACAGATACAGATACAGATACAGATACAGATACAGATACAGATACAGATACAGATACAGATACAGATACAGATACAGATACAGATACAGATACAGATACAGATACAGATACAGATACAGATACAGATACAGATACAGATACAGATACAGATACAGATACAGATACAGATACAGATACAGATACAGATACAGATACAGATACAGATACAGATACAGATACAGATACAGATACAGATACAGATACAGATACAGATACAGATACAGATACAGATACAGATACAGATACAGATACAGATACAGATACAGATACAGATACAGATACAGATACAGATACAGATACAGATACAGATACAGATACAGATACAGATACAGATACAGATACAGATACAGATACAGATACAGATACAGATACAGATACAGATACAGATACAGATACAGATACAGATACAGATACAGATACAGATACAGATACAGATACAGATACAGATACAGATACAGATACAGATACAGATACAGATACAGATACAGATACAGATACAGATAAACAGATACAGATACAGATACAGATACAGATACAGATACAGATACAGATACAGATACAGATACAGATACAGATACAGATACAGATACAGATACAGATACAGATACAGATACAGATACAGATACAGATACAGATACAGATACAGATACAGATACAGATACAGATACAGATACAGATACAGATACAGATACAGATACAGATACAGATACAGATACAGATACAGATACAGATACAGATACAGATACAGATACAGATACAGATACAGATACAGATACAGATACAGATACAGATACAGATACAGATACAGATACAGATACAGATACAGATACAGATACAGATACAGATACAGATACAGATACAGATACAGATACAGATACAGATACAGATACAGATACAGATACAGATACAGATACAGATACAGATACAGATACAGATACAGATACAGATACAGATACAGATACAGATACAGATACAGATACAGATACAGATACAGATACAGATACAGATACAGATACAGATACAGATACAGATACAGATACAGATACAGATACATACAGATACAGATACAGATACAGATACAGATACAGATACAGATACAGATACAGATACAGATACAGATACAGATACAGATACAGATACAGATACAGATACAGATACAGATACAGATACAGATACAGATACAGATACAGATACAGATACAGATACAGATACAGATACAGATACAGATACAGATACAGATACAGATACAGATACAGATACAGATACAGATACAGATACAGATACAGATACAGATACAGATCCCTTCATTTAACTCCCCCATATGTGGAGGATATGATCAGGTATGAACGAGGAAATACCTTTATTATTATAGCCACTTAATTAATGCCCGATCTCATCTATTCAGTGTCATTATAGCCGACAACAACAAACGCTGCAAAGTCATCTTCTGTTTGGGTTTTTGAAAATCAAGTTAAACCGCATTTCGGATACAAGATACAAGCTCCATTCACACTTTCGGCATTCGAATACAACGAACAAGAAGTACAAGAAAAATTCGAAAACTTAGTTATATTTTTTTTATAATCCGAGTTATCAATAGTTAGGATTTTAACTCTCGAAGACTTCAGATATTTTTATTTAAGCGAGTGAATATTTTATTTAAGATTTTCAGATTGTTGGAATATTTTTAGATTTAAAACCGTTTTAAGTACCGCATGAAAATCTAAATCTTAATTAAAATTAATAAAAAATAAAAAAAGAATAAAATATTTAAATATTTTTTAAGATCATATTCTGGTTATATATATAATACATAATATATATATAGAATAGATAAGATCTACTCGTATTTTAAAATGCATCTTCAGTATTAAAATTGCTATGGGGTAGCTTCGACGGGCAGCCTAAGATTCCATTAAAAAAAAATAATAATTTAAAGAGGACTTTTTCAAAGGAGGAAAGATATCCTTTTTTTCAGCTTACAATGTAATTATTAAATAAATATACTTTCGGTATTTTTAGAGTATTATTAGTATGCATATAAGGTATATATTAAATACTTTATTATAAATAATTTTCATAATAAAATAAAAATTAATTTAATTCTTGATCAAGGGGGAAATGGAGAGACGAAGATGAAGAGAGATCAGTTGACAAGGGGGAAGCAGAGAAAGAGAAAACGGGGAGAGAAGGGAAAAAAGGAAGAAAGAGAAAAAAGAGATAAACAGACAAAGAGAGAGGAAGAAAGAAGCCTACAGAGACAGAGAAGAACAAGAAGGAACAACGGAAAAAATGAAGAAATGAAGATCATTTTTTTTTAGTCACTATAGGAAATATTATATCCACCTAAAGTTGAAGTTGAATTCATGCTTAGAGAGTAGAAAAAAATAAAGGCTTTCAGTTGAGATTCACCTCGAAGTCTGCCTCTTAAATGCGATCGGTGATCGGTGTGCAGGGTATCCGATAGTCTAGTATGCGGGACTAGAGCATTCTTACTCGTTTTTACCTGTTTTAAAAGACACTTTAGTTTATTGAACTTTTGTGCTGCATACTTTGAGCCAGAGATCAACTTCACTTCATGCCTCCTCCTCCCCCTCCGCGACCCACCGCTTAGCCACCCCAACGTTCGGCTCACCTCGGCGACTTCACACGCTTGTGCGTTGGTGTTGGCGGTGACGTTAGCGTTGCTGCTGCTGCTGCTGTTGCTGTTGCTGTTGTTGTTGTTGTTGTTGTTGTTGTTTTTGCAGTTATTGTTGTTGTCGCTGTTTTGCAGTTGTAGTTGTTGTTGCTGTTGTCGCTGCTGTCGTTGTTGATGGCGCTGCTTTATTAGGTTCAGCCCCCAGCAGCGGTCGCACCGTACCCCCGCACCGCCCCAACCAACGTCCCATTCCCAAGCGAATCCACTATTGCACATGCCTAGCCTCGTTCGCAGCTCATTTCATAAAAATGGCCTTCAAAACGATAATTCAAGCGCTTAAATTGTATCTACACTCTTTGCAGAGTTTATTCAACTTCTGCTGCGCTCCTATGCTGGCCGAGCGGAGCAGCGGGGACTTTAACCGAGATACTGAGATACTGCGATACTGAGATACTGAGATACTGCGATACTGCGATACTGAGATACTGAGGTACTGAGGTACTGAGAAGCCGACATGCTGAGATATTGAGATACTGGAATCCGATTGGGATCCAATGGGGGCAGCCAGTAGGGTTCCCATCGAGCCACTAACTATGAGTAGGGCATCCCAGATTTATGAGGGTTGTATTTGGATAATGAGAGGAACCCTTGCAGCCAGGAAACTTGCATTTACCTTCAGATACCACATGAAGGTACAAAAGGGTCTCTGGCACGGCTTTACGGCCTCAACTTTATAGCCAACACAATAAACGCTAAAGGTTTTAGAAAGCACACACTTCGCAACCAAAAACTGAACGATGTCCGCTTTCCGCTTTCCGCTGTCCACCGTCCACCGTCCACCGTCCACCGTCCATCGTCCGCTGCCCGTCGTCTTCACTGTTCCATCATTCCGGACGCTGGGAATACGTTGGCAACAACCGCACGACCGCAGTCGCAAATCTCTGCAGATTATTGCCGTAACCGAGGAAATAATAAATCAAAATACCACTTGACCCATTTTCATTTTTCAAAAAACCTATATACCTACCTTATAGACATTAAGTGCGATCCTCAGCTTAGGTTTCCGCTTTCTTTTCCAGATAGTCAGCCCGCAAGCTCGTCCCCAGACTTAAGCTCTTAACTGATTGCCTATTGCACATCCTGTTCCCCAAAAGCCCCCAATATACAAAAATATACAAAAATCCCAAAAATATACCCAATGACTGAAGCATAAAAAATCATTTTAAATAAAGACAAAAAAAAAGCGGTCGAAAAATTTTAAAGATTTGTCATAATTAAAAATAAATAGGACACACATCACCATCAGATAAATTTCTAATGTCCCGAATTCAGGTAAAGGTCCTGTGCACTTAATATTAATAAATAATAATATTTTCGAATTAAGTGAAATTATATTTTTTCTTTTATTAAAAAATCTCTCATAATACGAAAAAGATTTAAAAATAAATCATTAAAAATATTTCGATATTTAGATACTAATTAAAAAAAAACTTTTAATAATCATGGTTAAATAAAAATATTTAAAATAAAAAAAAAAACAAATATCTAATACTTATTTTTCGAAATTTGAAATTCCAGAAAATAATTTATTAAATAATTAATTAATTAATAATTTTTTAATTTTTTAATAATGAATTAATAATTAATAATATTTAAAAAATATTTACTTTAGATTATTTTATCCAATTCCCAAACGAATATAAAAAAATTGAATTCATCTCTTAAACAAGTGAAAAAATGCATTGTCTCTGAACCTCAAACACACACGCACACACCCAAAAGTGTACACATGTGCATACTGTCAAAAGAATGCGTTACGCACACGTTACTTACACGTTCGGAGATCAGAAACAAAAAGCGATTATTTAATTTAATTTTAATTGGAGAAAGTGCAAAGCCCTTCAACAAAAAAAAAAAAAAAAAAAAACTAAAAATCGTACACACGCGCACACGCATTTAAACCAAAATTAAAAAAAAAAAAAAAAAAAATTATGTGGGCTTGAAAAAAAAAAAATATCTCAAAATTCAAACACCAAAAAAAAAAAAAAAAAAAACTATTAAAATACTTAATCTATTCACATAACCAAACGCATTCGGATGACAAATTATGAATGTTGACACCGCGACTCCAAACCCCAAGACGCCAAACAACAGCAAACACTGAAGGGGGTACAGGGGGTGGGGGTAGTGGATGGCAACCAGTTTGAAGTTGAAAACTGAACATAAATAAATTTAATGGCCGCAATGCCAATGAAATGCAAATAAAAATCAAATATAAAATCAAAATCAAATCTCCAAAAAAAAACCAACAACAACAACAACAAAAATAAATAAATAAATAAAAAAAAAAACGAAAATCAAAATCCAAAATTAAAGACAAATTTCTACTTATGCAAAGCAGAAATATTGCTCAAAAGTGGCACCGCGCTGGAGGCGACCCTAAAAGCATGTCACAATATCTGCCCAAAAAGTGATCGTCAAAAATATACAACAAAAATACCAAAAAAAAAAATTAATAAAAAAATAATAAAAATAAAAATAAATAAATAAAACCAAAAACTTAAAACTTTATAATAATCAATAAAAAAAAAACAAAAAAAAGTAAGCAGAGGGCGCAGCCGCATTCGAGCGCCAGTTACATTAATTTTTTTTTTGTAAATCTTTTTTTAAAAATCTTTTTTTTTTTTTTATAACTCTTTTTCGCTTTTGATAGGCATTTTTATTATGCAAAACATGGAAAATACTGAATTTTTAATCGTCCAACTATAACTTAATTTCGATTTGGTTAAATTGAGTGCGGACGTTGATCTGCCGAGGGAATGGGAACTGGGGACCGTGGACAGCGGACGGCGGACGGTGGACGGTGGACTGGGTCTCTGGGCCTATTGACGGCCCTACATTTTTGGGGGCGTTCGCGTGCGCTTTTTATAGTGAATATATATATATATATATATATATATATATATTTTTTCTTTTTTTATCATTGATTATATCGGTCGGGTCTTTGGGCCCGATTTTGAACAATATGCGACAATCAAATGAAATTTACGGCTTCGTTTCCTACCATCTACATAAGGGCTAAACTCTCTTTATGTCCATAGATGTATTTATATATATATTTTTCTTTTTTTTTTTATTTATTTATTTATTTTTGGTTTCATTATTGTAAAAAAAAAAAAAAAAATAATACAAAAAATGGTTTTACGTAAGGCCCTTGAACGTGCAGCGCTCGTTAACTTAAAAGCGGTGAAATTTTTTTTCTACACACCAGCATGTCGCTTCGTCCAACAGTCCCACTGTCCAATCGTTCGACTGTCCCACTGTCCGTCTCTGTTGTCCGGTTTGTTGCTCTGTCTTTCCGCCTGTCCAACTGTCCACCCGTCCACCCGTCCACCTGACCGCCCGTCTGTTGGTGTGTACGCTTTTTATTTACCTCAGTGCGGATCGACACCAAAAGACTGTCCGTCAGTCACTTGGCCACATAAGAGCAGGCTCCCAATGCTGCTGGTCACCACCACCAGCCACCAGTGTAACCAAACAATCCCCAAAGATCTCCACCTTAAAAAGGATTCACTAACATCAAGGATCGTCAATGACATTAGAATAAGGATTCACTTTGGTAGCAAAAATTTATTTATTTGACTTCGAATCTTGACAAAGAAATTTAAAAAAAACCTAAAGCTAAGGATTATCAATGAGAGATACTTCGTTCATCCTTGTAGGATCATCAGTTAGTATAAATATTCACAAGGATATCTATAATAAGCGGAGATCTAAGTAATTTGAAAGTTTAATTGCATTCAAGGATTAATAATAGGATAAGAATTGCAGAGGAGAAGTGTCCCTTTTAACTTTGTTACATTTCAGGGCACTTTTAGTATTTTATGATGCTCAAAATATACCAAAAGTAAATATTGAATTTATACAATTCTTATAAAGTTTAACTATGTGAATATTCCTTAAAATAAATTTAAAAAAAAAAGAGAAAATTTAAAATTAAAAATATTTTATATTTTTCTATCGTTGATATAAAATTACAAGCCACAAATGTAATCTTGAGATTTCTTTAAAGATATAAGAATTAATCACATAAGATTTAAGATAAAAAATTTAATTTTATTTTAATTATTTATTTCGATATTTAAAAATGAGACCTTATTAATTGATTGCATTTTTAATATTTATGGAATCCTGACTTTTATCGACCCTCGACCAGGCAGTACCATAAGAAGGTCTGCCACCTGCCTTGTCTCTTGAGTATCTTATCCTCATTAGGACTTTTATCATATTTCCAACTCTCCAACAATTTGGTTGAAAAAGGACTCATTATTCTCATCCTAGATTAATATTTTTTATAGTTTTTTCCAAACTTAAGTTATTAATTTCAAACACAATTTTCAGGCATATAAAAAACGTAAGGTGGGAACTGCATGTGATTCCTACAGACCTACAGAGTGTTTACAGTCGATCCAACCCAGAAATCAATTTACAATAAACAAAATTATTTGCTATTAAATTACAATTAATAAGCGTGAATAATTTATAAATAATATATGTGTTCACATGGAAATATTTTCAACAAGAATTTCATAGTCTTAAACAAAAAAAAATATTTATAGCAGCAATTTTTATGCACTTTTGAGTGAATGGGAACAAAACATGGAAATTCGAATAAATCTTATTAAATTTCGCTGGCAATGAAAAACTGAATGAATAATGTATGAATATATGGATGAATAAATGTTGGGGTGAATATGCGGTGTCAGATCCCTTGACTGCAACGTGCTCGATGTACAGAGCAATCAGAAAAGACAAAATAATGCAAGAGTGTGTGAGTGTGTGAGTGAGTGTGTGAGTGTGTGAGTGTGTGAGTGTGTGAGTGAGTGTGTGAGTGTGTGTTTGAATGCATTGTATTTATCGGCGCGAATTGCAGTTCTCGTGTTCTGTGTAATTCGATGGACTATTGCTTTCCCATAAAGTTTATAGCAATCTGCTGATCACGTGGGACACCCACAAGGGTGTTCAGAGGGGTCTTCCTTTCCTTTTCCTTTCCCTTGCCCATTCCCACTCCCATTTCCCTTCTCAAATGCCACCCATCCTTGCCCTCATCGGACACCCCTCCTCTCCATCAAGTAACATAGCACTTATCACACGAACGAACGGTCAAATTACCCACTCGCCGATGCGCACTTTAAATATTTGTCGTCGCAGTGCAAACACCTCAAGTTTTTGACCAACTTTTTGAACGAGTATGAGTATGAGTATGAGTGTGAGTGTGAGTGTGAGTGTGAGTGCGAGTGTGAGTGTGAGTGTCAGTGTGAGTGTGAGTGTGAGTGTGAGTGTGAGTGTGAGTGTGAGTGTGAGTGTGAGTGTGAGTGTGAGTGTGAGTATGAGTGTGAGTGTGAGTATGAGTGTGAGTGTGAGTGTGAGTGTGAGTGTGAATGTGAATGTGCGTGTGAGTGTGAGTGTCAGTGTGAGTGTGAATATGAATATCTGTATGAATGTAGCTTCTCGCACTTGAAATCGCATCGATGCTCGTGATAAGCATCGCCCACAAACATGAGCAACAACAACAACAACAACAACAATAATAGCAACAACAACAACAACAACAACAAACAAGAAAAGCAGGCGCCAAAATGAAGTAAAGTAAATAAAGTTTAACAACAAAACTAAAAGTAACTAAAAACAAAACCTACAATAATAACAACAACAACAACAACAACAAAAGCAAAAAGAAAAGGAAAAAGAAAAAGAAAAAGAAAAAGAAATAAAGGAAAATTAAATGAAGAGATAATAAAAAGTACACAGTGAAATTATTGTATAAACATTTGTTTATTTATTGCGTGCTTAACTTTTGATTATTATCGAACGTGTCGCAAATCGGTCGCGAGACTTTCATTTCGGATTCCCCCGGTACGGTGAGCACTCTTGGTGCTTTTGTGCATGTTCGGTCTCGTGCAAGTTTTGCATTAAGGATCCGAGGATCCGCAAACTCATCAAGTGTCAACTTTACAACATCTTCATATGAAAGGAATTTTTTTCAAGGCTAAAGACACAATGGAATTTATGGATCTCATTTCGAAGTTTCTTTCAGGTTTCTCCAACAAACATGGAGAATCTCCGAATAAATAACATAAATGCGACTTTTTTCATCGCATTTCATAATTTTGTTTTTAAGCAAAAAATATCTACAAGCAATGTTTATTACTCAATTATTAACTTAAGCCCTAAGCAAACGAACAACATTTTAACGCCTCTTCAATAAATACCAAATATTAAATACTAAATACTTAATACTAAAAATACTCCTAATTTACTCCCTTCTACTACTTTTCGCGCCCTACTTTTATTCTACTTCTACTTCTTCTTTATCGAGTTTGTCGGACTCCCATTTTAATCCTGATAATTAATATTATTATTTTTTTTTATTTATATTAAATTTTTATTTGTTCCACTTTACTCGATTAATCGATCGAAGTTGAAGGCTTTGGAGTCTTAAGTCTGCTTAAGACAGATTAAAAAATAATAATAATTAAAATTATATAAATATAAAAATTTATAAATATATAAATATATAAAAATATAAAATTATAAAAATATAAAAATATAAAAATATGAAAATATAAAAATATAAAAATAAAAATATAAAAATATAAAAATATAAAAATATAAAAATATAAAAATATAAATATATAAATATATAAATATATAAATATAAAAATATAAAAATATAAAAATATAAAAATATAAAAATATAAAAATATAAAAATATAAAAATATAAAAATATAAAAATACAAAAATATAAAAATATAAAAATATAAAAATATAAAAATATAAAAATATAAAAATATAAAAATATAAAAATATAAAAATATAAAAATATAAAAATATAAAAATATAAAAATATAAAAATATAAAAATATAAAAATATAAAAATATAAAAATATAAAAATATAAAAATATAAAAATATAAAAATATAAAAATATAAAAATATAAAAATATAAAAATATAAAAATATAAAAATATAAAAATATAAAAATATAAAAATATAAAAATATATAAATATATAAATATATAAATATAAAAATATATAAATGAAAATAAATAAGAAATATACAAATAAGATTAATTAAAAAATATAAAAATATTTAAATATAAAAATATAAAAATATATAAAACTATTATATATAAAAAAATTAAATAATAAAATAAAAAATATAAAAATTTTCAAAAATATAAAAATATACAAATATAATATAAAAAAGGATGCAAAAATACTACTATAAATAAAAGCCCATAATTTTGCTGCCTGTCGTCCTTTGTGTTTATCTATGACAAAGGCCAGAAATGAAGCAATAAAAGGGAACTTCTGAGGCTTTGAGATCTTCTGGGAGCTGCGGCTTTTGGAATGAGTTTCCGATAAATAAGAAAACTACGACCGCTGACAGGTTGATAACGGCGGAGTGGAGTAGGCAAATGCAGAAAAATTGATAAATTGATGACGATTGGGGAGAAAGTCTTGCGGCGAATGATACGTGCCTCTCCATCTGCGACAGCGACGACGGCGGCAACTCCGGCAACGATGACGGACCCAGCGACCAGCTGAGAGATGAGAGCTAAGTGGAGAGGAAAGATCGAAGATCGGAGACCAGAGACCGGAGACCGCAGACCAGAGACCGCAGACCGGAGACCTGAGAACTGTGAAAAGTTCAATAAACTTGTCAGTTTGCCAAAAAAAAAAAAAAAAAAAAAAAAATTGAAAAGAAAAAAAAAGAGAGATAAATAAAGTAAATAAAAACCCAAAACCCAAAAGCAAACTTTGGCAGCGAAGCCGGCAGAAGCCTCGTCGACAGAAGCAACACCAACAGCAACGGCAACGGCAACGGCAGCAACACAACATAAGCAACGTGCAACGTTTGTGAAAGCAACCAAAACGCCAAATTGTAAGTGCGTTTGCATTGCGATGACATCGACATCGACGCCGTCATCATCATTGTCCACCGTGCCATGCAAACGTGGCTGCCGTAGCAGCAACAGCAACGGCAACGGCAACAGCAACGGCGGCAGCGGCAGCAGCGGCTGTGGCTGCGGCTGCCAAAACGCGGATTTCAAGCAGCGGCCGTTCCAGCAAATGCCAAACAGCGACTGAGTAGATAAGAGAGTGAGAAAGAAAGAGAGGGAGAGAGAGAAGGAGAGAGAGAGGGAGAGAGAGAAGGAGAGAGAGGGAGAGAGAGAGGGAGCGAGAGAGAGAGATAGAAGTAGAAGGAGGTAGCACTCCAAAAAGAGAGAAAAAGGGAGAGAGAGGTACAGATAGAGATGGGGTATGCTGCTGGCGTTAGCATCGACGCTGGTACCGTGGCTGCCGCTGCCGCTGCCGTTGCTGTTGCTGTTGCTGTTGCCGCTACCATCGCGGCCGCAGTCGGCGTCTGCGCGGCAGCGTTCGTTGACTTAACGCACTACTAACTCAGTGCCACAGTCACCGACTTTTGAAATGTGTGTTGTAAATACACAGAGACACAAACACGCACACCATCATACAGGCACTCACACACACACACACGCATACAACACTCGAGTACAACTCGGCTCTGTGTGTATGTTTCATTTTTCACCATTATTTATGCTAATGATAATATTCACGTTGTTGCTTTTGCTTTTGCTTCGGCTTTGCCTCGCTTGTCTTGATGTTGCTGTTGCTGTTGCTGTTGTTGTTGTTGTTGTTGTTGTTGTTTTTTTTTTATTGCCACACTGATACAGCGCCACAGAGGCACACACGATAATGATGATAATGATGCCGCTGCCGCTGCCGATGCTCAAACTGATGCTAATACCGAAGAGGATGATGCCTGAAGTTGAAGATGAATACCGCCAAGAAAAAGATGATGAAGATAAGGAAGATAATGAAGATAATAAAGATGATGATGATGATGGTGATGATAGTTGAAATGATGACGTTGATAATAGATGTGTGCGATTTGGCTACTGCTTGGGGATTCATTGGGATTCTTATCACTGGGGGGGGGGAAGCTTCGGATGATCGCATTCCGCTGTTATCAATGGGCAAAATAAATGTTTTATTTATGTTCTGGTTATTTTATCCTCAGAATGTACACAATTGCAGCTGCAACATGCAAACAAAGTTGCTGCTGATGCGGTTTCTACGGCTGCTGCTGCTGCTGCCGTTGCGGTTGTTGCGGCTGCTGCATACGGAAGACGTTCATGCGCCACATAAGCAACGGTAACGGCAGCTGCCAAATTGTTGGTATGGAAGTGAAAGCATCTCCGAAAGTTGTTAAATATGAATGTGTTCAGCAACAGCAACAGCAACAACACCAACAACACAACCAACAACAACAACAACAACAACAGCAACAGAAGTCAGTGCTCGCTGGCAATAGCCGATATTTTATTGAGCTCCAGCAACATAAAGATGAACTCATGTTGTTCCTGAACCTTTGCCCAGCAAGTAACACAGACACATGCCTGCACTTCCAATAAAGTACCGTTATTATATTTAAATCGGATATATATCAAATATGATTAATAAAGACTCAAAGAAAAATCAAACTCAAACTCAGAGCATGAAAAAGTCTCCCATGGGCAGAGTTCAATGAAACTTCTGTGATGGTAACCACAGCGGATACTTATTATAATTAAGTATTTGAGATTTAAGAGAATTAATTAATTTTTAATTTTTAAAAAATATTTAAAACTTTATAGTTAGCACTTAAAAAATACTATCGAAATCTCAGAGAATTTTTTTATGTTCTTTAAATGAAACCAAAGCGATGTTTACCCTAAAGCAACTCTTGGAAAATAAACCAGTTTAAATAGTAGGCCGATACTCACTAACAGAGATCACTAAGTACATGCATATGTGTATGTTTTAGAATATATATAAATATATATATATATAGATATAGATGTATCTCTATATATATGTTCAACAACTTTCGGACATATCAAAAATCCACCTTTGATTAGGGGACTTCCATTTTCTGCTCTGCACTGGGGGAACTCCCATGAGATATTTGCGATAATTTATTAAATATTTTAAATGAAGTAAAGGTAGGTCAGTCCGTGCAACACACACACACACACACACACAGACACACCCACTTTATAAGGAAGAGAAACTTAAAGCTCTCTTCTATTCGACTTCCTCTTTTTCCACTTTGTTGTTCCTCTTTGGCGATTTCTTTTTGCCCACGAAGCACCCATCAGATGTAGGCCCTTAGGGCCACGCCCTTCACACCCCACACACACATACACACACGCAGTGTGACAAAAGCAATTGACACACCCGCAGGTCACACAGAAAGTGTGTGTAATTAACGGTTCATTTTTGGGTGGACGCTACAAGCCTGGCGGATAGCAGAATTTTACAAATGAATCAACGGTAAAATTGGCCAAACAGCCGAAAACACACACACACACACACACACAAGAAACAAACAATCAGAGACAGCGACAGTGACAGCGACAGGAACAGACAACAACAACAACAACAACAACAAATTTAAAAAAGGCACAAGACGAGCAACAGCAATGGACACAAGCGACGCGATTGAACAACTTTTTAATTGCCCCCAAAAGCAACTCCCAAGACCTAAGTGATGAGCAGCAGCAACAACAACAAGAGCAACAACAACAACAGTAACAAGAGAAGCAGCAACAACAACAACAGTAACAAGCGAAGCAGCAACAACAACAACCAACAGCAGCAGCAGCAGCAGCGGCAACTCATTGCGACATCATCGTTAATCGTTATCATCATCATCATCATCATCATCATGATCATCATTATCATCATCATCATGACCATCATCATCATTATCATTGTCATTATCATCATCATCATCGTCATTACCATCATCATTTGACTTTAAATGCCAGCCCAGAATCTTAGACGGGCCTTCAACACCAACAACAACCCCAACAACAACAACAACCCCAACAACAACACAAACAACAACAACAACAACAAAGGCAGCAACAATGACACGAGCAACAACTCAAATAGGCCGTAAAATTTCTTTTTGCCGCTGCAGAATCTGTGCACAACAACAAAAACAACAACATTTAACGAGTTTTTTTTTCGTTTAATTTTTTTCACACTTTAGAAAGTTTTTTTTTTTTTCAATTCTTTGGCGTTTTTTTTTTTTTTTTTTTTTTTGTGTGTTGAACGTCTGCAAAGGACAACAGACGAGCGTTTCCTAGGCTTGTCTAGGACCAGAAAGTAAAAGTGTATTGGTGTGGCACGCGCCACCGCAGCTGCTGCCACTGCAGTTGCTGCCTCTGCCACACCTCTGCTGCTGCCGCTGCTGCTGCTGCTGCTGGTGGCGCTGCTGCAACGGCAATTCAATTGATAACAATTTTGGTTTTTTTTTTTTTTTTTCTGTTCGATTCGAATTTGAATACAAGTAGGTGAAAAGTCATTGAACTCGCAGCCGCAACGGCAACTGGCAACTAGAAGCCGCGGCAGCAGAGGCAGCGATGACGACAACGAAGACGACGACGACGGCGACGACGACGACGCAGCAAGAGCAGCATTGACGGCATTGGCGGTGTCACCTCAATGATTATTGCTGTTGTCACGACAGCAACAGAGGCAGCAGAGGCAGCTGAGGCAGCAGAGGCAGCAGAGGCAGCAGTGGCAGCAGAGGCGATGCCGCAGATAATCGACATGATTTGTGGTACGTTGCAAATATGTCCTGAATGACACCACAGGCAAGCAACTATTTGACAATTGTTGTTCTCGACACTCGACGACAACGTCGACCCAACTGTTGCTGCTGCCAGCGATCGCGCCCCACGCGCACGTCTCAACGATGTGACAGCGTGCAGGCGAATGGCGAGCGTGCGGCGCGAACGCTAATCAGAAGTGATAACAGCGTCAGCTGCAACCGCGTCGAACATGTTTGAGACAAAAGCGGCGAAAAGCGCTCAAAGATGGTGTCTCAAACGGACGTGGGACGCCGAGCAGAGCGCAAGAGCGAATGAGCGAATGAGAGAATGAGAGAATGAGAGAGAGGGAGCTAAGAGCGTGGCGAAGAGTACGAGTTATGCAGTAAACAGCTGATTGCCTCAGGTCGCAGGTACCACGCGGCGTATGCGCAATGCGACTTGACCAAAGATGCCACAAAGATGACAAGCAAAGTAGCACACACACACACACACACGCACACACAGGTACATATGCAGACGCTGTTGGTTAGGTAAGCGACTAGAGGAAGCTGCCACCAGAAGCTGAGGCTGAAGCTGAGGCTGAAGCTGAGGTTGAAGCTAAAGACTGGAGCTGAGGTTGAAGCTGGGGCTGCAGCTGAGGCTGGAGCTGAGGTTGAAGCTAAAGGCTGGAGCTGAGGTTGAAGCTGAAGTTGAGGCTGCAGCTGAGGCTGAAGCTGAGGTTGAAGCTGAAGTTGAAGTTAAAGCTGAGTCTGAGGCTGAGTCTGTGGCTGAGTCTGTGGCTGAGTCTGTGGCTGAGTCTGTGGCTGAGTCTGTGGCTGAGTCTGTGGCTGAGTCTGTGGCTGAGTCTGAGGCTGAGGCAGCAGCAGAAGCCAAAGCTAAAGCCACATCCGCCTCAATGTCAGTGAGCGCCCCTCGTGTCCTACATTCGCAGATTTGGCACAGCGGCAATAAAAAAAGAAAACTTTACCATATGCAAAACTAATGGAGAGTGCAACAGCGGCAACAACAATAGGAACGACAACGGCTGCAATGTTAGTGGCAGCAGCAGCAGCAGCAGCAGCAGCAGCAGCAACATAAGGCGGATGTTGCTGCTGTTGTTGTCGCTGTAATTTATGCATGCAAAGTTCATTAACATTTGGTAAGTGGCAAGTGGACGGGGGGAGGTAAGAAGCAGCTATTGCTGACGCGGCTGTTGCTGCTGCTGCTGCTGCAGTTACTGCTATAATTATTGTTGTTTCCATTGCTGTAGATGTTGTTGTTGTTGTTGTTGCCTTCATTTTGCATAGATATTCAAACGTTCTGCTTTCGCTGTGCAACATTTCAGAGACTTTAATAACATGTCCATGCCTCCAGCTCAATCTGTACGTATCCATCTTCGTCTTCCACTCTCCCTATCTCCCTATCCCACTCCCACTCGCAATCGCCAGCGCTCTCTCTCTCTCTCACTTTGTCGTTCTCTGTCTCGCTCGTTGACTCAGAATCATTTGAAATTGCTGATATTATAATATCCGTAGGAGTAGAAAGTTGGTAATCAATCAGGTGGAAGATAACTTTCGCTCTGCTTGCAAAATGTTGCAAGTTTTCTAGCAAGTTCGTTGCCTAAGTCTTTCGTATTTTCCACCCATGACAGCGAAATTTCCGGAAATGCAACAGAATTTGGCACACATTCACTTCACCAGATGATACACAAACTTTGATAGCTATATATATATATGTATATATGTATGCATATACATATATATACATATATATTTATAATATGTAACCTTTATATATAATTTATCCCCTAAAGTAAAAAGACTTCATCAAAGATGCAAATTTATAGCAAGTTCGTTGCCTAAGTCTTTTGTATTTTCCACCCATAACAGCGAAATCTCCGGGAATGCAACAAAATTGGGCAAACATTTATATCACCAGATGATACACAAGCCTCCATAGCCATACTAAGGCCCATATAATACATATATACCCGTTATATACGGCATGTCCCCTAAAGTCTGTATAATCAACTACTAAAAGAACGGGGACTTAAAATTCTAACCTTTTTCAAGCGATTGACAATTTTTCGACTTTATATTTGAGTTTCAAATATAGTTGGTCTTTAAGGATAATGATAATTGATAACTAGATATATATATAATATGTTATATGTTTTTATATATATATATATATATACGCCTCGATATAGTGTAAACCCCCAATAGGTATAAGTACTCGTCACATATGTAACTTCACTTCAAATACGCCACAGCCTTTGCCCCCACGATCCCAGGGATGACGATCTTTAGTGCTGCTCAGCAAAAAAATAATACGTATACGACCTGTTGTCTTTATATCAATTGGTACTTTTTGTATTGTAGGAGAAAATAATGAAATTTATTGATATAGTTAATATCACCCTAGCTAAGTCTCTGATAAAATTAAATAATTCATTCTAATATATAGAAAGTAATATAAATATATTAAATATAATTTTAATTTTTTTTTAAGTTATTTTATTATTTATTTTATTTTCCGTATTTAATACTTCATAACATAAAACTATAAATAAAATATATATATTGTACAGTGTGTACCGGTTATATGCAAATATTGCTTAAATGCAAAATAATGTTATTTTTAAACATCATCATAACATCATAATTATTAATTTCAATTGCTTAAAAGGAAATATCGCATATAAGCAAAAGTTTGTCTACATTATAGGTTTTGCATATAAGCGATATGCACTGTATAGTAAATTTATAATTAATTTGATAACTACAAAAAGTAAAATAAATTATATAATAATAACAATAATAATTATATAATAATAATATAAATAATATATAATATAAATAATAATATAATATGCTTATAAATGTATTCTGTACATAAATAAATAATTAACTTATAAATTTTTATTATTGAAAAGAAAAACATCATCTCAAATAATTCAAAATATTCAAGAGATGCTATCGATAAAGTTATCGATAATAATTGTGACATACAATGATTGATGAGAGTTGGAAAAATATAAAGGGATATTCAAAGGATGTTCAGAAAATTTGTCTAACGATTTGTCGATGGGGAGAATTTAAAGAAGATGGAAAATAATAATTAAATCAATTTTAAAAATAATAGATATGCAATTATATTATTAAAATAAGCCAAAAATTATTTTATATGAATATTAATAATAATGTAATATATATTTTAATTTAATAATATAATGTAAGAAAATATACATTTTTTTTAATCTATTAAGATTAATACTTAGAAACCCTTAGTAAAATGAAGTTTATAAAAATTGATAAATTTAAAAGGTAATTAAAGAGGTTTTACAATTATTTTTATTATTATTATTTTAAAATTATTGAACGCAAATAATGTTAAAAATAAAATATGTACATGTACACACACACATTCATATATGCATAGATATATAATAAATGTAGAAATGTTTCCTCATTTACCCTAAAATTTATCTTGCTCTTCCTTCCTCTTTATTTCCTTTTCCTTTTCACTTTCCTATCCTTCTTTACAGTTTTTTATTCGCGGAAATTCAATTCATATTTTTCCCACTCATGATATTTTTTTATTTTTTTTAATTGTGGCACACAGGCTCCGAGTGTGTGCCACCGACCAACATACTTTCTCCCAATGCGTGCAACTTTTCTAAAAAAATAAAAAAAAAATAAAAAAAAAAACTAAAAAAAAAAATAAAGAAAAACTTAGGAAAATAAAATAAAAAAATTTAATGATGCAAAAAGATACAAAAATACAAAAATTTCCCCAATTAAACTAAAGTTAAATTAACGATAGAAATTTCTTGGAAAAAGTCTATGTGGCAGGCAGACGAGCAGGCAAGTTGCCGCCAAATGTCGCAAGTGCAAAAACGGCAGCGAATGGGAAGCAACTCCATGCAACAGCCGCAGCAACAGTCAAGGCAACTTGATAACACATAAACAAACTGTGCAACAACAACAACAACAACAACAACAACAAAACAAAACAAAACAAAAACAAAAACAAAACAAACAAAAAACAAAATTAAACAAACAACAACAAAAAAATGGGGGAAAAATTGCAGAAGGCGCACAAAAACCAAAACTGCAAAAGACAACAAACAGCAGCAACAACAACAACAACAACAAAATGATTGCAGTCTTGGAGTCAGTCATGGACAACGCCGGCAGCGCTGCAACAGTTGCTGCCGCCGTTGCTGCTGCTGCTGCTGCTGCAGCTACTTTTGATGCTGCTGCTGCTGCTGTTGCTGCTGCTGCTGCAGCTGTTGTGGCATCCACTACTGACACACTGACTGGCGGCAACTGTTGCATGTGCCGCAGCAATCGCAAATTTGTGACCATGAACGTGAAACAAAAACGGGCAGCAGAGTGAAAAATAATTGATTCCGGAAGGAAACTGCCTCAACTGGTTTGTGGCACAAGTTTGTGGCACACGTTTTATCCATTAGGATATCAAATTGGAATAATTCAATTGCTGTTGATTTCATTTCAACAAATTGAGGCTATTTCAGCTGTTGCTGTTGTTGCTGTTGTTGCAATTGTTGCAATTGTTGCTGTTGTTGCTGTTGTTGCTGTTGTTGCCACCAATATTGTTGCTGCACTTTAAATTTGGTGGCGTAATAGTGGAAAGCGGTATCACACACCACCAATTGACTTTCCGGACGAGTGAAATTCGTCTTATTGTTGCAGTCAATTATAAAAAAAACTTGCAACAGTTGCAACAACATTTTTATTATATCTTTTTAGCGCTTTTTGTTTATTTACTTGTTGCACGCATTGTTTTGATTGTCTCGTTGACTAAAATTGCCGGTGTTGTCGTTGCAGCAGCAGCTGCTGCTGTCATGTTGCTGTTGCTGTTGCTATTGTTGTTGCTGTTGCTATTGTCACTGTTGTTGCTGACTTTGACATTCGCTGGGAAGCTTCATTGGTTGCTGATGTGTTGATGACAGTTTTGTGTCAACCAGCGATGATCTTTGTTTTTATTGCTGCCACCTCTGTTGCTATTGCCATTGTTGTTGCTGTTGTTGCTGTTGTTTGTATTGTTGCTGTTGTTCGTATTGTTGCTGCTTGCACTAAAAGGAAGTGGAGAAATCTGAGCCACCGGCCATACAAATCACTAATAAGCCGCAAAAGTTTCCATCATTTATATCAATTTCTGACCATAATCAGATCTAAGCGATAATAAATATATATATAAAAATATATATAAATATATATATAATATATAAAATATATATATAATATAAAAATAATATATACTATATATATAATATATAATAAATTAAAATTAAAGTTGATGGAAATTATTAAAAATAATGCACGGATTTTCAAGAGGGGAAAAATTAATTACATTCATCTCACATTTATCTACATTTAAGATAAGATATAATTAGATAAGTTCTCTAAATTCCAATTCAACCATTATCCTTAAAGAAAGTCCCTATAATATACATATATCCTTCCATCTGCCCAGCCATCTGCCCAGCCATCTGCCCTGCCATTTACCCTCCGCATATGAAATGTTCGGATTCCCCTGAACTTCTAAGGATGTGTTTGGTTATTCTTGGCAGCGTTTCTTGAGAGATTCTATTGGTATCAAATGGGGTATATACTTGGCTATAATAACAAAGAACCCGACATCCACTTGGACAACCTCCAAGTTATCCAAGAGCCGCTCCAGTGCTTGTCTCAAATTTGCAATCGTTTGCCACGAAACTTTCTCAATGGAAAATTGCACTTGAGCAACGTTTGTGGGCAGGAGGCAAGGGTAGAGAACGGTGGCTGGAGGCTATTTAATCGGGTGGTGCTGGTAGTGGTGGTGGTGGTGCTGATGCTGATGGTGTTGGTGCTGCTGCTGCAAGGGGCAGGGAGCAGCGTCAACGATTTCCCTCGAATTTTCCGCAGCTCAGCGAGTCGCTTGACTGAGGCTAAAAACTAAAAGCTGGAGCTGAAGCTTAGGCTATGAACGTTGTTGTTGTTGTTGTTGTTGTTGTCTCTGTGACTGCAATTGCTGCTGCTGCTGCTGCTGCTGCTGTTGTTGTTGCTATTATTGTTGTTAGCTGGAAGTCGTTGTTTTAGCCGCCAACCGTTGACCGAAAAAAGTGTGTCAAGTTTCGACAAAGATCAAGTACATCTCAGATAGTACGTCAAATGTGCTTTGCTGCCGTTGTTGTTGTTGTTGTTGTTCTTGTCGTTGTTGTTGTTGTCATTCTTGCTGCTGCATGCCTCCTGCCTAATGTTGCATCCGCTGTACGGAAAATTCCAATTTCAGTTGCCATGACCAAAATGTTCTCAAAATCAAATGCCGCTTAGACTTTGGTTGAATTTTCTTCTTGGCTGTTGCATGCCGCATGCTGCACGTTGCAGTGAAAGTGCAGCAGCAGCAGCAGCAACCGAAATGCCAATACAAAATTTATATTGACCACAATTGGTGGCCAGCAACTAAATAAATGAGGAAGCCTTCAAATGGCTGCAGTTGGCAATGTGCAGCCTTGACACACCCCGTAAGCAAAATTAATATTGTATAAGATCAAGGACTACAAGGATTAATCCTAAGGAGTGTGAGTTATTCAAAGATTCAAGTAAAGAAAAAAATTCAAAAATTTAAAAATCAATCTAAGATTCTTAAGAAATTTTAAACATTTTTAAAGTTCAGTAAATGAAGTGAAATAAATAAATTTTAGGCCCGCAGGATGAGAGCCTTGAGGCTTCAAAAAGAAGAGCCTTTTTGCCTATGCACGCCTTAAGAATCTTTCGTGAATGAGTAAAATCCCCAAATAGAAGATATAATTATAATGAATAGATATTTTCACACGGCATTGACTCCATCTGGCACTGGGCATGGGCAGCGGTTCAGCGGTTCAGCTCCAATGGCAGCACGAGGTCAATGTACCGTTTTGCTTGGGGTCACTGCGCCAACTGGTGGGCGTTTTGTGGCCTGCGGCATGCCGCTTTGGGTTCGGTCATCGGACCGAGCCAACATTATGCGACCTACATATTTGGGTATCGTCCACAGTGACCCACTGCTGAGAGTGCGGTACAGGTCTGGGTCAGAGAAAGGGAGAACTCGTTTGCTTTGAGTGACTGTCTGTCTCTCTGTATATGTATATGTATATGTGTATGCATGTATGCATGTATGCTCACTTTTGCCACAGTCACTGGAGATTGTCTCTTCCATTGATTGCTCAATCGGGAAAAAGACCATTCCGGCAATCAAGTTCAGCATTCACTCACCTCTCAAGCAACCAACACACCTGTTCCAATCAGCGCCCCACCGCCAATCAATCGACAGACCGGACACCGACGATCCGGATAGGTTCAAAGAACTCTGGATCGCCCATTCACTGTCGCTCTTTTTGCTTTGATTGCTGATTAGACTTTCAAGACGTCACCCGACGACGTGTGTGCGTTCAATCAAAGTCCAAGACTCGAGACTTTCTGTAGGAGCCTCAGATTCTTAATGATATATCGAGAGCTCCAATTCTGCAGGGATAAAGAGAATGCCCTTAACCCGCACTCTTCCTCCAAAAAAAAGAGACTTGACCAAATAAAAAAAATATTCATAATTTTTATTTATTTATCAACTTCAAGGATTTACGTACTGAGAGTAGCTATAAATTTTAAGTGGAAGATTAAAGACCAAACAATACCCCGCGATACCCTGCGATACCCCGCGATACCCCGCGTTACCCCGCGATACCCCGCGATACCCCGCGATACCCCGCGATACCCCGTGATAGTAAATTAAATATCTATGACTTGTGAATGTCCTTGCTGGGTTGCAACCAAGCGATGCTAATGATGATCAAATCAATTAAATGATCAAATCAAATCTTAATCTTAATTAAATCAAAAGTCTTCAAAGATATCAAAACGAAATGCTTTTAATGTAATGTTTTATTCAGGAAGCGAAGAAATCGTGATATTCATAGCAGAAACGATGTCGATTACCGTACATACACACATGTTGCATGCAACTTTCCAAATCCTACTCAACCTGCATGATCGCATCAGCCATGTTCTGGCGTGGCCAAAACAGCGCCAGCTCCAGCGCCCAGGCCAGGTGATGGCCAACTGCCGCTCCACACTGCTGACTGTGCTATTTTCATATGCGAACGCCGTTGCCTCTGATAACCCAATATCCCAGTTAAATATGAAATCAAAAGCCGTAAAAGACAAGGGAATTTAAATACACGCTAAGCGCTGAAAGAGAGAGCAAACAGCCACCGAACTCTACACCGCACCTGGAATACTCTTTGATTTCAAAAAATCTTTAACTGTTTTCTCATTTATTTATTAAATATAAACAATTTAACCTCTACCTGCAATTTACATACAATAATCCAAACGCGAATGATACCGTCATCAGAATTTAATTATTGTCCCATAAATGGACAGATCTTAAATAAAATACTCTTAAAAAAAATTAAAAAATTAAAAATCATTTTCCTATAAATATCTGTTATTATTTTTATTCTTTAAATAAATATTTATATAGCTTAGAGAATCTGAATTTTATGGGCTCAGTTCTATTTTATCAGCGAAAAACTGAAAGATTCCCCGACCCTCAAATTTACCTAAAGAATTCCTCATCTTTAATTTTGAGTATTTAAAAAATTCCAAATAATTTTCCAATTTTTAAATTAAATAGAATAAAGAATAACTTATGCTCAGCAAGCACATCCTGATAGATCTTTTAATGATATTAATATTTAAATTATTTATATTTCAATTTTATAAATTTTCATTATGCGGGGGACTTCAAAACTAAATGGTTTTGAAATGTATAAAAAGTCAGTTAAAAAACCTTTGATTTAAAGAAAATATTTAAAAAAGTATTTTAAAGAATATTTTAAAAAATATTTAAAAGAATATTTTAAAAAAAGTATACAAACAAATATTTAATTATTAAATAGGACTTAAGTCTTAAATCAAACAAATCGAAAATAAAATACGTTTTATATACCAAATTAATATTTTAAAAAAATGTTGAAAAAACATAGGAAATGCTATATATAATATATTATATATATATTATATATTATAATATAATAATATTATAATATAATATATAATTGTATATATATAAAAATTATAGATGCTATAATTTTTTAATTATTATATAAAATTATTATTTATTATTATTTATAATATTACATAATATAAAATAGTTAAAATATAAATTAAATATATTAAATAATATAGATTTAAAAATTATTTAGATATTCAAAAATCGAAAGGGTAAATAAACCTAATTTTTTATGGCTCGAAATAATTATGGGAAATTTAACCTTATGCCACACACGCTATAATCATTTTTGAAGTAAAGAAAATGACGAGATTTTTTAAATTAAAATTTAAAAATGTATAGGTTTAAAAAAAAAATATTTCAAACTAATATCAAAACTATTTAATAACTGTGGGAATTTAACGTGTTGTACGAAGTAAGACGGGGATTTATAAAATTAAATTACAGATTAATAAAATAATTAAAATTATGCATAATAAACAATTAATTTAATTTGTAGCTATTTATAAAAAATTTAAAGACTATGTTATAATATAAAATTGTATAAATATTAAATATTATAAATAAAAATAATATTTTAATAAAAACGCTTTATAGGAAGGTAATTTGTGGCCTTAAATAATCAGCAGGTTGTACAAGAGCCATAGAGAGGGAAGAATCAAAGATTATCTTAATGTTCAGATAGTTGACTATATAGCTATTAAATATTTGGATGTACTGAAATGTTATATGATATAGAGTCTGACATGAAGCCGTATAAAATTAACTAAATATTGCAAAAAGAAGCTTTTTAAAGCGCTGCTTTCCTTATATCTTATGAAGTCCTTGCTATGGCCAAATTAAAAGGCTGCTTTAGGATAAATAAAAAATAAATAAAAAATAAATAAAAAATAAATAAAAAAAAAATAAAAAAAAAATAAAAATAAATAAAAAAAAAAAAATAATAATAAAAAATAAAAAAAAAATATTGAAAAAATAAAATAAGTCTTGTTTTTCCTTTTATTCATATCTCGTACTCAGATTATCGTATATTCAATGCAGCCTTAACTATAGCTTCCTGAGGCTGATGTATAAAATATCATAAAGTATATATTGTATATATATATATATATATATATATATATATATTTTATATATTTATTTATATAAATATATACATATATAATTATTAAAAGGAGAAAAAAGCTTAATTTTGATTTTTTATATTTTAGATTTCTGTTTCGATTTCCCGCTGCGTTTCGTTACAGAACGGATATACCCGCTAGATTCTAGGGTAAAATTAATCCGTTATTTATAAAGTAAGAAGCGTGGGCGATGGAATTGTCGGCGACAATGTCGTAGGCACGACCAATTGCGAGTACCTGAATACTTTCAATTGTCGCTTTGTCGCCACCTTAACCTCCGAATTTGAATCCGAATTCGAATCCCACACCGTCCCCGTCCCCGTCCCCATCCCCATCCCCATCCCCGTCTCCCAAATACGAAGCGTCGCACCAGCAGTGCCGGGGCCTGGAAACAAATATAAAAGCAACGCGGCAATCTTGCCGGCGTTTCTTTTGCCAAGAAAATGTCGAGGGACGCGTCGATCATTCACTGGCTGACAGTGGGCATTGGAATGCTCGGTACAGTGGCAATGGGCATGAGCCGCTTTGAGCCGGCTGTGCCGCCAGCTCCACGCTGGGGAGCCAACATGCAAATGCTTCGGCGGCACAACAGTATGTATATGGATATGCCGGACATCGGACTCTGGTGACGATTACTAAATTACAGGTGCGGCCTTTGACTTTTGGACGGAGAACAGCGACAGCAACATTTGGGAGCACTGCGGCCTCTTCGAGGGCGACATTATGCTGCATCGGGAACTCCTACGAAATGGCCTTCTGAACGAACGTCTGACTTGGCCAGAGGCTGCTGTGCCGTTCTACATTGACCCACAGGACTTCAGTGAGTAGCATCAGTTAAGTTATTGCGATGATTCAAGATTGAAAGCAACCTGGCACAGCGACCAACCAGACTATGATTATATTGAAGGCATTTAAGGAGTACCACGAGCGAACCTGCATACGCTTTCGCCCGTATGAGCAGGGCGACAAGCATTGGCTACTGATCAAGGGCAACTATTCCGGCTGCTGGTCAAGCGTCGGTCGTCGCCAAGGTGGCCAGATACTCAATCTCAATACACCCAAGTGCGTCACGCATGGCGTTGTAGTTCATGAGTTGCTGCACGCGCTAGGATTTTACCATCAGCAGAGCGCCACGGAGCGCGACGATTTTGTTAAGATCAACTGGGAGAACATATTAGATGGTCACGCGCACAACTTCAACAAATACGCGCGCACCCACATCACCAACTTTGGCGTTGAGTATGACTACCAAAGCGTCATGCACTACAGCTCCCGGGCATTCAGTAAGAATGGCAAGGCCACCATTGAGCCACTGGTAAGTCAACCATTACTCAGACATTGACCCTCGTTCATCGAATGATCCTCGAATGTGATTTTCTACCTTCTCACACAGGACCCCTACGCCTCACTGGGACAGCGGCGTGGACTCTCTGACAAGGATGTTTCGAAGCTGAACGAGATGTACGAACAGGACTGCAATGGTAGCTATCTACTGGGCTTCGACAACTTGGGTAGCTACCTCAACGAACTGCTGGACTATTTCCAAGGCAATCTACAGGATTTGTTTGGCTAAACACATAAATAAACTTTATTATCGGTTAAATAGACATTTATAAAGTTAATAAAATCGATGCTGTTACTGTTGCTGTTATTTTTACAGTTGCTGCTACTGTTACTGTTACTGTCACGGTTAATGTATATGTTTATGTTTCTTAAGCGAAATAGAAACTAAACTGACTGAGCTCGTCGAGCGTCTGAATAGCCTCAAGACGCAAGGATATACAATTATTTTGTTCGGCAAGTGCCTGAACAGCACATCGCAGCTCATCACTCCAGATGTACTGAACACCACGAAGACTGAATCTGACCAGAAGCAAAAGCATTTGACAAGCACGACGACGCAATAGCTGATGATGACTCTGTAGTAGCTTGATCAAACGGAAACGAGAATCAAACACAATCTTCTCCACTAGCTCAGCGTTCTCGGGTAGCTCACGGAGAACGCAACAAAATAGAGCCAACATGCAACTGGCCAGACGCATTGCATATCCATCCTCCAGATCTAAAAGGACAAATTTGATAGAAATATGCTCAGTATGTTCTCTATGCATGCATGTTGATAGGTACACCCACCGTTAGTAAGGAAATTGATGAACATATCGTTGACGCTCAAAATTGCAACAGCATCGCAAAATTGGGAGAGGAACGGTTGCTTCTGGTGGACTAGATAACAAACCAATTCGTACAAACTGCACGCAGTGCTCAACTCTTCGTTGGTCAAGTCGGAAACGCTACGCATCATACGGTTAAGTGAGCCTCCAGTTGGTGGTGGAATGGAAGCAGCTGAATCGTTAAGCTGCCGCTGCGAAAGAAGAAGCTTGCAAGCATACATCAAATTGGGTACCAACTTCACGTCAATGTACACATTCTTAATGGATTCGGTTACCACATGCTGATCGGCCAGCACAAAGGGAAGGGATAGCAATTGTGCAACGCTCTGCAATACTTTTGGTATTGCCTTGGAATTGCGCAATGGAGCTACAATAATACTGACCAAATTATGCTGTTTTAGAGAATCAAATTCACCGTCAAGGAGCTCCTGTATGGAGCGGTTCAAGAACGCCAACCACTCGTCATTCTCAATGGGTGGACTTTGAGATTCATCGCAACTATCCCAGCCAGGTAACAGACATGGAGGCGAGTTGCTATAAACTTCAAACTATCAACTGTTATTACCAAAGTTGGAAACACTCACTCGCTACTTAGCTTCTCATCGTTTGTCGAATTCATTGACTGCTTCAATTGGTGTGCCCTACGCTCTTGTAGCTGAAACTGATGCTGTTGTGCCTGCGAGGTCAGCGTTAGCATTTCGGTTGTTTTGCGTTGCATTTCAGCGTCAATGTTTTGGCCCAGCCTCAACGAAAAGTTGTCCAAATTTTGACTAAGCTTTCGCTTTTCCAAATCTTTGCTGCGCGATTGCTTGATCAAGCTTGCCATCTTTATGTTGGTTCTCATGCATTTTGCTGCATTTAATGCATGTGCCTCCATTTGAAAATTATCATTAAGATGATTGAGTATCATATTTGAGTTGCCGCTGACGAAGCAAGTTTGAGAATTGATTGCTGGCATTGGAGGAACGCCACAATTAGGAATATTCGAAGCTGTATTCGGGTGTCCGAAGCGCATATCCCTGTAGGACATATCTGCAAATGGTACAACTACACGCTGTACATTGTCCTCCAAGTCAGTTTCCAACTGCTCAATGTCGCTAGGCGCAATAGCGTTAATACTGTCACGGGATGTGCTGAAGTTGTCATGGCGCAAGTCGCTCAGCTTAAGCGTCGACAGAACGTCCCCCAAATCTGTGCCCAAGTGGCTACAAAACTTACATTAGTTTGGATAATCAACACAATGATATACACATATACCTTGAATATTGTAATTTCCTTTTTTCTGTTACCACCTCAGGATTTATAAATGGTGAGGTGCTTGCGGTCTGCACCTCAGCAATGTATAGCTTGCCCTCGACAAAGGGATGACACAACAACTGTGTCCACGAGATACGCATGCCCGGATCTTTTTCGAGTAGACCCTGCAAAAAGGAACGGCACTCGCAGCTAAGTGTACTGGGCCATTTAATCTCTTCGTGTTTAATCAATTTCACCAGATGAAGAATGGAAGTTGCACAGAAGGGTGGCTGTGCTGCCATACTTTCATATGCAATGCAGCCCAATGACCACATATCAGCATGATGGTCATACGGCTGCTCTGCAAGCAGCTCTGGTGCCATATAAAGTGGCGTGCCTTTAATAGAAGTCAAGACATGTGTGCCCATTGTCATATTTCGAGCTAACCCAAAATCGCACAGTTTTGCGTGCATATTTTTGTCCAAAAGTACATTCTGTGGCTTTAAGTCACGATGTAGGATGCGATTCGAGTGTAGATAATAAAGGGCCGAAACCAAATGACAAATGACATTCTGCGCATGAACCTCAGCCATAGCTCCGTTAAATGATAAATATCTATGAAGGTCCATAAGAGCAAACTCAGTGACCACAAACAAATCAAATTTGGATTCAAACGATTCCACCATTTCAATGACATGGGGATGCTTTAGGCGAGCCTGAATATCGCATTCCCGACGCAAGTTTTTAAGCTCACGCGTCGAACGCCCACGCTGAAAAAAGGGGATTATAAATAACGACAAGCCTTGAATGGAAAAACAGATACACACCTTTGAAATTACTTTGATTGCTACAACTTTTTCGTCGTAGCGACGATGCGCTTTATAAACGCAACCAAACGAGCCTTGTCCCACAAGGGAGCTGACCGCATAGCGGTCCATTGCCAAATAATTGCTAAGAATTTTGATTTATTTAAATGCGCGTCAAAAAACTTTAAATATTCTGCTTATGCAGTGTGGCTGCAAATTCACTGCGCAAAATTCCAACAACAACAATACTAACTATACAAATATATCGATATAATTGAGATTTGATCGATTCAATTTTACATTTCGATATAAACTGTTAACATAACAGTTCTATATAAATACATATACAAGAACAGGTTAATTGTGTGAAAAATGCATAAGCGAGATAAATCTAAATAAAAACTGCAAGCAGATCGGCCATCTATTACACTGAATGTTAAGTTTACAGTCTGTTAACGAGTACAGAAGTAGCACTGCCTTCTGAGTGAATTTAGTGTTCACAAATTAATGTGGAACTTTTCATCGTGTTGGCGGCAAAAATATATCAAATTTGAATTTCCTAATTGGATTTTATAAAAGTACATTATTTTCAAAAGTAAAATGTAAAATATAAAAATATAATAAAAAAATATATTTTCTCAAAAATTTAATGCTTTAATTCATTGCTGCCGAATAAATTATATTTTTGATAAAGTCTGTTTAAATATAGCGCCTGCCTGCAAAATATTGAACAAAAGACTGACTTGTTGCCAATCCCTGATTGTTCAAACCTCTTCACAATTCTTTATTTGTTTACACAGTTCTTTGATCTTCAGATAATGGTGATTTTTTTGCAATTAATAAATTTTTAATACTTTGAATGGAATAAACAGAATGCAGAGGTAAATGGGTGAATAGGGTAATAATAATACTTCAAAATATTTATATACTTATATATATGTATATATAATAATTCATGGAAAGGTGAGCTCACATTGTGTACAGACACTTTTTAAACGTCAACGTGATGAAAATGAGACATGTTTGTATAAACCTCACCGGCTAGGAATATTGCACATATAAATTTATGTTTTTATTTTTCTTTGTCCACTAATTAATAGGCCAATAAAAATGAATATAAAGTGTCGCGTTCTTACCAATTTTTGTATTTTATAATTCTAATTAAATGTTTTGTTTTCTTTTTGTCTACTCTTCTCACAGATTTCTTAAACGCTTTTATTAATTGAACAATAAAAATATATTTCCTGTAAAGAGACGTAATGTCCATCCACAGATGATTTGGCCAAATGAACAGTTTTAAGACACGCGGAGTTCTGAACATTTGCCAAACAATAAACAATATTATGGAATAATCTTAGCCATTTGCGTTTTAGAAAAGCCAAAGGGCTTACATTGTACAAAAAAGCAATTATAGCAAAGAACATTGTAAAATAAATTCGATAAAAGTGAATGTTTATTGAGGTTTCTGCAAGCTTATCTTATTTCTACATTCTGTGCATTTGACATGACGTTGTTTTATAAGCTTTGGGGGAATGCTTAAAAAATAGGCACCCAACCCATTTTGCCACCTTCTTCTCCCCTTCAGAAAGGAGCACATTTCATTCCCACTTCTCCATCGATTTCCCATAAACCCAAGCTGCATGTTAAGGGGAAAGGACATTAACGAACCCATAAAACTTATTTATATTAAGAAATGTTGACCAAGCTGCAGTCAGTCCATGCATCCATCCATTTATCTTCTAAAGCCTTCAATCTCATAGGCCAAACCAGTTAGATGCCAGTTTTTATACCCTGACGCAAAAGAAGTTTGTTTATGTTCTCACAACAAATCAAAAGTTTCAATTAAAAGCGACTATCTTAATTTTTTGGACGCCCCTGTAAAATGTAGGCTGTGTTTACATCTTGATAAGTAGTTTTATTCCGGTATGTATCCTAAATACAGAGTATCCTGCTGTCGCGTGATTTCAATAAATCCTCCACTTGCTCCACTTGCACTGTAAATGGACTTGACTATCAGTTTTAATTATTTCATTTAAAAGAAAACCCACCTAAAGTCCAGTGAACCTGTTTGAGATTTTACAGTTTTTTAATAACATTCTCATTTGATGGTTTTAAATGGTCTTCGAGCTGGTTTGGCCAATGATGACACCCAATAACAGCTGTTAAACTCATTGCCGCTACTATGCAAATCTTAAGCACCGCCTAACCGGCCTAACTTCCATATGATAAACCAAAGCACTTTCTTTCTTATCAGCGACGCACTCGACGCAACGCCGTCGACTCGACGGTCGCTATAAATGGTTCTGCGGGATTGCAGAACAGTTACAGTCTCTTTGCAGGCCTTCAGAAGTGAGAAACGCGGTTAATTCAATCAGGAGAAGATGAATTCCTTAAAGCAGATACGTTTTGGCCTCTTACTGGCGATCCTTAGTTTTGGCTGCTTTCAGGGCTTAATACGTACGTTTTTCATTTCTACTTCCTTCTTCTTCCTTAATCCTTGTCAATAAAAAAAACATGCAGAAGCTGCACGCAGGAGCCCAAGAGCGGATGACTACAATTACGAACAACAAGGAGATGATTGGCAAGGCACCTGCGCAACTGGACGTAAACAGTCACCCATTGACTTGGTTTATGACGACGTAAGACCCAAAATACATATTACATTTCCCCCTCCCCTGCCCACTAACCCCTTCTTAGTCTGTTATCCAAGCAACTCCTCGCATACGCTTCGAGCACTACGACGAAGCACTTCGAACACCTTTGGTACTTGTAAACACTGGACACACAGGTGAAACAAGAATAAAAATTGCAAATTATATTTTTTGAGTTTTCTAACAAAAAGCACACAAACAGCAAGTATGAATTTACCCGCAACCCGTAGCGGTCGACGTGCTACAATCACTGGGGGCATGTTGCCAGGACGATTTGAGGCACAGAGCGTACACTTCCATTGGGGCTCCCCCAACAGCGAGGGCTCCGAACATGCCATAGACTTCGAGCGCTACGACGTCGAGATGCACATTGTCCATAAGAATACCAAATACGCGGATATGGGTGAGGCCACTTCAAATCCGGACGGAGTTGCCGTTTTGGGTGTCATGTTAAATGGAACATCGAGAGCAACGACTAACCAATATGGACTGAACAAGATCTTCAATGTTTTGCCAAGGATCACCACAGCAGGATCCAATACAAATATTAATGGACGTCTAACAGTTGGTCAACTACTTGGCGGAATTATTACCGGAGAGTTTTACTCCTATAATGGTTTGTATCGATCTGAAGGATTCCCAAGGAATCACAAAAATAATATATACAATTATATCAAGGCTCGTTGACTACTCCCGACTGTGCTGAGGCTGTTACCTGGACCGTTTTCAAGGATACAGTTAGCTACTCAGATCGACAAATCGCAAAGCTCTGGAAATTGCAGGATGCAGACAGTCGCCCTCTAATCGACAACTACCGCAACTTGCAGGACTTAAATGACAGGAAGGTTTACTTTAGACAACTCCCATAGGCGAAGGGAAAGGAATTATCAATTATTTAAACATCACTTTCCAATTGAGCGGCAACAAAAATATCTAAAGTATATATCCTATAAATTATAACCAAGAAAATATATATATCCAAAAATATGCATGCATTTTTCGTATTTTATCCTCGGTTCTATTATCCTTTCTCATAATTAATTTGCGTGTCTGTTGAATTGCATCTTCATCTTCAATAACTTTATAGAAGTCTCAACCGAACAATTTTTCTTCCCTTTTTGAAGGACAACAGAAATAATAACATAATTTTGCACGTAACATACACATTCCATGTTATTAACAGCTGCTGTAAAGCAGTAAACGATCCTTTGATCATTCTAAATTATTCCATGGGAAAATCTGACCAGTTGCTATAGAAATTAAATTTTATAAAAATGTAAATCTATTTTATAACAAATTTTTGTCGCTGCTTGAAGTTTTGATTAATTAATTCAATTATTTATAGATTTATTCAATGAAAGTCCTAGGACAAAATCCTGTCTTTAAGCTTCCTTTAATAATTGTTTTAAAAATTCATTAAAATTCATTTTTCTGATAGTTTGAGTCCTTGAAAAACCTCCTTACTTTGAATAGTACAAAATGTAGCGGAAAAATCTAAGCTCCTTATGCAAAAGGATACAGGTTTGGTACCCAACATGATTTTTCCTTGCAAAGGACTTTCTTTCAATTTACTGTTTGGTGTTTCATTTTAATCTTCTGTTACTTAAATTATTTAAAATTAAAAGAAATAAATTAAAATTTATAATTTACTCGCCTTTCTGCCAGACTGACATTTTGGACCAGCTGTCCTTTACGGACACGAATTAAAATATTTATGTATGACATCAAAATGAATTTTAATTTTTATATATGTTTATTTTAATTGTTTCCCAAAGCAGTAACAAAATATAATAATTTTTGTATTATTAAATAAAAAATAGAAAAAAAATCTCATAGATAAATTTTAGTCTGTTTCGAAGGATATATGAACTTTTTCACTATCTCCATACAAAACCATGTGTAAATAACTATATATTGACATATTCCGATATAAAGGACACTATTTGTGCCTCGACTGTAGAGTCATTATTTGCCGGTGTTGACCAACCAAAGGAATCTACTACTTGCTGATCGTCATCAAAACCAAAGGCAAGATTTATGTTCAATAATAATAATAATAATATTAACATTAATAAATAATAATAATAATAATAATAATAATAATAATAATAATATTTATAATAATATAAAAAAAATAATAATAATTAAACATTAGGCAGATTTAAAAAACCGCTAAAATGCATTTTTTTTAATTAAATATCTTTATGATCAAATTAGATGTTTGACCTTATCTTTTGAGGTGGTGGATGAAGTGAGTGAATCAAATCTCGGGCAGGGAATGTGTCATTTTATTGGACAAACTCGTCTGATTAGGAATATTATACAGATTTATAGATTTATTGCTCTTTGTGCATTTTTCTTATGTCACCTGAGTTTAATTGGTCAATTTCTCTAATAATTGATAGATGCCAATTAAAAGGAATATAAAGATATACCTCATTTTTATCAAGTCTTCTTTTTTACTACGGGGGCTACCTTCTTTTCCACAGATTAATTAAAGTTCTTTGATTGTTACTTCCCAGATTAATAAAATAATTAGTTTTAAAACACTTTGTTAATAAAACTATGTCAGGTTTGTCATTGGTTCAGTGAGCTTAGCGAAAAGTAGTCAAAAGTAGTCAAAAGTAGTCAGAGTGCAGAAGTTGCTGTCAGACGAAGTAAGTAAAAAAAAAATAATCAATAATCTAAGCCATTTGAGCTCCAGTGAAGTCAACGAATTTGCATAAAGTGTCTGGAAGAAGCCATTAAACCGAAGAACATTATTATATAAATCCTCGAAAACTTAAAACTCCCAAAGTTGTATATCATTTTTGATTATCTTTTAGAATTTAATTTTTTATGAGTCTTTATTTTAAATGCTACTAAATACACCTAAACATAAGTCCTCTATAGATTCCTATGATCAATATAGTTTCTATTAACTAAAACTCTGGCAGTAAACAAAACCCATTTAAACGCTAATCCCACGTGTTTAGAATAAGAAATACATATAAGAACCCCTTTTAACCTGAGGATTTAAAGATATACCGATGGATGCTAGTCCCTTCATTCATAAAAAAAAAGCTCACCAAATTTATGCACTAATGCAAAGAAATAAGTAAACATATAAATAAAATTTTAATCATTAATCAAATCAAAGCAAAAATCAACCAATCGAACTACAATCATAAATTAATTGCGACCGCTTCAATATTCTGGACGCATCTGTAAGAAGAAGTTCTCATACCGAATACGTGCCTAGGTATGAGTGCGTACAGCTTCATGTAAGGAGTTTGATCTCTGTGGTGTAACAAAATCTACTAGACTTTTCACCTCTGTGAATATTGAATATTTCACCTTGTTGAGTGTCACTTCAAGCAATTTGAATCGAAAGAAAATTCACCCCAAGTGCAGTGAACCTGCTTGGGAATTTGTCATTGGTTTTAAACATATTCAGACGATAGCTTAAAATGATTTTCTGATGAGCTCGTTTGGCAATAATGACCCAATAATAGCTTTAAAGCACATTGCGATTATTATGCAAATTTTTAATATGAACTTACTTCCCTATGATAACACAAAGTACTTTCTTTCTTATCAGTAATGGAGACACCTGCGAAGAATCGGCGATCACTATAAATGGTTCGGAGCGTCTGCAGAAAAGTTACAGTCTCGTTACAAGCTTTATTAAGTGCATAACGTGATCATTTCAACTAGAAGAAAAATGAGTTTCTTAAATCGGATTCGTGTCGGACAGTTGCTCTTACTGGCAGCTTTATGTATCGCCAGCTCACAGGCTGACGGATTCAACTATGATCAACAAGGAGATGATTGGAAAGGAACATGCTCAACTGGCCAGAAGCAGTCACCCATTGATTTAAGCGATGACGAAGTAAGACCCTAAATTCAATGGATGGACATAGATCAGTAGTCCTTTTCATTAATCCTTTCACAGGTTGTACGCCGACCTATACCCCGTATACGGTTCGATCGCTACAATATTCCTCTTCAAACACCTTTAACACTTGTAAACAACGGACACTCAGGTGAGACTTGAACAGAAATTCCTTAATTAATCGCTCGCTCCTAATGTGAAGCCCACACACAGCAAGCATGAATTTGCCCGCAACCCGTAGCGGTCGCCGTGCTGCAATTTCTGGAGGACTTTTGCCAGGACGATTTGAGGCACAGAGCGTTCATTTCCATTGGGGCTCCCCCAACAGGAGGGGCTCCGAACACTCCATCAACTTCGATCGCTACGACGTCGAGATGCACATTGTCCATAAGAACCTGAAATACGCGGATATGAACGAGGCCACTTCAAATCCTGACGGAGTTGCCGTTTTGGGTGTCATGTTGACAGGTGTGCCGCGACCAACCGTGCTTCAATATGGACTCAACAAGGTCTTCAATGTCTTACCAAGGATTACTGCTCCCCACAGTAATGCAACAGTGGCTGGATGCTTGTCAGTTGGTCAACTCCTTGGAGGTGTTGGTACCGGACAGTTCTACTCATATAACGGTTTGTATTAAAATCGATGTGTTCTTGAAGGATATTAAAAAAAAACTGTTTTTCCTGTTTTTTTTTTTTCTCAAGGCTCATTGACCACTCCTGACTGCGCTGAGGCTGTGACCTGGACTGTCTTCAAGCAACCAGTCGATTTCTCGCGGCGACAAATCTCGAAGCTTTTCAATCTGCAGGACTCAGAAGGAAAGCCTTTGGTAAACAACTACCGTAGCCTTCAGGATAAAAACGACAGGAAAGTGTACTACAGAGGTTTCCTATAAGCGATTCCGCAATCCCCGGGAAAATAAAATTTATGAGAAATAAACAGAACATTTGCAATTAAAAATTCTGCTTTTGACTTTGATTTCCCTTCAACGAATTCAATTCATAATTCATATTCATATTGTAATCATAATACTCATAGACTTAATTCAAGCTTAGTATTAATATTAAGTAAAATTGAGTTCAGCCACACCAAAATATAACGGTACCCAGCAGATGTATTTGCAAAAGACTTACCCCGACAATGCGTGTACCATACACATGTAGCATAAGCTATCCATACAATTTGGATTCCTTGAAGAGTTGGAGGAGGAGGAGGTTTCTTGCGATTTAGATGATTGTGAATTTATATTGATTATTATTATTGATTATTTATATAAAATGGAGCCCTGTGTATAGAGCAGTAAGCCGATATTGGCGGTGGGCCGACAGCGTCGACTTTAATTATCAAACAATTGATTTGTATATGTATCAAATATAACTTGTTGGCTTAGCACACACTTTCCCACTTATAACGAAAGGACACAACCGGCAAAACTCTACATTCGAACATAATAATTAATTTGCAAATTTATTGAAAACACATTCACCAGATCTTCGGTAATTCACTTTACATATCTACGGCGATCTCAATAGTTGCTTTATTGCAGAAGCTCAAACCCGATTTACACATTATACGGTAGCAAGTTGTATTTGCTTTTGCGCGAAACAATTGAATTTATTCAAATATTTATGAACACTGTGAATTTAATAAATTATAAAAAAGTGTTCACTATTAACACGTTTCGATAGTTTACTAAACACAACGAGCAATGTAACTGTAATTACTCATTTGGAGCGCTTATCTGGCACTGTTATACTCATTTGGGACTGCTTATTGGGACAGTTTTTGTGTAGACAGTCCCAAGAGTTAAGCGCATAAATAATATTTTTTTTTATAAATTCCGGTTCTACTTACCCTTTAATTTAATAATTGAAAATGTTTTATAAATTAATTATCATTTATTCGCTTAAAAATCTATCAAATTTTATATAAATATACATATAAGAAATTGTCAAATTGTTGATTTAAAATAGTTTTCTAATTTAATAGCTCATGAGCTAGTTCATTCTTTTAAAATCACCTGATTTAAAATGAAAAAACAGCTGAGCCGCCTTGGTGTCAACGAAGAAACCAGCTGCACCAAATCCTTTGTTTACGGCTAAAATTTACTTAAGCATCGAGTGGGTCTCTGAGAGCCAAATTCAAATTAACCAAATAAATAATGATTAATAAGATTCATTAACTAGACACATACAGCTGAAACGCCCAAATATGCGCGCGCTCAATTTGTACGTAATTTTGTCGCACGCGTTTATCGGTAAGTAGCATTTACACAATTGCCGGTTGCCTTGAAATCATATATTCTCTTTAGGGTCGGGTTTTTTTTTCCTATATATGCATCATGTGCGTGTTATTTTCGAAACGCGCACCAATATACGGCATCTTAGCCAATTGGAACGAGAATCAATATTAAGGCGTGAGGATGCTCTTTATTACACATTCTACAAAAAACTTGCCGATGGGCCAAACTTTTGGCATGGCTTTGAACAACTTAAGAACGTTACCGACATTGAATATCCCCACAGCGTCAATGTGCTGCAACGTTTCTATGTGCTACCCGAGCTAGTGACTGGGTAAGTAATAATTGCTTATTTATATAAAGTTATGTAGTAGATATTGAAGGAATTCACATATGCAGTAAACGGGCACTGATAAGTTCAATAAATTGAAGTGAAGATGTTATGTTTAGATTCTTAAATAATAAACAAGACTTATATTATGTATATAACAAACGAATGTTGTCGAGCTTGCAAATTTTTCAACTTTTTTTCAATTTCAGATTCTTTTTTCACATTGTGCGCGCCGGCATTAACCCAAGTACCCAGCCCATGCAATTTTACTTTGAATTCGTCTGGTTGATGGGTGGCGTCACGCTGCTGGTGCTCTATCTATACGGAACGCTTCTTAGTGAAAATGTGTTTGGTGGCATTTATAGTGTTATTTCTTACTTAATGTTTCACAGCTTCGCAGCCAAAATTTATGAACGACCGTTGGCGAGAGAGAACTTTGCATTTCCTTTCATATTTATGCAAATGTTTTACTTATGTGTGTGCATTGGTCGACTTCATCATCGACAGAAGCACACTTCAAGGATTTTTATGGTGAGAAATCGTTTACACATTACATACATACATATGTATAACATCTGTTTTACAAATAGGTTTTAATGATGTCTATGGTAACTGCATTTGCGCTGCTCTCGTGGCAATTCTCCAATTTCATATTTGCTACACAAATCTTAATTGTAATGTTCTCATGGAAGGTTACCTCTATACCAGTGGGTTTGACCAATTCGTTCACACTTGACTATTCCCTCTCGCATTTGCTGGGAAACCTTATAGCATATATAGTCTCACATGGTAACAGCCAGCTGCTCTATACCTGGCAACTGAGCGCATCACTTAACCTGTTACTAATAAGTATTGTACGGCGTGTACGTTGCCACCGATATGCAAGTTACCTGCTGCAGGGCGACTATTTCTCATTGAAATTAATGTTGCTGGGTCAATTGTTGGCCATGAGCCTGCAAATCAAATTGGTGTATATATTGGGAAATACGAATTTCTTAGATTTCGAAAATTACACCTTTATACACTACCGTGATCTTACATTCTACTGGATACTGCAGAACAAAGTCAGCTTTGTGACGAATCTTTCTGCGTGCAATCCGCTATATGCACGTGTCGCCTGGTCAGAACTGTGGCCGCTTGTCAAAACATTGATTCTGAAACCGTATTGCATGTATGGAGTCGTAATGCTAGCCATGTTCCTTCGCAAGTGGCGCAAGAGCAATGTGCCTTCAACAGCAAATCAGGAGCAGCGTGATCGAGCACGCAATTATGTATTGGAGGATTTTCTGGAGGAGCATCATGTGTCTATGAGCGACATGTCCAACAAGCAAACTGAACAGCAGCTACAGAAATGTTTTGCAATGCTCGAGCGTTGCGATCACGACTATGAGCGCTACAAACGGGAGAAGGAAAAATTGCAGCAGGAGCAGCCACCGGAGCGTGACGATTTTATGCAAGACATAAAGCGGCTAAAGGCTCAAATACATCGCAATAGCGATAAACAGCGAAAGGAACGGGCACAGGCTAGCGAACCTCAATCAAAAGAGCCGGAGTCTGTTGAACCAGAAACAAAGTTTGAGACAGATAATGAATCAGAGAAGGAAAGAGAAAAAGAGAGAGATGAAAAGAAAGGTACAGATAAAGATGAAGAAGCAAGAGGAGAGGAAAAAGAAGTTAAGAAGGAAATGAGACAAAAAGAAGTTAAAAAGGAAAAAGAAAAGTATAAAAATGAAAATGGAAATGGAAATGAAAATGAAAATGAAAACGAAACAGAAGCAACAGCATCAAATGAGAATGAGCCCGAACCCGATGCAACATTGCCACCCAAATCAGCCAATGGCAAACGACGGCAAATGACATCAGGCTCCAGGGATTCTGCTGGAAACAAGGGCAGCTTACAAGTAGCCGATTTTCATATACTTTATAGTTTTACGCAAATGATAATCTTTACATTAATCGGTTTGGCCGTGCGCAAGCTTCTCTTCCTAAGTTTTACCCAGGGTTGCGTGATAGCACCCTGTATATATTCCAACGTGTGGTATCATCGACAGCGCAATATTTTTTGGTCCGTCTCACTGACCGTTTTTATGCTCAGCATGTTTGACCCTGGGATGATGGTAAGTGCTATTAATCCCCAAATCTTGCAGACGTTTATTAATATTCAGTGAATTTTCTAGAACATACGTGATGAATACGTTCCTAACCTACGTTCCTATGTTAACCCAACTGATGATTTGGAGGGCATGCTAGAATGGATTAAATTAAACACCGAACGCAATGCAGTATTTGCCGGGCCAGTTGAAATTATTGGCACTGTGCATCTAACAACAAAGCGGCCCATTGTTAACCACGCCCACCTTGAAATGCGTGAAATGGCGTAAGTCTCAATATATCACGGACATTAATCGAAATCTGATTTTATTGAATTATCATTCCTTCGCAGAAAACGCACCGAACATGTATATTCCGTGTACAGCCGCCAACAGTCGCCGGATGTCTATAATCAATATGCGCAGTTAAAGGTTCAGTACTTGATCATATCAATAAATGAGTGCAAGAACAGAGTGCGGTAAGCCTAGATAAATATATATATTTTATTATAATTATTTTTTTGCAATTATAAGTTTGATATAATATTGACTTTACAATGTATCCTCAGGGACGACTGTGACCTCTTGTCAATTTGGGACGATAAACAGCCAGCATTCCGCAAGTATCCGCAATTTTGTTTCGAGCTTATGCATAAGAATGTTCCCAGCTTTTTAAAGGTTTATGAAAACAATAAATACGGGATTATTAAGATGTTCTCCCAAATTGTTCAAATCAATTTGAAGCATAATAAAATGCCCGAGATGTCCATATGAGAACGACAATAAGCCCAATTGGACAACGCAAGTTGTGCACTAAAGTAACTAAGGGCTTAAGGCGAATGTGACTAAAATACTTTATGATTAAAGTTAACTGTATTATTGTTTAGTTGTGGGCGACTAAACGACTAAGCGATTTGTGCAATTAAATGAATATGTATTAGTGCATGCAAATTAATATACATATATATGTATGTATTTAATCTTCGATTAAGTAAATAATGACCTTCCAATAAGCAGCGCTCTGCTGATTAATCAATTAAAATCTATTACAAATAAAGTTAAAAAAAAAAACAAAAAAAAAAAAAAAAATTATACACATTGTTAAATGTGCAAATCTTATAAACTGACTTATTTTACTTGACTCATGAAATCATGATCGACTTTCTGGATATGGAAATTGATTGAAGATGCGCTTGGACTTTACAAAGGGTGACGCATTCTTGGCCCTAAACTTACCTAAATGAATAAAAGTCAGTTTGTATGTACATTAAAGCAATTTTATTGATTTAAATTGTAACAAATATATATCTATGGGTAGTATTATCTTTAAATGATCAGAAATCATGGATCCGCAGGCATAGTTAATTCCTGGTTATGTTTTATTTTATATACATACTTACTCCTTGTTTCTCGAAACTTCAGACTTTTAAAGGATACCTCTTATTGATTATTCCATTCAATTAAATAAACTTTATATATAATATGTATAAGCATGTTTATAATAAAACATAAAATTATTTATATTTTATCATATACAAATCATATCATTTTTATTATATATAAGAATAATTGACTCTTTCTGAAATTGTTAGAAATTTTCCAAATTTTTCCATTCGTTATTAAAAAATAAATGAGTCATTTTTTATGTAAACTTAATTTTATTTCAATATTTGTTGTATATGTTCTGCGTGTGTGTGTGTGGGTGTGTAGGTGCGTGTTTGGGTGTTTCTGGGTAGGTGTAAGTTATGTTTTTTGGGCTCTCACTTGGTTCTCCCTATAACCATATATAACTACCAAATTCTGGGAATAATATTTCAGCGTTGCCTTACGAAAAGCATAAGAGCTTTGATGTTATATGAAAATTTGCAGCGAAAGTTTTAACAATATATGTATAGCCATTTTATATGGTACTTTGCCATATGCCATATTTTTCAGATGAAGAGTAGTCGAAAATGTTGTTAAATGTTGTTTTTTCTTTTTTTTTTTTTTTTGGATTTTTGTTGAACAATAAAATTTTAAAAGTGATAACTACAATCGCTCAGGTTAAGGCTTAAGCGTGCTCCTATATAAGATTTTGTTCCTAAATAAATGATTAAATGGGTGCGCACTTTGAAGTTTATATCATTGACATTAGCAATAAGGCGAGCGGCTTCAATTATTACCATAACATAAATAATAATAATAATAATAATAACAATAATAGTAATTTTTTTTTTTTTTTTTAACATTGTAAAGCAGTTGGTAAAGCAATCAGGCTAAGTGTCTTAAATGTTAACTACAGTCTTTCTTAATTTATACATAATATATGTATATATACATACATATATTATAATCCATATTTTATATATAATATAAATATTTAATTGCTATAATTTTATTTTCAGTTTTGTGCTATATTTTATATATATATATATATTATTTTTTATTTATTCGAATATCATTTTTATTTCATATTTGATTTGCATTGCCTTGAACAGTTTCATTTCAATAATTTTTGAATTTTTCAATTTTTTAATTTTTTAATTTTTGAATTTCTCAATTTTATTGTTTATTATTTGTGGCTTGTGTTGGAAGCAGTTTGAATTTATTTTAGTTTATCTATATTAACTACATAAGTATATAAATATAAGTGGAGCATAAATATGCCATATTTGAGTTTTAAATTGTTTCCTGTAAATTATGTAGCCTCTAAGTCGAACTAAAGCAAAGGCATTGCCACTCGAAAATGTTTAAAAAACTCTTGGGCATATATATATATATATATTTGAATATATATATATTTATATATTAATCTTGTCAATTTCATATTGAAATAATAGCGTATGTTATAACTGTACATCGTATATATACACAATTATATACATACATATCGAGTATCCTTGGTGCGCTCTAATGTGCAAAATATTTGCTCAATTATAAAATTTTTAACAGCTTTTTTTTTTCTGTTAACGTTGATCTTTTGATTTTTGTTTTCACATATCAATTTTTAAAGCTACTTAAAGTTTAAAATTTCATTTAGTTATTACTTCATTTTATTAACGCATCTTTCAAAATAATTGCCTATATTTTTATATTTATTATTATGTCTGCAGGAATTTCGAAAAAAAAAAAAAAAAACATTGCCATAATTAATAAATAAATTATTTTTGTAAAATATTTGAAATTTTCAGCAAATGTTGAAATTTTTTAATTTTTAATTTCATTTGAAATAATATAGTAACTGCTTGTTGTTAAATGTCTCTTAACTGATGTCGATAAGGACTTAGTATGTGTGTAGGTGTTTCGATTTGTTTTTGCTATTTACGAATATTAATAAATCCTTACAATGTCCTTCAATTGAATTTGTATCACAGCAATATATTTGTCATTTTATTATGTAAAATACACATGGTTACAATTAATGTGTGTCTGTATTTCGACAAAAATAAGTATATATACATATATTTATATATATATATATATAGATATATATATTTATATATATATATGAGCATAAAATGTTAAACATTTCTTTTTTTTTTTTGAGAGACCAAAGAAGTTACAGCTTGTTCTTAACAGAGAAGTTGGAAAGTGAAATATTTATTTACTTTTGGATTCTCTTTAATCTCGAGCAATCTGTGTGGTAATAAGATTTCAGTTCTTCGTGAAGCTCACTTTTAAGTGGAACGTTGGATAGTTTAAAAAAATGTAGCTAATTTTATGTTTGGATATTAGGTATCGGGTTATCGGGTATCGGGTATCGGGTATCGGGTATCGGGTATCGGGTATCGGGTATCGGGTATCGGGTATCGGGTATCGGGTATCGGGTATCGGGTATCGGGTATTGGGTATCAGTTATCAGCTATCGAGTATCGGGTATCAGTTATCAGCTATCGAGTATCGGGTATCAGTTATCGGATTAGTAATCGACTGTACTTGGCTCAAATACGTACGCATTTCGCCTTGAAGTAAAAGTTAAAGCGTTCCATTTGCTTCTTTAAAATCAAATATTGTATCTGAACAAATGAAACCGCAACAAATTATTGATCTATAGCACAAATGATAAGCTCTGTAAGTATTGTACAATGATCTTTATGTATGTGTGTTGTGGGTTATACCGCAGCAGAATCGAGAACAACCTAAGTGGATCTGTGTATAGCACTTTGTACTCTCAAATACGTTTGATGGTGGGACCTGTAAAAAATACCGAAACTTTACGCTTAAATTTCTCCATAGTTGGCTCATGGTCCTCCTCGTAATCATCAATATCGTCATCATCATCATCATCATCATCAACATTATTGCGAGCATTATTATCGTTCCTATTATTGTAAGCTTGTCCGTTGTGCCCAAAGATGATGGTGCGCGTGAACGGCGGTGCGCTCTTAGCTCCGTCGGATTCACTGAAACCGGGATTAAGTATTATATTCGGTATAAGCTCAATGCTGTCCCAACCATCTTGGAGTTCTGTATATGCCGCATTTAATGTTTGAGAAATCGATTGGACATTGAGATAGAGAGACAGAGGAGGGCGTACAGAAGTGTATATAGAGCTCGAAATATGCCAAATGAAAATATATATATATATATATATATGCATATGTGTAATAAATATATATATATATATATAGGCAGAAAGAGGGGGGAAAATAAACAGAGTGAAAAGGAGAGAGAGAGGGAGAAAGAGAGAGAAAAAGAGAGAGAGAAAGAGTAGAACAAAAACTGCATTAGGATTTCATATAATTTACTTTCGATTTCATTGTTTTATGTCTTAAAGATTTTCAGTTATGTTTTTTTAATCGTGAATTGTTTGTGCTAAGGATAAGGGTGTTTGGTGTGTCTGTGTATGAGTATGTGTATGTGTGTGTGTGTGTGTGTGACATAATTCACATTATTTACATTTGAGCTATTATTTCCTTGGGCAATACAAAAATTGCACTGCGTCAAAATGAAAAGCAGTAAACGCTGCGTATACGTAATATATGTGAACTTCTTGCTATACAATGTCTACGCGTGTGTGTGGGAGTGTGTGAGAGTATGTGGATGTGTGTGGGTGTGTATGGATGTGTGTGAGTGTATGTGTGTATGCGTGTGGGTGTGTGTGGGTGTTTGTGGATGTGTGTGGGTCTGTGTTGGGTCTTTCCATATGTTTGTGTATGTGTGTATTGTCAAAATCATGTGTGCGCTAGGCTAACAATAAGCACGTAACTCAAAACGTATATAATTTAAATACTTATATTTCCGATTGATGTATTTTTCATTTCTTTTGTCACAGTTAAAAGCATTTAATTTGCGTGCCATAATTTAAGCACACAAAATGAAAGTAATTTTCTACAGGTTCGCTTTCATACATATAAATAAATATACATTTATGTATAAATATACATAATATATTACATAGTACATTCAATTTACAACATCAATAAAGTGTTTCATCTAAACATTTCGAAATACGTAATCCTTTCTGAACAATAACAAGAAGGACTACAACAAAGCAACAAAGCATAAAACATATCACCGATCTTATCACAAGCTGCTAATATCGTATATAAATATATACATATATACATATATATAGATATGTATATATTTATATTTATTTTATTTAAATACATGGGTTTTGTAGCTTCGGTTAATTCGGATTAATTAATCGCATTTTATTATAAGTCATAATTGCAAAGATCCTTTCAGTAAGTCGAGTGCATAGATTAAGCTTTTATATAAAATAGATTGCCTGCTATCACAGTTGTGCCTAAAGCTTTGGTTACTATAAACCGAAAATTTGGAAATATAAAGTGTTTTTTTTTTTAAATTATTTTTTTTTTTTTTTTTTTTAAGAAAACTACGCTAAGTTCATTGGTCCTTAAAGAGTTTCCAAGTTTGTTTTACTCATACCTAAACTTTTGATACCTGTTGTGGAGTTCAATAGCAGTGAGCTTTTAAGAGACTACAAGAAAAATGGAGTGCCTTTCATTGTTGACAAAAAGTTCACGGTGCATTTAAGATTTCAATATGTGAAATATGCAATAATTTGTAATTTGAATATTAATATTAAGATTGGGTTACTGTTTTTCAGCTTGACGTCTATTTTCGATTTTATCTATATATATTTAAGTAATTAATTAATAAAAAGTACATCTGCCATAGAAATGGACTCAGATACTGCGTTTTACTTCTAAGATTATGACTCCATTATTTGAATAAAATTTTTTACTTATGTAATTAATAAAATATTTTTTTAAATATGTAAATAAATATATATGTTTGTACATACATATATATAATTTACATATAATTATTTAATTATGTAATAAAGCATTTTTAAGGATTTTGGCAATTATCTACTTTATATCATTTATTTTTTTTTTATTTTTTTTTATTTTTTTTTTATTATTTTTTTATTATTTTTTAATTGATTGATCATTGATCATTGCTACTACTTTATATTTATGTGCTATGCCGCTAATGGATATTATTATGTACATCTAGAGAGACCTAAGCAGCATTTGGAATGTAGGAAATATTTTTTTTTTTGCCATTGAATGGATTCCCTTCGGTATTTTGGTTTTTTACATAATTGATATGTTTATAAAACAATAACGGTAATAATCACATTTATAGTTGATACAAAATAAATGCAAGACAGACACACACATATATGTATATATATATTTATACTATATATATATATATATATATAATATTTAACTAACGCACTTAACGACAACACCAACAAAATCAATAACAAATATTTATATTATTTATTTAAAATAAACAGCGAGCAAGCTAAACAAATATGTAAGTCTACGTATAGCTAAATGCATGTATATATATAAATATATATCGATAGTAGATAAGAGATAATATATCGATATACATGAATATATACCAGTACTAAAACAAAACCCTTAACAAGCATTCAATTTTTGATTTTAAACATTTACAACCACTGACAATGGCAATAAAAAGCATTTATCATTGCATTGGCTAAGCATTGACATTAGCATTGGCAATTAGCATTAGCATTAACATTGACATTAGCAGTAGCATTAGCATTAGCATTAGCATTAGCATTAGCATTAACATTGACATTGACATTGACATTGACATTGACATTAACAGTTACAGCAGCGTCAACATCAGCTTCTTGCAATTGCAGTGATTTTTGAATTTAAACTTGGCGTTTCATGGCTTAATTACTGGCAACAATAATAACAACATTTATAACTGATGTCCAGATCATAATGCGATGTTTCAATGAATATACATAATATATATATGTATATATATATATACATAATATATATAAATATATATATTATGCCTAGGCTAGATTGGATGATTATGATTTGGATCTGGTTATTGTTATTGCCGTTGGGGAAGAAGCAGTACCCATTTGCGTTGATTGATAGCACTCCTTAGAGAGCACAATACAGAGTCCAATGGCTAATATCACAAGTGTTCCCAGGACTATACTGACGGCGACAATCCAAATGCGCGGATCGAAATTATCTAGGTCGGGTTTTATAAGGCGTATGAGATCTGCATGGTCGTCGAGCGTTATTGAGATAGACAAGAGAAATAGAGAGATGACAACAAAATTACATATACAAATACTTAAAAAACAACTTCAAAAACACTTTTCAAAAAATATATATAATTTCCAAAATCCAATCATATATAAGATATGGAGATACATTAACGTATATCGAACAAATATGATCTATTTCAGAGCACGATATAATTCAAATAATAATAATAATAATAATAATAATAATAATAATTATAATAATAATAATTATAATAATAATAATAATAATAATTATAATAAGTGCTAAGAGTCGTATCATACATACATATCTAACGACAGGACACACGTCACAGGGCTGACAGCACATGTGCTTGGTATGCGGTGGCAGCCCTGTGCGGCGTACAGTTGACACCAAAAAAGATAGCAGCTACTACATATAGATGTATGTACGATAGATGTACGATAGTTACGACAGCAAGAAAACTATCGAATGTTATTAGTTAGTTTACCTAATTAAAACTAGCATTACTTTAGTATCGATATTAAATTAAGTTAAGTCTGGCCAAAGACAAGGCTTTAATGTGGTACGTATTTTAGGGCTATGCACAGAATTTTGCAAATTTTGAAATTTTGAAATTTTTCAATATTTCAATTTTTCAATTTTTTATTATTTTTTTGTTTATGTCTTCTTACCCTCCTCCTTGGTCTCCGGCAATGTTGTTACATTGGTGGTCACCACCTCACCGCTGCCCAGCTCATTGTTGGCCCATATTCTAAACTCGTAGGTGGTGTTCGGCGCCAGGCGATAGACCTCCATTTGACGCTGCCCCTCGGAAGTGATTTAAAAGCGGAAATAATTGTTGTGAAATTGCCCCCATTTGTTTAATGATTCAAAAAGATGGCACCTCTGCATTCCTATACTCACCACATTCGGCGCTATGTTAATGGGATCCATGCGGCTCCACTGATGCTCATAGCTGGCATTGGCCGGCGGCATAAGGTATGAAACATTACGGTACTCAGCTGTAAAGCTGCGCACGGGATAGCCACCAGATTGAGTCTTATTGAAACGCCATATGAGAAATCCGAGAATTGTAGAGGCCTTGAAGTAGAGCTGGGTCACAGGACCTGGTGTGGTGCGCACCGTTAGTTTGATACGTTGAAAAGCTTGGTACGACTGCTCCTCCTCCTTCTCCTCCTCCACCTGCACTTCCTGTTTTTTCTCTGGCTCCTGTGCTCCCTCCTTTGCTTGTTCCTTCTTGTGCTGCCCTTGTGGCTCTTGCTCTGGCACCTGTTTATCTTCCCGTATCTGTGGCTGTTGCTGTTGCTGTTGCTGTTGCTGTTGCTGTTGCTGTTGCTGTTGCTGCTCTTGTTCCTCGTCCAACGGTTGCTGCTGCTGCGGCTGCTGTGGCTGTTGCTCTGATGAGGTAGTTGCTGCTCTCGCTGGGATTGTTGTCCTTGATATTGTTGCTGTTGTTGCTAGGGATGCTGCTCTCGTTGTTGCAGCCGTTGTTGCCGTTGTTGCCGTTGTGGCTGTTGTTGCTGTTGTTGCTATAACTGGCAACGTAGCAAAGCAAACATAAATGCCGCTATCCGAGGTACTGACATTACGCAACACCAGCACACGCCCCGTCTACAAATATACAAAATAAATAAAGACCATAGCCGCAATCACTTCAAAAATGTACAAGATAAGCTCCAAAAAATTTTTCTGCCCATAACGGTAAATATAAGAAGGTTACGAAGTTTGCCCACAGGGCGTTCTTGTATTTAAACAGCCGAATTTTTTTCATTATTCTATTATTTATTTTCATATTCACAAATTTTACTAATTTATTTCAATTCCACAAGGAGAAATGTTTAACTCGGGCAAAAGTAACGTAGCAATTAGCTTATTTTATTGACGCATGACTCATAGCCATGATGTTTCGAGAGTCAACATAAGATCAAGCCCAAAGCGAAAAGAAGATAAAAGCGTGGTGAATAACTTAAACTACTGACGGCCATGTTGAATTCAAAATTCAAATTCCAATTAAGCTCCAGACTTGAGTAAACAAACCAAATGGATACCCGAAAATGACGTTTGCTTTATAAATAGACGTGTATCCAAGTTCGTCTCTATAGGGGACCCCAGTGCCTAAAACTCATATCCATAGGGAGCTCTGTTATGACTTTGCGCCCTTTAATAACAAATGCAAATGAACCTGCGCAACGTCAACTCTTATTAAAAATGCATAGTCATTATATCGTTGTTTTTTACTACTATTATAATGCGTGGGTTCATGTGTGGATATGCGGCTAAGGCTGCTTTGTCACACGCTAATTAATGTTGGTTTTTAATACCCCGTCCTGGACTCAGCCGCTCCCCATACCCGCCAGCTATTGAACTTTATGAATTATTTAGCATATAATCTAGATTAAAACACACAAGTGACTCGATTTATTCATTATGTCTGTCAGTCTGTCATTCTGTCGAGTTTTTATAGAAATGATAAATAAGAAGACTCACCTGAATTATGGTGTTATTGGTGCCGTGCTCCTTAACCCACATAATATTGCCCTGTGCTATGCAGGGAATGCTGACATTACCCCCTTTGTCCGTCGCGTATTCGTTGTACTTGATGGTGATACTGAGTACCGTTAGCACTGCAACGAAATAGATCAAATATCGAGTTTAAAATGGAATAATTTTTATTTATACATTTATAGAGTCTACAACTCAATTGAAATACACCAATCATCCTTATCCGATATTAAGGGGCACTTACATAAACGGGCTCCTGCGATTAATTAAACAGATTATATATAAGTAGAAAAGTAGAAAAAAAAAAATAAATATAATATGGCAACTGATGTCCCAGGAAACTAAAAGCAAAGAGCAACGAAACCAATCGAGTTAGTTAAGTGAATTATGTCAACGCATGTGGATCGCTGCCTGACCGCCTATTTTCGTGTACTGGCCCTGAGCTGCAGTGCCCAAAAGCGGACCATCCAACGACTGCTGAGTCTTTACCAATCGCTAATCCTTGGCAAAATGTTAATGGACGCTTGCAAACACTTTGCCAGCCGCTGGCAAGGCAATCACATACAGAATCGCACCCACAAGCCATACAGCATGTACATAACAATTATTGACGCCCTGAATGTTGCATACCTCATGACGCACATACTCATTATGGTGCAGGCATTGGTGTGGCGCAATTTGGAACGCAAACTGATGTCCCAGCTACCAGCCATTGACCAGGGCTCTCCATTAATCAATGTACGACGTCATCTACTAATTGAGTGTTTAGTCGGCTGCAGTGTCGTACTTCTGTCCGCCATCTACTCGGATAGGAGCCGCCCCCTGCTGGAGGATCTGCGGTATTTGTACAGCATCCAAGCGGTGCGGGCACGTTACCTACAGATGACAGTGATGGTCGTGCGCGTGGACTGCCAGTTGCAGGTGCTGAAGCAGCAATTGGCCAGCGGTCGACACTGTAGCCTCGAGCTGCGCGCCAACTATGCCCACATTGTGCGTCTGGCCCGCCACGTATCCTCGCAGTATGGACTCTCCGTGCTCCTAATGAACATGCTCTTCATTGGCGATTTCATTTTGGTCTGCTATGCGCACATTGTGCTTTGGGAGCTGACGGCCATAAACTTCAGCTGGATCCTGCTCTGGCAGTCCATCTACAACATGCTGCCAACCACATTCAAGATTTGGACACTCTGTGCCGTCAGTCACAATTGTTCCATGCGCGTAAGTATCCTCCACACGAGCCCCCCTTCCAATGTAACTCCTCCCCATGGGATTGCAGTCGCAGCAGTTGCTGGAAATGGTCAATGCTCAGAGTGACACATCCCGCACGACAACCTCCAGCAGTGACGCAACCAGACGCGATCTGATGAACGACTTTGCCATGCAGATTATGCAGAATCCTGTGCACTTTGATGTTTGTGGCATATTCCATCTCAACCAAAAGATGCTCGCTGGGGTATTTAATCGCATCGCACATCAATTAAACTCTTTGAAAAACTGCCTCCTTATATCCTTATCCAGATGTTTTTCTTCATACTCGAGTCCATGGTCATATTTCTACAGTTCGTGGTTCTCGTTAAGCAGCAGAGCAGCTGAAGGACCGATCAATTTTGGCATGGTAACGCCTGTGGTACTAAGTGCCGTGTGTGCCTACCAAGGACATGGAAAGGAACTGTGAGCAGCGATTTAATCGCTGCCCAAAAATGTGGACATGACACGCAAACAGCTCGGCGACCCGATCAAATCTAGAGGCAAATCAATCCTTGGAGCTGAATGAAGGCAAAACTGTTTTGATAGTTGGATGGGGGTACAGGTACAGGACATTCGCCATAGGAGTTGCCATAAATGTAGGCTTGGGAATAAAATTAAATACGTATTTAGCTTCTGCACAGGTAAAAAAAATACTTAGGCACATCAAAAATATAGTATTAATTTCCTTGTGATAAATTGAAGGCAGGTCTTAAAAATACCATCAGCTTTCTTTAATTTTTTTTTTATTGAATAGTGAATATATTTAGATGAACTAAGCTGTAGTTGAAGCGCTGTGTTGCCTCTTCACCTGTTTTTATTGGCTGCATTTGCCACATGTCGTGTCAATGATATGTAAACAAATATATGTATAAATTTATACTGAATATATACTAGATATATACTGAATGTAAATATATATGTATATTGTATTCATTTCTGATAGATATGATTGAAACCCATCGATTGGGCATGTAGTGCAAATATTTGACGAGCCTTGTAAATACAAAACTTTTGACAAAAGTCTAAAAGGAAAAACTCATGAATTTCCGACATGAATTTTCACGTATGTATAACATTTATAGACACGTTGCTGGGCACTGGGCACTGGCCATCGGCTGTTGGCCATTAACCAAAGTGGAATGGCTATGGGCTAAAAGGAATACAAAATTTGCAGCACCAATCGATGGCAGCTGTTCATAAAATAACAAAAAAAAAAATAAAAAAAATAAAAAAAAAAAAAAATAAAAAAAAATAGAAAAAAAAAAATAAAATAAAAAAAAATAAAAAAATAATAATAAAAAAAATAGAAAAAATAAAAAAAATAAGAAAAATAAGAAAAAAAATAAATAAAAAGTAAGCGAACTTTGTGGTCATTTGTCGTGCACACGTTGCGTATACGTAACTCAACATAAAAAGTTTCTAACGTAAATTGACATTAGAATTAATTAAATTGAAATTTAAAACAAACTTTTGCATAAATATTGAGACTTCAAAAATGTATTTAATTATTATTTTAAAGTTTTGTTTGCCAATTTCCCAGGTAGAAACCTAAAAGCAAACATTGGCAGAAAGTAATTAGCTACCTGCAATATTATTGTTTGCCTTTGGCCCTTGCATTGGGTTAAATAAATGCTTCTATATAAAATGACATTATATATATATGATATAGTTCATTATGAGAGTGTGTACTGTACTTTATATACTATGCATAACTGTACTGGCAATTTATTTTTACGTTCAAGTGCTTTGGTCCTCACCTATCAAAGCACAATGGAACTTTTTACGCTTCTCCAGGAACAATAGTTGCTTCACGCATCCGATGCCCAACATTCCGGACAAATGAGAGTCACGTTCAGGACTCTGTCCATGGCTGTGTCTCCGTGCAGTAAAAGCAATTGAGAGAAGTTCCTTTTTGGCCTTGTGGTTGTTGCTCTTTTATGGCTGTCCGTCTCTCTGTCTGACTGCCTGTCGGTCTGTCGGTCTGTCTATCTCTTTATCTGTGTTTCTGTCTGTGCACTTTTATACCCTACAAGTGCTTAATGAAGGACTATGACAAGCAGAAAGGATAAAAACACTTGTGAAAAAACTACGATAAATTTTCCAGATTTTTTTTTTTTTAGTTTCGAATTTTCAATATTTATTGAATATATATTTCTTTGGATCAGTAGTGAATAGGAAGAGGTGAATAAGAGGTGAATAAGAGGTGAATAAGAAGAGGTGTATAAGAAGAGGTGAATAAGACTCTGGGAGTTTACAGGGTACACGGCATGAATGAGTTTCGGCAACCTCAAAGTTATATAATCCGTTTAAAGAAGCATTCAGTCAGTCAGTCAGTCAGTCAGTGAGTGAGTGAGTGAGTGAGTCAGTCATTCATTTAATCTTTCCTCCTCTTCTTCTTTATGCAAAAGCATAATGTTGATAAAGCTGCTGACTGTGTTCCCAGCAAATAAGGATCCGCCCCTCCCGAGCGGCAATAACAACTTTTGAAATGTTTGATACGCTTTGCCCCAAAATGAAAATGGCAGCGAAACAAACACACATCTGGTTAAGCACAAGCTCAAACGCATACGCACACACATCCACCTTCACACATATGTGTATACACCCATACATACACGTACTTAAGGAAAGTTCTGCTCATGTAGAGTATTTGGTAAAATGTCAGACGAGGTTGGCTTATGGCGCGCTGCACTTAGTAAAAACAAAAAATGCTAAAAGCACTACACAAACCAACTTATACGCACTCGCACTCGCACTCACACTCACACACGCTTACACACTCACACACACTCACACACACTCACACACACACTTACGCACCCATGCACACCCATACTTTTGGGCATGCATTCAGGCCATTATGTAATATGCAGCTAAGAGTATGCAATATAAACTGTGTATCGGCCGTGATTGCTGACGTCACTTATTGTCTGTGACGGACGCCATTTTGTAGGTTTGTTTCAATTTGAATTTCGGCTTGAATTTAATTTTTATTTTGACTCTAGCTGACAGGACGACCCAGTGGCCGCAATGAATTGTATTGGATTCCTTGGCCATTCATCAGTTGGCGTGTCGATTAATTGGGTCGCCGCCGATTGGGAACTGAGAACTGGGAGCTGGGAGCTGGGAGTTGGGTACAGGGAATTGGGTGCAGGGAATTGAGAGCTGCTTTGACAGTCCACAAGTGACCTATACATTGGGGACGAACCTCGAACGAGTCATTTTTCGCGCATTCATCACCGCCCACTGACAAATGTGCCGATAAGCCCCTGAGGTCAAATTCAATGTATTGATTACCGGGTTAATTCCTTGAAGGCCTTCGGCAGCTGCTGTCGTCATATGGAATGTCCGTATCTCACATAATGCCCCACCAGCTGGCCACTGGAATCGCTCGATTTTACCAATTCTGATGACATTTTTAAACTTTCAGTATACAAATTTGCAGCTTGCAAACTTGCGCCCCTTTTTTTTATGCCTCCAAGTAAGGACTAAGGACGAGAGCTGTAAAAGGAGCCCATTAAAATTCGTACACTGAAGGTCAGCCTCTCATTTTTCATTTAATTCAGTCCACAGACCAAAGGCATAAAAACCGATTCAAAACAATCAAAAATTTAAAACTCAAAACGCTCTAAGCGGAAAAATAGAAAAAGGATTCTCGAGTTTCCCTCGACTGTGATGATTGGATTAATACCCTGTATAATATGTAAGCAAATGAAAGTTAATTCAAATGCTAAATTTATCAATTCGATTTTATAAAATTAATACAAGTTTTAAATTTTAAAATTTATCCTTCAAATCAATTTTTCTATCAGAAGCTGGTAAGATTTTTTAGACCTTAGGTCCTTAGGTGGATTAATAACTTTTTATTTCTCAGAACTTCCTGGGTCTTAAAAAAATATATTTCAAAATTTTAAAATTATATTAATGGTATTTTTAATTTAAATATATATATAATATTTATTTATCTGTTACGCTGATTTCTCAGTAATTTTATTTTTAGAGGGCTTTGTGTCTGGATAAAAAATATATATTAAGTGAATAAATAAATTTCCCAAGATTCTAATATCTTTTTGGTATTTATTTTTTTTTTAAATATATATTTAAATATAAATAAAACACATTTAACAGTTGTGGTCAAATTTTTAACTTTTTCCTCGACTAAAAATTAAAGTTTAATATTTTAAAAGCAAGTTCCGAACTTTCACGATTTTAAGGATAAAAATACCTAAAGGTGATACCGGCCTCAATTATAAATGTCAATATATAATATAAAAAATAATAATATATATAATTATAAATAAATTTTATACATTTTTATTTTTATATGTATTTATATAAATATTTTAATTTATTTATTTATTTATTTATTTTTTAAAGTCCTGTATTTATTATTTTGTTGGCTGTATTCAAAATTGACTGTAGGGTCTTTGAGAGTTTCAAGGGTCCCCTTGATGACGTCGTTGGCGAGGCAAGGATTTCGTGAGATTTCGTTTTTGATAAAAAAAAAAAAAAAAAAACAAAAATGAATGTACAAAGGAAATGTAATCCTTGCGTTCCGTCGCTTTCTGCACTTCGACACAAAAGCGGAGACGGCCACGTGCCAATGGATTCAATTTACAAGCCTTGGTGACTCAGCGAAAAAATGCATTTTCCCAAGAATTGACGAAATTTTGACTTTTGTTTCTTTTGTTGCTTTCACCTTGGAGTCCTTTCAATTGAGTTTTTATTTTCTTGAATCTATCGAATGTGACTTAATATATAATTTATATATATTTTATTATTTTATAAGAAAGTTTTAAATATGTAAACCCCAACCCTGGCAGAAACCTTTCAAGACTCGATTATTTTAAGGATCCAAATAACTCCCACTTGTGTTTTACTTACTGTCTGTAATTTGCAAAGAATCCTTTTTTTTTTTTTTAATTTAAACTTTTACTGATTGTGGCTATTCCCGACATAATTTTGATACGATGTTTCATTCAGCTTTTCAATTACTGAGTATTTTTCTAGGCATCCATTTAAATTGCCTGCTGCCAAACGTTATGCATTTTAAAGGAACCGCCATAAACAACCGTCGACAATGAAAGTGGAAAAGTGGCCAAGTCAAAAGTTTGGGCCAAGTTTATGGCAAGTTGTTAAGTGGATGTCAGCCAGGTCGACCTTGTTGCCACAACAATGCCCAGTCAGCAACAGGAGCGGTAATGGCAATAAAAAAAGCATCAGCTCTCAGCGTTCGGCTCTGAGCTCTGAGCTCTGAGCACCTGGCTCTTGGCTCTTAGCTCTTGGCTCAAATTGCCCAGTCCACACACAAGAAGCATGCAACGCCAGCGGCAACGGCAACGGCAACGGCAGTGGCAGTGGCAGCAACAATTTGCTTGCAAAAATTAATTAAAATTCATAATTAGTTGCAGTTCCAAGCTGTTAGCTGGAAACTAGAAACTGGAAGCTGCCCCAACGGCAACGAGGTCACAAGAGCTGCTAATCCAACTGTAACGCCTCCGGGCGGCCACAACATAAGGTGCAGCCGGGCGACCGTCAGAGTGGATAAGCGTCAATCCTCATTAAACACTCCATTTTCTTGGCAAACTAAACGATGCTTGGCGTTCCACTGGGCGTATACGCAATATCTGAGCTTCAGCTCATTGACTGTGGCGCATGGGGCGTATACGTATCTTTATGATCATGTTAAGGATCCGCTCAGCTGTTTAAGTGTTTGCTTTGGTACTTCTAAGCGCCACTGAAATGCTCATTGACCCCCCATGGAGAAACCTTAAATTATTTTTGGTTTCACTTAATAAACGCAGTTAATTAACTTTATTTAATTAAAGGATATTTAATTAATAATATAAATATTTAATTTTAGTTTTAAATATATCAAGTGAAATCTTGCAAGAAACTTTCCAAGGCGTTAAGGATGTATTTCCGTACTTCCCCCCTATAAATTTATAATTATTTTCCACTCGTCATTTTATTTATTAATGAATTTTTAATTGATTTATAAATTTGTCGTCTTACTTTTGTTTCATTTATTATTAAGATTACTTCACGGTGTATTTTCAATAATTATGACAGTATTTTAAAACGACTAAATAATAATTATATTTAATAATAAATCATAAATAATAAATAATAAGAAGTCAGTTTTTCAAGGATTTGGAAAGCTTAAAATATAATAATAATATAATATAATAAATAATAAAATAAAATATAATATAATAAATAATAAAATAATATATAATATAATAAATAATAAAATAATATATAATATAATAAATAATAAAATAATATATAATATAATAAATAATAAAATAATATATAATATAATAAATAATAAAATAATATATAATATAATATAATATAAAAGTTGTTTAATAAATCCTTGCTTTTTTTCTGAGATGAAGGGAAAAATATTAAAATAAAAAATAAATAAACAAAGAATATATATTATTATATTATATATAACATAATAAATATAATATTATATTAATTTAATATATTATAAAAATCTTATGCATATAAAATGAGAAAAGGATTATAGGAAAAAAAATTAATAATATAATAATAATAATAATAAATAATTATAAATTTAAGCGAATAATAAAATATTATAAATAAAATCACTCATAACTTTAGTAAAAGCTGTAAATTTTTAAATATATTTAAGAGCAACTTATTTAGTTGTTTAGTTTTAGTTTTAGTAGTTTTAATATAAGAATTCAAATGAATTTATTATAATTAAATTTAAATCTAAAAAAAATAATTTTATAAATGCGGAAATCAGTGGAACTTTTAATTTTAATTTTAATTTTAATTTTAAGTAATATTATTATATAATTTTATTTATTTTTATAGCTGGAAAAAATGAATTTTCCTATAAAATATTTTTAAAAAATTTAATTCTTTTCTTCATTTATTTTGGACTCGTAGCTGGGATAAAAACATCATAAATTACCATAAGGAGTCAAACTTCTTAAGAATCAGAAATATTTGGCTGCCTGAATCACCCTGTGACAGAAAAGTGTTTAAAAGGACCTCAATGCAATCTATACAACTTAGAGTGGTTCCTCCTTATTGCCCCACCTTAAAGGTACTTCAGCTTCTTAGTAAATTTGTACTTTGACTTTATATAAGGATTATGTTTTATATAAAAATTAATTAATTATAAAAAATGTAAGCATTAAGTATAATATTGATTCTTCTGAAGATTGATTAAAAATTTTGATTTAATCAAATTCTGAATTTTTGTTTATTTACGGCTTATGACTTGTTGTTTACTTGCGTAACTGAAACCACAAAAAGGCTACTCAAAGGGCGACTGCGTCTTAACCTTGCGAGGATTTCAATGCCATCGAAAGGAAAATCAATTTGAAATCAAACCCACACACAAAGCACGTGTGTGTGTGTGTGTGTGTGTGGGTGTGTGTGTGTTTTAGCTAAGGCATTTATCATAGAATAAACAATGCCTGTTATTTGACACTTAACCTTTTGCGCTTGGCATTGAATTCGCTTCACACTCATCCATAAAAATAGCCTGGCCAAAATTGTAGCCGCCGTTGTTTTTGAAGGGGTTAAGCACTAATTGCACTTTGTTCGGCTGCATGCGCCGCATGTCACCAAGCCATGTCGAGTGTGTGTGCCACCCACAAGGCGAAGTCATTGAGTACATCAACAAGTCAACGCCAGGCCAGAGACCACAAAATCCATTGACAGCCAACCACATGAATGGCAATTGAGCCACCAAAGCAAGGAATTAGTCAATCGCACAAAAGCCACATGGCTCTTGGCCCATTGTTCATGACTTCATCCTAATGTACTTTCCAGCCTCATCATCTTCTTCAACACCTCCATCGTCTCCATCTAATGATGATCATCATCGTTGTCGTTGTCATTATTATTATTATCATTGTCAGCGGAGGCGTCTTTGGCTCAGATCCTTCTGGCTGCAGCGGCTTGTGTTGCTTTTGTTTTGTGTTGTTTTCAGTGCAAACAAAAGCCTGGCACTTGCATAAATCACACAAAAGGACATAAAGGAGAAGTGCATATTAATGAACGCAGCGACTGCATGTCGCAGGAAACAGGACATCAGTTGCAGCCACAAAATTATTTCTGCAAGATACGACCGTTATCCTTGCCGCACACAATGGCGAACATCAACAAAAAGACCAAACTACAAATTCGCATTGTTGTCCGTTAAGGTCCTACCGGAGTCCTTTCCAAGTGTCAGGTAAAACTTGACAAGCAGTTTATCTGCATGTCAAATATAATAAAATATTATTTTATCAAGCATCAGCATTTCAAACGTCCTTTTCATTTGCATTCTTCGTCCCAACAAAACGTGCCTCAAGGATTAAGAGATAACTCTCATATTTCAGGCTCAAGGTGAGTAAATGCAAGGATTAAACTTGAAAGCCGGCGGACCACAGGAATTTCAATTATTTCACACAGGCGCAGCTTTAGTAAACTATTTTTAATTAACTCTTAAATTAAAAATTAAAAACTCTTAATTAATTTATTTAAAGAATTCAAAAATCCTCTTTTAATATTTTAAATAATTTAAATTTTATTTATTTTTTATATTAAACATTTATATACTTTTATTTACATTTGTTATTTATATATTTTTACTTATATTTTTATTTTTATATTTTTGTTTTTATTTTTGTATTATATTTATTTATATTTTTTTAGTTATTTAAATTTATATTTATTTTTTATATTAATTATCTATATATTTATTTATTATTTATATATTTTTATTTATATTTTGTATTTTTATATTTTTGTTTTTATTTTTTTATTATATTTATTATTTATATTTTATATTTAGTTTTTTAAATTTATATTTATTTTTTATATTAATTATTTATATATTTATTTATTATTTATATATTTTTATTTATATTTTTTATTTCTATATTTTTTATATTTTTATTTATATTTTTTATTTTTATATTTTTGCTTTTATTTTTTTTATTATATTTATTATTTATATTTTTTTAGTTATTTAAATTTATATTTATTTTTTATATTAGTTACTTATTTATTTATTATTTATAATTTTTATTTTTATATTTTTTATTTTTCTTTTTATATCTTTTATTTTTGTCTTTTTATTTTAATTTTTTATTATATTTGATATTTAAATTTTTTTAATTATTTTTATTTATATTTATTTTTTATATTAATTACTTATATATTAATTATTATTATATTTATTATTTATATATTTTTATAAATATTAATTTTTTATTAATTTTCTAAAATTTTCCCCAAATCAACTTTGGGGAATTGCTTATCTGTTGAAAGATAATTTATTGGAGATCCTTGAGCAGCAGAAGGTGTCTGCCATGGGACATCTTAGGCCAGAAAAAGGAAAGGCTAACGACTGACCTTAAAGACGCTAAGACGCAATATCAGGACATGCTGAACTTGAGCGCCTTAAGGCTACACCTGAGAGTAGATTACATATTGAAAATTTAAGCGGCTGCCTTCTTAAAGGTCCTTCAAGCCTGCCACGGCAACGACATGTGTGAGCCTCAACAGGAGCAACTTATTATTTATAGATTCCATGTGCCCGACATCAACGCAGTCTTTGAGCACACTTTATATACACAACTACTTCACGGCTTGCAGAGCAATACCCCGGGGAAGGATTGCAGCAGGACTGGCAACCTCAATATTTGAAACCATCTACAAGGCTTTTATTTCTTTCAGCTATAAAAAACTAAGCCAGGAACAAAAGCTAAAAACAGGAATGCAGAGGAGCAAAAACGAATACAGGATAAAAAATAAAGCTCAAAGTAGGAAGGAGAAAAATAAGCTACTTAAGCCATTTAACTCCTCATGTCCAAAAGGAAAGTTCTGTTGGAAGCCCCAATTCCCATATCCACACGCGTTAACCGCCCCGCCCCCCACCGCCGGCAGCCGCTCCCGGACTGTCGCTCCGCCAACCATAAAATGCTCACTAATTAAGTGTGGCAGCCGCTGCAAAAGTTTGAAGACAAACACAAACATTCTAAAAGCTGGCGAAATTCAATCTCAACGCTCATTCGACTTTAGTCCTGGCGGCCAAAGGAACTTTTTAATTAAAAGTAAACGCTTTTGGCCATTAGATGACCGCGAACAGGTTTAAGCTGCCAACTAAAATAAAATGCGAATGCGAATGCGAATGGAAAATGGTGATCGGGAGAGGGGAATTGGGGAATGAAGGAATTGGGGATTGGGGAATGGGGAATGGGGAATGGGGAGTTGGGGAATTGGGGAGCGGGAAGGAGCAATTGATGCAGCCACATTTAAGGCGGCAATTGACAAATAAGGGAATGGGCCAAGTTGCCATATTGGCACGCCCGGGCATGCGGGTCGTGGCTTGTTGTAAGGACCGCAGGACCTCAACGACTGAGCAGCAATGGCTCAAGGATTTATACGCAATTTGCATACAAATCGAGTTGGTACACAGTATGGGGTGTGTGTATGAAGGATGTGGGTGCAGCTCCAAAGGCGGGGCGCAAAGTGGAGAGATGAAGGTGCATTGCCGGGCTTAGGCGGGCGGTCTATTTTGCCGAGATTTATTATTCAACAGCAACAACAACAATAGCAGCAACAACAACAATAGCAACAACAACAACAATAGCAACAACAACAACAACAACAACAATATGCAAATCGCAATTACGATGGGAATGTCCTTAACTTGATGTTAATCCAACGGCAGTTTAAGTTACAAAGCAACCGGAAAATTTTGCCAGCGAAAGGCACCCCATTCGCTGGTCATCATAAAAAATCCCATCCCAAACCATTTTCCAAGAAAAGTGCCAGCAATCCCAAGGAAAATCAATATAAAACTTACATTTTCTAAATTTGGCTCAGATTCCGATAGAAAAACAAATGTGAAAAACATAAACAGAGCAACGACTAGTCAATACCCTGCAATCTGTGGCAACAGACCCTTGCTCAGAGGCAAAAAAAATAACTATTCTTTTTTATATACTCAGTACACAAAAATAAAAATTTAATTAATTAATTAATAATGAAAAAAATATAAATGGAAATTAATTAGTTATAAAAAAACTGCTTTGAAATATTATCTTTATATACCCAGCACATAATAATTAATTAATTAATTAATAATGAAAAAAATATAAACATAAATTAATTAGTTATAAAAAAATTATAGCTTTAATATATACTTTTTATATACTCAGCACTAGTTATTAATATATTAATTAATTAATTAATAATAATAAAAATAATAAATATAAATTAATTAATAAAAATAAAAATAATAAATATAAATTAATTAGTTATATAAAAAAAACCTATAGTTTAAAAAATATAATTTAAAAAGAGTAAAATAAAAATTAGAAGTATAAATAAAAATCGAAATATAAATAAAAATAGGAATATAAATTAAAATAAAAATATACTAATCCATAAAAATAATATATTTAACTAAAAATAAATTTATTTCAAAATTTGCAATTAAATTAAATTCAAAAAATGCAAAAGCAATCAAATTATAAATATATAAATTATAATTCTTAAGAATATCTTAAAGTCGAATACAATAATTCCAAATCAAAGTTATAAAATTGGCTTAAAAATAAATTAAACAGATTTAAATAAATTTCACTTAATCCAAAAATTATATAAAATATAAAAAAAAGTTTTTAAAAGTTTTTAAAAGTTTCAGGGTTGCTCAAAGTCGAAAACTGCTTCTACTTCATATAAAGTCCTTTTCATAATTTTAAACAAAATAATGAAAAAAAAAATAACATAAAAAGTATTAAAATAAAATAAAAAATAATTTTTACCTTTAATTAAAATAAAATAAAAAATATTTTAAAAAATTCCCAATCCAACTTAATTTGTATCAAAGCTCTAAACGATTTTCTCCAGCTTACAGGATATCCGGAATACCAAGTACCTCCTTACGTTTTACAGGAATACGAAAAATTTATTAAATTAAATTAAATTATTAAAAATACAAATGAAATCAAAAATGATGTGACACATCCTTTCAGCTAACAGGATACCCGAAAACAGAATATTTAATTTAGGTAATATTTAGGTAATAAAATAAAATCATATTAATTATAAAATAAAAGTGTTTCTCGAAATTTTGTTAATATTTAATAAAAAAAAAAATAAATAATATTATATATAAATATAATATATAATTTATTAATATTTAATATTAATATTAAAAATAATATAATATCTAATAATAATATATAATATATATATAATATAAATATATCATATTTTATATCATTCACTTTTCTCGTATGTCCTGCAAATTTAAATATCTCTGCAGGCATGTCTCTAGTCAAACTCAAAGGCCAACTCGGCCTGCAGGATATCATCTGCTTTGACACATCCTTAAGTGTGTCCTCAATTTATAATAAATGCAAATAGCTGAGAAATATATCAAAATGTTTGTACCATAAACTTAAACAGGATATTGCCTAGTCGAGCCTCCTCGAAAAGGACAACACATTTAAATGTATAGGCAGGACATCTACGAACTTTCGCAAAGAAAGGCCTTTAAATATTTATGGAAATTCCCATATAAAAATGACTACACAAAAGGTCAACTGGTGAACTCTTAGCAATCGAAGGAGAAGCAGAAGCAGAAGCAGGACAAAAAGGAGCACGTTCCTGCCCGCCAGGAAAAGCAGGAGTGTTCATAAAATCCTATGCACTAACAAAAATTGATAGACCACATAAAAGATTTTGTCCTGTGATTTATGAATAAGCTACAAATTGGATTTACGACTCGAAGATGTAAATGTAATAAGCCAACAAGGATACAATTCAGTGCAGGAGGAGAGTGAGAGAAAGGAGGGTGCACGAGGTTGAAAGCGAGGGAATACAAAATTGTTACGCGTCACGCGTCGAAGTTGCGAGTCACATTGACGGTCAACTAGGCGTATGAGCAACAATTGTTCTACGCGAATTTGAGAGTTTTGCTTCCTGCTGATTTTCTGGAGAGGATTATGTAAAGTTTTATGGTCTTACCTTGGGTGAAAAATAATAAGTTGAACGATGATAACGCTAGCACGGAACTGGATGTGGAAGACATGCTTCCATAATACACTTTACATAAGCGTCCGGGCACGAGCCGCGATGCCGGCTGCAGGTCAGCGATTGGTGGGTGGTGGAGGACGTGAAACCGAAATCCAAAAAAAAAAAAAAATAACAATAACAACAACAACAAAAATAACAATAATAACTAACAATAAGGACTAACAAAAACAAATACAACAATTGATTGTCGCAGGCGACGTCGCGCCAAGTGCTCTGCTAGGGGCTTGGCGCCTTGAGCTTTGCTGCTCCTGCTGCTGGTGCTGCCGCTGCTGCTGCTGCGGGTGCTGCCGCTGCTGCTGCTGCTGCTGGTGCTGTCACTGCCACTGCCACTGGCGCTGCCGCTGCTGTTACTGTTATTTTCGCCCGACTGTGGCTCCTCTTGACGTAACTTCAACGTCGTTACTGGACGTATCCAACATTCAGCAAACACCGCGTTAAAGAAGAGTTTCTTCCTTTCAATCAATTAAACAAATGTCAAGCTAACGCTAGAACGTACACACACACAAACACACACACACGCACGCACACACACACACAATCACGCAGACCCGCGCTTTAAACAAAAAAAAAAAAACAAACAAACAAACAAACAAACAAAAACAACAAAATGGGAGACCGTCTGAAAGATATTTGGATTTTATTTTTTTTTTATTTTGTTTTTGAAACTTTCGACGTGCTTGTGGGTAACGGTTATTGTTATTGTTTACGTATTGTTTTTGTTATTTTTGTGGTGCTGTTGCTGTTGTTGTTATCTTTTTGTTGTTTGTTGCTTTGTTGTTTTGGTTTGCTTGTTGTTTTGTTGCTCGTATCTATTAAGGGCGCGAGGCACCGCCGTCCGTTCCGTTCGAGTTATGCTGCTCGACTAAACTGCTGGCTGGCCTCGTGGCCACGACTTTAGCTTCGGTTTGGAGACCCATCGTCAACGTCAAATGCGAATATGAATGTGTGACTGTGTTAGTGTGTTTGTGTGTTAGTGTCCTTCTGGGTGTGAGTCCGAGTCCAAGTGCGATTGTGAGCGTTGGTGTGAGTGCGAATATGTGCCAGTATCCTACCAGCCCGCACTCCTTTTTGAATATTCACGCGCATGCCGCTAGTCACGCAATGGGTGGGTCCCAACAGCCCAACCAAGATGGATCTAACGTTTCTTGCCAAAAACAGCTGCTCCTTCAACTGTTTCTCTTTTTCCCCCCTGTGTTTTTTCTTTTCTTTCTCTCTCTCTCTCTCCCTCTCTCCGCTACCCGTGACTTTGGGTACAATCGCGTGACCGATCTTTGAGAGAAAGTTGTGCAATACCTTTGCGTGTTAACCTTTGGAGTTAGCAGCAAATTGCACTTGTTTTTGGGTTAACGTAATCCTAACTGAAATCAGAGATTAATCATCTGCACAGGTCACATGTTAATCTCCGAGTTTTATTCTTCATATTTATAAGTCTCCGGGTGATTACCGTGATTTTTCTTCAATTTCTTCCTTATTTCTTTGCGTGCCCAATGGAAACCCCCAATTATAAATTATTGCTCACACACACACACACATACACACACATGTATGCACACACATCTACACATGGCGTTACGAAAACTCCGGCCAATGCGTCACTTTTAGAGCTTACGAATTTTATGGCAAAGAACTAAAACATTACGAAATCGTCATTAAAATAATTTTAAATAAAAAATAAATGATAAAATAAAAAAATATAAAAAATAAATATTTAATTTTCAATTTTATTCGTTTTTAAAAATAATAAATATTTTATGTTTGCAATGTAATTTTAAAATTATTATTTTTTGAACAAGAAATAAATAAAAAAAAAAAGTTTTAACTTCTAATATTGATATTCTTTTAATTTTTTTAAATAAAAAATAATTTTCAATTCAAGAACAAATTTCGAATATATTAATTTTAAATTTAATATTAGGATTAAAATGATGATCGAAATTTGCTTAAAAACTGTTTAATTTATCAATGTTTTAGGATTTCATGAATAATTTTTGAGAGTTATAGAAAGTTCCCATATTTTAATTAATATTTAAAATTTAATTAGTATATAAATATTTTAAAATTAAATTTTCGAGATTTTAAATATAAATTTAAACAAAATTCTAAAACGGACGTCGTGAATTCATATATATATATTTATATTATATTATTTATAATATTTATATTATATTATTTATAATATTTATATTATTATATTATATTTATTTATATATTTTATATATATATATATTATTTATATATTATATATAATATTTAAAAATTTATATATTTATATTTTTTTATTTTAGTATTTAACATTTTTAATTTAATTTCTGTTAATATATCTTAAATTGATGTTTCTTTCTCTTCAAGGTATGGGCCAAAAATTTCCCCAAATAAATACAAGTTAATAATAAAATAAAAACAATATTTTATTATGTTCATTCTCTTCATTGAAATACGTGCTTAGATATATTATTTATATATATTTATATATATATGTATATAAACCTATTTAAACTGTATTTAATAATTTTGTAATTAAATATTATTTATTTTTATTTTTTATTTATTTTTCTATTTTTTTATTACAAACTAAGTTGAGTGTTGGAGTGTGTAATACTTGAGAATAAAGTATTTTATTTGCGGTTGAGAGGCCGCACAACTCTTTGAATGCATTCAATTCAAAAAAAATTGAACTAAACTATTAAAAATATAAAACAAGAGTGTGTAAAACAGTTCATTGTTAAACAATAAGTAAACAAATTAAATGAGTTAAACCATTAAAATTGTGACTTTCGATCTGCTTCTAAATGCATAATATATAAAACTCTATTCTATGACTATCACTTATATAATCTTAATAATACGAGTTATGAGCACACATCAATGTTGGAACCGACATGATGGAATATCGTTGGGTTAGGCACGCGAATTCCAATAACCGCCGCATGCAGGGACATTTCACTGCATGCAAAGCACCAACAATGGAGAATCTATATAATTAGCTAATGAATGTAATGGCGCAGTTCCAAGCCGGATGATGAGGTGACATGTGCTTTAAAGCATAACCAATTATTTTTCAGATTATTATACATATATATATATATATCTATTATTCGTTGTCTGAGCAATGATTAACGATGTTTTTTGACTCGTTCAATGTACTTGGTTTTATTAAGTGCACGATTTCCTGCATTGGGATCCATCATACGTTTCCAGTCGGTTTGCCCAACTACAAAGCCAATCTCTCGCATCTTTTGCTGAGCTCGTTTCTCCTCAATGTCTGCCCATCGCACCTGTTGTACATTTCAAATTTAAATTGATTAAGGACAATGAAACTTTATAAAGTTGAAATGCTTTAACTTACGCGCTTCTTGCCATCGACGGCAACCACAGGCGGTTGCCAGTCATCCAACTGCAAATAGTCAGCCATACTTGCGGTCTTTCGCTTTTGCATGAGTCGCTTGGTTCCATCAAGACGAGCTGCAAGCAGAAGAAGTTCAATTACATTGCAGTTTAAAAGATTGAAGGCAAATGAAGTCGGTACTTACCCAGATTCTCTTCTGTGGTGTCGTTTTCCCACTTACTTTTCAGAAAGCCGCACTTTAACACAACCGATTAACACATGTTAAGAAAATTCAACAATTAAGGAACAATTATATAAACGTCTAAAGTCTCGAGCGGATCACCAAGAACTGCACCAAGAGCCACTAAATATATAACTAACTTAAGTACTTGACTGATTCACTTACATTATTGGCTGCATCGGCACTGTTGCTATTGTCCTCGTCGGCATCGACGGCGGCAACATCTTCACAAGGGACCGCCTCGCTGGTGGCATTATCATCCTGCAATGAATAAGCCGCAATAAATAAGCAAATGTTTACTTGAATTGAATATCGATTTATCGGTGGTTTGTTTACCTTTACTTAAATCTTAATATGTCAAGAGCAATAATTTTATAATTAACGATAATAGTAATTTATATTATTTTAAATATGGAATAATGTTCACAAATGTTGTATTAATAATATTGTTGTTGTTTTTTTTCTTTTCGTGTAGCATAAGAATATTTTATATTTTTAAAGAGTATTGTCTTCAAGAGTTACATATATATAAGAGATACACGCATACACGCACATGTACACGATATCTATGTATATATGTACATGGAGATAAACGCATCGGCATATGAATATGCATTGGTGTGTTTACATTGCTTGTATTTTTTGTCATGTCAGAAATTGAGAGAAACTTAAACTATAGTTTTTTTTGCCTCTAAGCAAAATATGAATAGCTAATTATAATTCGTGCTTAATCTTAGTAGCTATACTATTACAAGTGGAAACCAGCTATAAATTTACGCATAACAAAATGCTCATTCAGGCACATAATTCATCACACACATAATCACACATCCACGCAAAATGCACACACACACACACACACACAAACGCAAATATTAAAGTCACCCACTGGTGTTCAGGCTCACAGCGCAAAAACTTGGCTGAGGCAGAGACCGAAGCCGAGGGGGTAACGGGATAAGGATATAGTTACCGTAGCCATGTTCTCTACATCCTCCATTTCGACGACATTCTCTAACAGCGATGCTACGTCCAACTTGATATAGTGCAAAGGCGTTGTACACCAATTCTCCAGGATTTCGCGAATATCTCTCTCGCTTCGCTGATGAATGTTGCGTTCTATGCAGATCTCCGCACTGCAGTGTAGATCTATAATATACGGCTACCAAAAATACACGGACATCGATTAAAAAGGAAAAACCAAAGAGAAAGTGAAAAAAGGGATGCCGACAATCCAAAGCGGCAACAAAGAGCTTACCACAAAGTTGGAGTCCTTGGCATGGCAATAGAACTCGTTAAGCGTCCGCAGTGAACTGTTGTTGCAATCAACAATAATAAAGTCATAGAGATTATCACCGAGTGTCTTCTTGAAGGACTTAATCAAGTATTGCATATAGGTCTCCTCCATTGTATCATCGTACTCGTAGAGCAGCTCCTTTTTCGGTATCTTTAAATAAAACGCTGAATAAAACAAAGTTCATAGAAAATTCCTAGCGAGAGGTTGCTCACTTTCTTGCCAGTCTTGGGACACTTCTCCTCATAGTCATTTTCAATAATGAAGTAGTCATCGATGCTCAAAATGCGGGGATTCGCTCCGCCCATTTCTAGTTCCTTATCCTTAATGAGACGTGCCACATATGACTTGCCGCTACCGGGCGGACCACGCAAAATAATGCAGATGCGCTTTGGACGGGACTGACGACCAGGCGGCAACAATACCTCATCAACGGGTATTGTATTACCATTCTCGTTTGTGGGCACACTTATGTTCAAAGAACGAGTGCAGCTTTGTTCGGGTAACTGTTGATTGGCCGCAGCTGTTGACGGGAACAGAGAGATGGGTGGAGCATCAGCCCTGCGATGTTGTGGTTTTGCGGTAAACGCTTTGGACGGCAATGCAGCATCGGAGCGCGTCGAATCCACGAGGTTACTGTGTGTTTAGGGACGTGTTTAAAAAAATCCAGGAGAAAGGTAAAGCTATTCAACTTACTCCTCGCCATCAGAGATATCCTCAAGATCATCCGGCTTATTCTTTATGGAATCATTTGGAGTTCGCTGTGAATTTAAAAAACATGGACGATATTACAATGTGTATCCTGAGATTTAAAGGATATTATGTAGACTCTTACCCCACTGTCACCTACATTTTGTAAGTCTTGTTGTTGTTGCTGCTGTTGCTGCTGTTGCTGTTGTTGTTGTTGTTGTTGTTCTTGTTGTTTTCCTTCTCCCTCCTCTCGTTGTTCTTCTTCATGTTCTTCCTGTTGTTGTGGATGATGATCATTTTGATTTGGTTGGTGTGGCAACCGGCTCTTATTCTTGTTCTTCTTATTTTTTTTCTTATTGGCTTGGAAATTGGGACCATTGTTTTCTAGAGATTCACCCAATTGTGGCATTGGCGTCATGGGCGAGGCGTGTCCATAATCAAAAGTGTTAACGGGTCTGAAGTCATGCAATCCAGAGCCATGTCCTGCGCCCGAACTGGGTCTTACATTATGACCTGCACCTGAGCCTGAGTCTGATCCTGGTCCCAACCCTGAGCCTGATGTTGGTGCTGACATTGATCCTGATCCTCCAAAGCTCAAGCGAGTCCCAACGCCATCCGCAGACTTGTGCCCATAGTCAATTACCTTGGCGGCGGTATTCCGACTGTTCTGGTAGTCAAACACTTGCATCGGACGATAGTTGTTGGGGTGACCACTGTCAATCTTGTGCTCCGCGCTGCAACGTTGGTGACGCAGTTGCGAGTTTGATTTTCGTATCAATTGTTTAACATTTTTGGCAATTGTTTTGTTATTGGATTTGATGGATTGTTTGGTTTGTTTTTATGTTCATATATATAAATATAATTATATATGTATACATATATATAACATACATAGTACATAAACACATATACACATATACATATATACATATATATAAATATATATTTATATATAGATATATAGATATATAGATATTTATTCATATGCAAAGTTTGTTTTCGGTTTGTTGTTCAGTTGTTGCATTTGTATTGATTTTTTTGTTTATTGTTAAACCAGAAAAAAACACTTAAGCGTTTACATTCATTGCTATTCGTATCAAGGGACAAGCAATTTTAACTACAATAAAGTTCCATAGCATGGATACGTGGGGGGAGCGGGGGGTGGGAGATAGTTTAGTGGTCTAATATCGGAGCGGGGTGTTCCACTTTGAGTGGAGCACATTTCCAGAGAGAGAGGCGAAATTATGGGGCAAACTTAATAAGAACAATTTCATTCGGATACTCCGAAGATTATAATTATGCTATTATACCAATCATGTGGCTGTCAGTTCCAGCAGTCCAAGGACTAAGGACAATCTCTGGATAACAAATGGGTGTATAAATATTCAAAAGTATTATCAATATTTCTTCGGCATGCCAAAGTCAAAGTTAAACCTAGTTAATTCGAACGCCAAATAGGAGAATATTTTTCGGAGTCCGATTATATGATTTCCCATATATATATATATATATATATATATATATAACTATATATATTTTTTAAAAATAATGCTTAAGGCTAGCCCAAATCTAAGTCGATTATTAACTACTACATTTACCACCAAACTGAGAAAATGTGTGTGTACACAGGCAACGAACTCCTAATTAGCTCTAAATTCACTCCTAAACTTCTTTCGGTAAAAACGCAAAAAACATTCTCAAAAAAAAAAAAGAAAATATTACAAAATATTCCCATGCGAAAAAAAAGCTTTACAGTTTTTAAATTGTACAAATCGGACCACTAAATATTAATTTTATTTTCCTAATATTAATGTCTAAATCTACTAATTTATATACTATATATTTTTTTGGAACTCCTAAAATTGTAACTTATTTTATCACGCACCGAATTTGTAGCGAATTTTAATTTTCTAATAATTTAAAAGTGCAATTATTAATTAAATCTATTTATTAAATATATTATCCTACGGGCTGAGGAATAATTTTGGTATAATGTACAATTTTTCACTATTTCTCTCAGTTTGAAAGTTGACTAAGCTTTATCCCAATTTATCTAACTATATATATATGTATATGATGTAGTATATAGTATATAGAGCCATATAGAGCCGATTTAAAGTATGCAGACAATTTGTTGATGAATGACTGAGAATTACGAGATATTCGTTAGATTTTTTAATATCGGGAAACATGAATGCAAGACGCATTTTATTTAAAACTTAAAATCAGTTTATTTATATTCATATTCAATATGATAGAAGTATATATGTGTGTGTGTGTGTTCGTGTGTTCGTGTGTGTGTGTGTTAATGTGTAGACGCTTTTAACTATTGTTAACAAACAATTTGAAAACAAAATCATAAAATTCTTCTTCTTCTTCCACAATTGGAATACTATTAAAAACCGCTCTACAAGTAACTGACCTTCAAGTGGCCAAAGTGTCTTATTCGAAATCAATTAGGAATTAAGAATGTACAATTATTCAGAGTATAACAATTTTTTTTAACTCTTAGAATTAAATAAAATATTCATGATAAAAGACTTTATGATTATTTTTCTATCGCACATGTGACATTTGATTGTTATTAATTAGAGAATTTTAATATTCGAATTATGTTTTAATATATGCGCAGATTTGAGAGTAGATTCATGTAGAAGTGTGTGTGTGTGTGCTTGGGTGTGTGAGTGGGTGTATGTATGTGTGAATATGTTGTGTATAAATGGGTACGTTTTAAAGGGTTTAAATACATCCTTAGTGGCCTCTTTTCAAATGTAAGTTCAGGTGCTCGAATATTAAGACATCCGAGAAGTTGAATTTTATGTATCTAAATCCTAAGGCTTTCATTATTGCTTAGCTCTACCTGGAACCACGCCGGTGTTGCATGTTATTATCCCTATTTGGGGCATTGGCATTGAAATTTGCGTTACCTCCACCCCTGAAGGATCGGCCGCTATACAGACGCACGGATGACCACAAAAAGATTCCCATTAGTGATGAAAAATATATAGGTTAAATATTTTGTTGTTTGTTTTTTCGATATGTTTTGTTTGTTTTGGTTTTTTTTTTTTTTTTTTTTTACATTATATATATATATATAAATTTTGTTTTTTTTTTTATTTATGTAGGAAAATATTTTTTGTACGTAGTAGCAGTGTTTAAATTGATGTATCATCATCGAGCATTTATCAAGGGACATCGGAACAATGCCGGTTGATAATTGTTAATATAATATTTGCAGTTGAGGTTGCATTGTCATTATGATGATGATGGTCGTATATTGGGTGCATAAAAGTAGAAGAGAAGAAGAGAAAATGGATTTTGGAATCGAAATTCCAGCATTAACGACGAGATCCAAACAAATACCTGAGCTTGTTAACTACAAACAAAGATACGCATTAGACAACAAATGGGAAATATGTGATCTGATCTGATTTGGAATTATCATATATACTTTGGCAATGGAAATTTAAAATTTTTTTTTTTTTTTTTTTTTTTTTATGAACTGTTATGGTTTTTGTTCAAATAAAGCTCATACGAAGAACAATATTTTCTCATAAAAGGGATAATCATTCCTTTTTCATTGTACATTTAAATTGAGAAATAAATTGATATAAATTTTCTTGGACTGCAATTGTTAATAAATTGTTTTTTATATGCGACACACTTGAAAATGATTTCAACTGTTCAAGCCGATTTTATCGACTATTTGTTTAGTTTTATTTTCTACCTAACGAACAATCGTGCTTCCTTTTGGTTTTTATCGATTAACTATCGATAAGCTTCATTGGACATTAGACAATTCACAATTTGCCTTGCATTTTGATTTTTCTTTGCGGACATTTAAACCTTGGATTATATAGGCTCTCAGAAATAATAAAATTATTATATTATATAAAGTCTGATATCTATGTACTTGACCTACTGTACTCTATATATCTATAAAGAAAAATCGTAAATTTATATTCACGATTTTTATACTTAATACGAACTAAAATGTAATTGATAAATATTTGTTTTAACTAAGGGTTTTTTTTTTTTTGTTGGGATAATATAAATGTTAATATTATGAAGGGAATCTTTTGAACAGTTTAAACTTAAGTTCACCCAGACAATGAAGTTTCACGGCATAATTTTCAGAAGTGGTTTAAACTAATTTTTAAAGAATATATCTTAATCGAATTACGTGACGCATACAGACTTAGTTGATACGTGAGACACCCTATTTAAATATTCTGAGTAATCCTGATATATTCAATGTAAGCCCCGGTAAATGGTTGTTTCAAGTATGGACAAGAGTAAGACACAAGGAAGGGGTATATAGACGTAAAATAAAAACATAATTAAGATACATACCCATTATCCCAGGACTTGTTGTTGTCGTTATTGCGAGACGGTCCGAAGTTCTTCAGTTGATTTAGCGATCCCTTGCCACGTGGTCCAAAACCAGGACCATCCCGGGGATTATCATTAAACGGTCCACTATTACGCCTGAATGGATTATCGGCGTTTTTGTTGCTCATGCCCATGTTAGGACCATTGTAGTTTTGATTATTTGGTCCCGGTCCTGGTCCGAAATTGCGATCATTGTGAAGATTTGGACCGGAACTCGGGTTAAAGTTGCGTTCGAAAGGCATAGGGCCATTTGGACCACCGGGTCCGCTATATGGTCCAGGACCTCTGTAATTGGGACCAGGGCCAGGTCCATTTGGACCATTAAAATTTGGCCGAAAGGGGCCTGGACCAAATCCAGGTCCATTTTCGTGAAAGTTCGGACCAAAATCACGTCCACATTCATTAAAGTTTGGTCCAGGTCCATTGAAGTTTGCATTGTTGGGGCCGTTGGGTCCAAAGTTGCGCCCATAGGGTCCATTTGGGCCAGGACCACCACCATATGGGCCGGGACCTTGTCCCATTCCCGGTCCGGGGCCCATTCCTGGTCCGAAGCCCATTCCTGGTCCGGGGCCCATTCCTGGTCCTGGTCCCATTCCTGGTCTCGGTCCCATTCCTGGACCCATTCTTGGACCCGGCCCCATTCCCGGTCCCGGTCCGTGTCTAGCGAAATTGGGACCGCCAAAATTGGGTCCATTTGGTGGACCATTAGGCCCAAAATTTCCACCAGGCGGACCACCAAAGTCGATAAAGTTGGGACCCATCATTTGCTTATTTTCAGCTTTTTCCCGTTCAAACGGAGGACCTTTCGGATTGAATCCTGCCTCGCCATCTGGTCCAAAGCTACCACGATTTCGTTTATTACCAGCAGCTGCTAGTCCCGGTACTGAACTTGGCCCGAATCCAGATCCGCAGCTACCACCACTTTCACGATCCGTCTGATCATTCTTTTTGCGTTGCCACTCCGAGAAGGATAAAGGACGATCACCACTATTGCTATCATCGTTTTTCATAGGATTAGCCTGCTCGGCTGGCTCACTAGATTGTGCTTGATCTTCGTCACAGCCCTGTGCCTGAGCCAAGGCTTGCGACAAATTGTTCATGAACTCAGGATCTTTAAGAGCATTCGTTACGGTCTCAGGTATTGATTTCAAACCCGAATTCTCTGCAGGCACTGATTCACTTTCCGGCTTATCAATAACCACATCAAAAAGCGATGGTATATTCTTATGTGAGTCAGCATTTTCAGCATCCTTTGGCTTAGGTTCTGATTGTGCTGTTGCTTCAGTTGCACCAGCAGTGCCACCGTCAGCCACTAAATCCAATCCTGGTATGCCATCACTTTTTTTGAAAATGTTTTTCATAGTCGTATCACCGCCGCCCTCCTTTGCATTTACCGACTGAACTTCATTGTCATCATCATCGTCATCATCATCCAACGTAATGATTAAAATGTTATCGTCTTTGGTTTGCTTGGCTTTTGTGGGTGATGCACCCATGTTGGTGTCTCCATCATTTTTTCGTTTACCCAGCGCACTCGTTGTGGACGATGTATCCTCTGCAAGCGGTTTATTCTGTTTATTTGGAGAAACACTTAAAGATTTGGCTGACGTCTCGTTTTTAGACTCTTTTTGTTTCGTTTTGTTGTCTATTGGCTGTTCATCGTCCTTCGTTGTCCTTATATTTTCGTCAAAGAATTGTTTCTCCTCTTCACCATCGTTGGAACTATTTGACATACCCTCTTCCTTGATTTTTTCTGCACTAGTCTCCTGGATGCTGCGCTGCTGATGTTTTTGCCTTGAGTCCTCTCCACGCCCCAAATTGGAGTTTCCATAATTATTATATTCATTATAACGTTTCCCATCTTCCCCGCCATCACCATCAGTTAATCTAACAAATTGTTCTTGCAGATCTTGTTGTGATTGCTGCCTTGTTTGTGGATTCTGTGGGGGATGCAAATGTGGTGGTGGCTGATTATAATGTTTTTGAGATGATTCCTTCTGTTGCTGATATTGATGTGGCTGTTGATCCTGTTGTTGCTGGTGTTGATGGGAAGGGTTTTGCATTTGACGCCTGCGTCGCATTTGATCGCGACGCTCAGCAATACGTCGCCGCTGCGTCTCGAACTCCTCTTCATAGCGTCTATACTCATCACGATCTGGATGATTGGCATTGGCTCGTTTCCAATCTTCAAATTGCTTCTCCCATTGCTCAAACAAACGATCAAAGCTTGCCTCATCCAAATCAGGAACTCCTTCATCCTGTTGTGGTTTTTGTTTTTGCTGATGATGATGTTGTTGTTGTTGTTGCTGCTGTTGTTGTTGTTTTTGTTGTTGAAATTGTTGATTCTGTTGCTGGTGAATATTGTCACGATTGAAGCCGCTGTCATTAAAAGAATTGTTGTTAGTGTTTGACGGACCGAAGGTGCCACCGCATGGATTCGATCGATTATTCTCCCATCGACCAATATTATTGTTATTATTGTTTATGTTCATGTTGCTATTATTGCCACCACGTCGGGTGAAATTGTTGCCAAGGTTATTAGCACCAAAACCGTCGTCGGCCCTTTGACCTTGGGCACTGATATCAAAATTTCCTTGGTAATTTCCACTGCTGCCGCCGGCTGTGCTTGGTCCACCAAAATTGCCAGAGTTACACACAGTTGGGCCAAGATTTGGAGGGCCTGTTCTAGTATTACATAACGAATTGCCGTCGTACTGACCTGGCAATGTTGAGCCACTAAATGAATTCTTTCTATCATTGCTACTGTTACTGGCAGATTCATTACCTGGCCAACTTCGACGATTACCAAATGGGTATGGCTTGCTTGGACCTCTATTTATGTTGCTAGTGTTTGCATTGGCGTTGTTTAAATTATTATTATTATTATTATTATTACTGTTATTAGTCAAATCATTGCTTTGCCAGTTATTCATACGTGGTAGCCCTTGTGGTGGTTGCTGTTGATCTCCCACATTTGGTGGTGGTCCATCCCATCGGAGACGTTGATCTGATTCACTATTATTATTACTTTTATTAAGTTTATTTGGTGGTCCTTTTATCCAATCCAATGATGGTGGGGGCTGATTCATAAACGAAGGCGGAGGTTGTTGTAAATAGGGAGGGAGCATATTTGGGTTTCCTTGATTTTGCGACTGGCTGTAGCCAACGGGCGGCATTTGATTGAACCTACCCGGAGGCGGTTGTTGCCACTGATTTGCTGATGGAGGATGCTGCTGATGTTGGTGTTGATGTGGATGCTGCTGTTGATGCTGCTGGTGTTGCTGATGTTGCTGATGTTGATGTGGATGTTGCGGATGGGGATGTTGTGGATGTTGATGTTGCGGATGTTGATGTGGTGGATTCTGATGTTGCGGATGTTGATGTTGGTGATGCATGTGTGGTTGTATTTGCTGTTGCTGCTGCTGTGGATATTGTTGATAGCCTTGAGGTGGTGGTGGTGGCGGCTGATTATACATTTGCGGCTGTGCCATAATTTTCCCTGACATTTGAGACTGTGGCGTTGGTTGTGACTGCATCTGTGGCGGTGGCGGCTGCATCTGCGGTGATGGTGGTTGTATTTGTGGTGGTGGCGGCTGCATCTGAGGTGGTGGTGGCTGCATTTGAGTTTGTGGATAGTACGTCTGTGGAACTTGGGCCTGATGAATAGGAATCTGCGGAACCAATGAAGCTTGTGGATAAACGGCTACAGATGCTGTAACAGGCCTTACAGTTGCTGGTGCTATTGCTGCCGACACGGGTGCTGTAATGGTTGCTGCAACGGGTGCTACAGTTGGAGCTACAATTGATGCTATAGATGGTGTTGCGGCTTGTGATACAACTGGTGCTACAGCTCCTGGTATAACTGGTGTAGACACTACAGTCGAAACAGTACTTGCAGCAGCAGCAGCGGCCATTTCCCGCTTATACTATGTTTCAAAAAGAAATTAACTTTTTAATATTATGAAAAATTTCATTGAATTACATTTGCTTACCTGCTCACCATACTGGGCGTGCCACTTAGCGTATTCCTGCTGATAGGTCTGCCATTGTTGCCAGTGTTGCTGTAGTGCATATTGCTGTTCGGGAGTCATTGCAGCATACTGTGCAGCTGTGTATTGTTCGATTGGATTAGTAGCGTTTTGTGGACTGCTCATGTAAGTCATGGGCGCCGCTGAAACACTACTTCCAACTACTGATGTTGCTGTTGTTGCTGCTCCTGGTGTATTATCTGATGGTGGCGGTGGTGGTGGCGCGTCGGGCAATGGAGGTGGAGCTGCAGGTTGTGGCGGTGCTGAAGTTGTGGCATTTGCTGTTGGCATCATTGCCACCGCAGCCACCGATGGCACTGCGTTCACCGGCCATTGATTCCACATTGTGGAAATTTCAATTTTCAGTTTTTTATACTGTTTTCACAAAATTCAACGTAGAATGACAACATTTTACACCGTTGTAAACAACATCTTTTAACTGGACTACTTACAAGTTTTCTGCTTGCTTTAATTATTTTTTATATAAGTTATATAGATAATTTAAATTATTGTCTAAAAACCCAAATCCGAAAAAACGAAATAAAACAGGCACTCACTTCGCCATTTTTGGCTTGAAAACTAGAGATGAGATCTAATTATATTATCGTTACGCTATCAAACACTAGTGATGGTATCCAGCGCTATCGTTTCAATTCGTAATATTGTTGTTGCGTCTTCTTAGCTGGTATATTTAAGAAGATTGTACTTGCAAATGTCAATACCATTTAGGTGCGCATCGATGACGTCACATAATCATAATAAACTCTATATTAAAAGTTTCTTGCTTTTGAAAATAAACTTAAGTATTTTTGTCCACAATATTTTTTATTTTATTTTTTAATATTAGTATTAAAGTGGTAATTCGGTTAATTATATGTATGGTATTGTAAACAAAAAATAATCGTACTACCTTTCAGTTCGATAACACTTGCGTACAACACGTGCAATATAAAATCTATTTTTTTTTTATGTGCTTGCCTTTAAAAATATTGATGTGTATATAAAAATTAAAATGAGTACAAATAATTCAAAAATTAAATATATAATAGCAGATACAACTGCTTTTATTAATGCAGTACCATTGAATGTAAGTGCTACTATAATTTTGTGGTTTTAGTTAAAATTTAAATTAATCTGCGTTTTGATAATAGGAATATGCAGAGAATGTGCTTACGGTGCCAGAGGTAATTGCAGAAGTTCGCAATAAACGTCAAATTCGTCGACTCTGTGTCCTGCCGTTTGACTTGCAGGTGCGTGAACCACGTCCTGAAAGCGTAAAACATTGTGTAGAATTCGCAAAAAAGACAGGAGACTATGCAAGTTTGTCTGGAATTGATTTAAAAGTAATTGCGCTTACCTATGAGCTAGAAGTAGATACAGTGGGAACTGAACATCTTCGAAATGAACCAGTCGTGTCACAAGTTATCGCTTCTAAGGACAAGCCTGAAGAGATGCAAGATGCAAATAACAAGCGTCTGGTGGGCTGGTACATGCCTGAAGGAAACGAAGATGATGAGGAATATGATAGTGAAGATGATGAAGGTAACGAAAAAGAAGAGGAGGAAATGGAAGATAAAGATGATGAAGATCAATCCAGTGATACTGAAGATCACGTAAAGAAAGCTATTGAATTACTACTAGAAGGAAAAAACAGCGGAAAGACCGATGAAAAACTTATATATGAAGAGCCTAATATCGTTGACGAAGACGATGATGTTTCGCAGGAAGAATTTGACAAGTTATTCGAAAAATTAAAATTTGCTCCTTCTGCCGATGAAGAAAAAGCTACAAATGATTTGCTTGTTGCGGAATCGAAGGAAGAAAATGATTCCAACGACGATGAATTACAAGAAGCGCAATCCAACAATTTCGACAATGTAGATGACGACGTTGGCGATGATGGTTGGATTACACATTCAAATATTAAAAAGGCAAAAAAAGCGCTGGAGGGCAAAGTGGAAACAGATATTGTGCCACCAGTGGCATGCATGACTACAGATTATGCCCTACAAAACGTTCTCAAGCAGCTAAACCTGCAACTAGCCGCACTTAATGGACGCATTATCAAGCAACTGCGCACTTACATACTTCGTTGTTATGCTTGTTTCAAGACAACAAGTATTATGACAAAAGTGTTCTGTCCCAATTGCGGTAACAAAACGTTGAAACGTGTGGCTGTTAGCTTGGACGAGAATGGCAAGCAAGTGATTCACATAAATACACGTCGTCCGCTCACATCGAAATATAAAAACCAGAGTATTCCACGTTTCCACGGTGGCAAACATTCGCGAAACCCAATATTGTTTGAAGATCAACCAATGCCAAGACAGATGCCTTCACGTGTCGCAAAAACGAAAACAAATGCTCTTGATGATGATTATGTTGCCGGCTTCTCACCATTTGTAATGCGTGACGTCGACTCAAAGTCGGCCATGTTACGGTCAAAGGGTAACCTGAAGGAGTGGGCACGAAACAACAATTTTGAGGAGGATCGCAGGCGCAAGAACTACAATCGTTTATACAAATAATCAATAACATTTTGCAACGGGCGGGAATCTGTGTATTTTTTAGACACTTGTAATAAATCTTTAATTGTATAACGTTTGTTCAGTTAATATTTTATAAGCGAGATAACTCTTAATTTTTTATTTACATTGTATCTGACCATTGGCACACATTTACGACACTTGCAATTCGACACAAAGTTCGCTGCCCGGATAATCGGGAAGATTTAAATTGTATTTTTCTTCAAGGGCTTTTGGTACGAAACGTCCCCCTAAATAGTGATACTTTCCCCTAAAGTGTTTGGCACATATCTTTGGGGCGGTAAGTGAGATAAGCAGAGTGGGCTCAAAGTCGCATTCATTTAGTTTTCCTTTTTCAACATCCCAACCACTGGGTATATCCACGCTAAAAAAAAAAAGTAAAACATTTGACTATTACAAATAAGAGGCGAATTTAAGAGCTTTGATACCTGGCTATAGGAACCTGTGTTTGCTGAAGAAGTTCAATAATAGGTACAAACTCAGGACGTACCGGTGGCTTAAAACTAAAGCCAAAGAGCGCATCCACAATTAAATCATAATTTTCAGCAGTCGATTGTAAATTTGGATACTTGGAAATACTTGCTATATCCATGCGCTGGCACTGGTGTGCCAGATTCTCATAAAGTGGCTTTGCGGTTGGCTTCGGATAATAAATTGTAGGCTTGTAACCCAATAATGCTAGATGACGTGCACAAACCAAGCCATCACCTCCATTATTACCTGGTCCACAGCATACAAGAACTCGAGTAAAATTATTCGCCGGAAAACATTTTGTCACAGCATGAGCACAACTTAGACCAGCAAGTTCCATTAACTGATCTACACTAAATTTGTACTCGTTAAATAGCTCTTGGTCCACATTAATGGCCTCATTTTGATTTAAATATTTAAGCATGCCGGCTCTGTAATGACAAAATTGAGTTTTATATATTTGCTTTGGATTTGCGCTGAATGCTGTACTGCGAAATAGGCAGTTTTTAAGGGGATAAATTGCCAGGCTGCTAAGCTTCGGGAGTCCCATGTGCATCACTTATTGTTAACAGTATAAAGAATTTGTAGTTTTAAAATAAAGCATTCAATTATTTATTTATGTTATTGTTTACTTATCTTTCACAACGATTGATTCTGACCTTTGAATAAGTGTGATATATCGTTTCAAAAATTTTTGTATCAGCTGGTCATACTAAAATTATTTTAGTTACCTATTGGGACTTCTACACAAGAAATTCGATTGCCAATTGTGAATGTGATGTTCAATTTTGACATAAATTCTTTTGGTCACACCTAAATTAGCCGCCAACTCTGAATTGTATAAAAGGTACCCGGTATACTGTAAGCTTTGCATAAAGCTTTATTTAAAAAATCTTTTTTTAAAAAAAATAGTCAATTTAAAATTAGAATTCGGTATGCCTTGGTTTAAAATGGGAAACGGTTTCAGCTCGGAGAAACGCAAAAAATCCATTAATAACCAAACGCAAGAAGCCGATGTATCGTCACCTGCAGGTAGTTTCAAAAATGCAATAGTGAAAGCTAAAAATTTTTTACCATTACCATACTCCACAGAACAGGACGAGAGCATTGAACTATGTGAAGAAATAGAAGCAGAACCTCTTGTATTACCGGTGAAGCAACCTAAACTTATAGGATCGACATTTAAAGGTCTCTTAGCACCAGTATTTACATGTTTTAAAGATGATGAGTGAGTAGATTTTTTTCCACAAACATTAAGTTCCATTTGTATTTGTTCAGACGTCGTTCCTTGGATGTACGTCCCATTAACCGCTATGCGGAGTGGCTAAAAGACCAAATGATTCCTGGGATTTTAGTGAATGGTGTCGTCGGCGAGGGACCTATGATGCGAGTGCGGGAACGTAAAGTCAATCTCGAATACTGGTACCGTGCAGCTACTCGCCATAATCTCATGATTGTGACACAGGTAGGTGGTGCTCCACTTCCTGATGTTTTGTCATTAGCTGCACATGCAGAAACCATCGGCGTTAGCGGAGTTGTTACGTTACCAGAATTATTTTATCGTCCACGTAATGTGAATCAGTTGGTGGGCTACTGTCAGCATGTTGCATCTCGTTGTCCGACAAGACCATTTTTTTACTACCACATGCCCTCGATGACGGGTGTGGATCGTAAGTCATATGAAATAATGATATTTATACAATTCACTGATTATATTTCATATTGCAGTTGACATGGTCGAATTTTGTGCGAAAGCAGAACTCTCAATTCCAAATTTTATAGGACTATACTATTCCAGCGCTGATTTAGAGATGGGGCAACGTTGCCTACGTTTCGGACGTGTCATGATGCTGGCCTCTACGGCACTGTTAGCCAGTGGCCTTATGTCTGGTTTTAAGTCCACTTGTATTGCCGTTGTTAATATCCGTCCTGACCTTGTGCAAAAGATTTGCAGAGCTTTTGAAGACAACGATTTACAGCTGGCAAGAGACTATCAACAGGAATTAAATCAACTTATTGAAATACACACACATAGCACACATCTGGAAAACTGGGTTATTTCAATGAAAACCTGGTTTAATAAGGAGTTCAATGCACGACAAGTCAGTGGCTTTAGTTGTGGTCCTGCACGAATCGTCTTCTAAAAAGAAGATATTAAAATAATTCTCTTCAACATTATGAGGACAACTTAAGAGAAAATACTTCTCCTTAATCAATTAAAAATTATTATAAAGCATTATTAACTGCATTGGATTGTGCCAATGACCTAGTTACGACGCAGAAAGATAAGCGAGTATCTACATTTAAAATTTATTTCCGATTCAAAGACATGATTGTCTTGAATGTAATTCGATTCCTTTTAAAGGAATTAAATATTATAAGGAATTTGTAAGTATAAGTATATGTATACTAAATAATGATCTTATTCAGCGATGGAATGTGAATCTCGTCTCCATATTAAAATGCATCAATATGCAGACGTTCGTGTCGTAGTTGTGAGGCGTGAGTGCCAAAGCGCTTTTGGCAGTGACCACACTGAAAGCGTCGTTGGCCCTCATGCACAACACGTACGTGCCGGCTAATTGCGCTCTTGTGACGAAAAAGTTGTGGACATTGTTTACATTTAAACTTTTCCCAGTCGGGATTATGTATGCGTAGATGGGTAAGCAGTTCGGTACGCGTTACTTTGGCAACGCCACAGTGCTCACAAATATGCGGTTTTTCTTGGGCATGACGTTTCAAATGTTCTCCGAGGGCATTTTTGGTGCTGTACTTGCGGTTACACTGCTCACACATGAGTTCCAGTTCCTCGCTAGGCTCAGTTGTTGATACGGCCGAAGTCGGATGTACATTGCGCATGTGCGAACGCAATTGTTCGTAACGTGTGAATGCTTTATCACAGTTCTGACAAAGAAACGGTTTTGGATGACCTTCATGCACACTCCGAATATGTGCCTCAAGATACGGTTGTTTATACACCTGTTTGCCACATTGTTCACAAACAAGTAGTTTACGTTTTCTGGCGGCAGCTGCATCCGATGATGCACAGATACTGCCGATGTCATCATCATCATCATCTTTCAATTCCTGATTGTCATTAGCCTCATCTTCATCTGGGTACGCGACAGCATCTTCAAGCTCGTACTCGTGTTTGTGCTCAGTCTGTTTATGGGCTTCATCATCCATTGACTCCTCTTTCACGAACGGTAGCTGCAAAAATGCTGGCTCAGCCCTAAAACAAGCTGACTCTACTTTAATCATTCGAATATACCAACCAAGTGTTTGTTAACATCATTTCCAGTTGTTGCCAATGATCGATCCGGCTCATCAACGGTGATAGTGAGACCGAGACGCATTAACATCTGATTGCTCTGTTCGGCTACAACACAGAGTTGCTGGAAATACTCAAGGGCATTATAACATAATGCACAAATACTTTGTGGGAAGGTGTCGGGCTGCTGAAATACATCAATTGCTAAGAATTGATTCAACATTTTAGCCAAATGAGGCAGCGCTTTGGAGCTGTAACTGGCTTTATTACGTTGTGTGTACGAATTTTCCGTTAGGGTTTCGTTAAATTGTCGAATATTTCGCAGGCAAATGCGACATAATTGTGAAATATTTTCTAATGTTAACATAATAACACAAAAATTACTATTATCGCTTTGCGCACGAAACGCACAGCCGTTTGGAATTTAGAGAGCGTATTATTATAGACGATAAATGAGATTTCAATAGAGAAACATCATTACTGCCATCCGATAAACTTAAATTGTCTATCGATTAATATCTTTCCATAGATGCCATGCATTGGTCACACTTTATTTTCGTTTCCCTGAGTGACAGACTTGGACCGTTGCTTGATACGCTAAAATAACTTCTAAGTTAAACAAAGTTCAAGCAACTAATATATTACAACACAATGGCACTGAATCCACAATATGAAGACATCGGCAAGGGGTTCGTTCAACAATATTATGCCATTTTTGACGACCCCGCGAACCGAGCTAACGTGGTGAACTTTTACAGTGTAAGTAGCATTCGATTGGGTTGCCATCACTCTTGATCATCCCATCTTTTGAAACTTAACCTGCATTTCATTAAAAAGCTTTTGGAAGTGTGAAATATGGATTTTACATCTAAATATGAGAGCTATTAAGTGAATTACTCATAGTTGCCGCGGGTTGTACAAGTGACGCGAGGCGCACCCTTGATAGATTTCACAAACAAATTTTTTCATCCGGCCTCTGGTCGACAAAAAGAGCGCGAAAATTTTATTTTGTTTTATTCGGTGGAAAAAACATTAAAAAATAAATCAATATTTCTATTGATTTATATATTAATACATATACTAGTCCATTTGTCGAAATTACATATACTTTTCTCGAAAATTCCTATAGAAACTTAAACACATACATGTTTAACATATGCACAAATATATGCATCTTTGCATGTGTGCGTCGTGTGTGACTATTGTACATCGATACATAAAGTGGTTCATATCTTGAATGAACCATACCGTTTATTATATTTGTTATTTAATTGTATTAACATATCTTAATATATAATTATAAAAAAATTTACCTATTTCCTTCCATATACAGCAAAAGAAGAACAATTTACAAAGGAAATTTACTCACAATTTATTTGGCACAACTTATTAGCTGTTTTTACTATTTCTCACCTCAAAACGGTATTTATTTTGCTTCATAAATTAACGGATATACCAGAGTTATAATATATACAACAATATAATAGTGTAAATGCATTTTTAAAAATGGACTTCAATACCTGAACTAAGATTTTGTCAATTGTTGGTCTGCCTGACTCAAAAGCCTAATATATCAAGCTTCGTTCACAAAAGTAGAAATCAAGAAAAGAAGAACGTAATTTAGAAATACTGGAAATAAGATAATTAGAAAGCAAAATTAAAGATAAAATTAAAGATATTGAAAACCAAAAAGATATCCTCGAATGCCCCATATTTAAAGAAGAATAGATTGTTAGGAAAAGTTTTGCGGGTGCAGGTATGTAAAAGCCAAATAATCAGATCACATTCATTTATTAATAATCAGCTGCGTCAGTTTTCAGTGGCCAGAATTTCACCTAAAACCCATTCATATTTGAAGACGAATCAAAGTTTAATTATTTGACGCAACAGGAATGACGGTTACTTCAAGAATATCAATCAAAGAGTTGCAAGATAAAGTTTTTTTTCTTTTCAAAATTTGCTCTTTAGTATGTAAAATAAAACCATTTAAAATTGTTTGCAATGACTTCTTTCTTTCAAACTGCGTACATATCAAATCATTTATGTTAACGCAAATTTGGAGTGAATTAATAACGTTTAGTAATAAAAATTAATCCTTTTTTGTAGGCGACAGATTCTTTTATGACTTTTGAAGGTCACCAAATACAAGGAGCGCCAAAGATTCTAGAAAAAGTTCAGGTAATCACAATTATTTGAATTTTTATAATTCATATATAATCAAAGTTACCTTTTTCTTGCAGAGCCTTAGCTTCCAAAAGATTACGCGCGTGATCACAACTGTTGATTCGCAGCCCACATTCGATGGAGGCGTACTTATTAATGTTCTAGGACGTCTGAAGGTAAGATTTATCCCCTAATATGTGTGCTAACTTGCCAATAACTGGCAAAGGTTAAGTTATTTTTTTTTTCCTTTTATTGAATATGAGTATTCACGATTATAAATTAAGTTGCCTTATTATTTAATAGCAGCTATAAAATTTTCCAAGCTCATTGCATATCGTGAATACTCTATCTTTATCTCATCTATGAATATATGTATGTGTATGTGTATTATATATCATATATATTGATGCAGACCGATGAGGATCAACCGCATGCGTATATTCAAACCTTTGTGCTCAAGCCTGTGGGTGTTAGCTTCTTTGTGCAACACGATATATTTAGGCTAGCCCTGCACGATGTGTAGCTAAGCATCACGACAGAAAACAGCAATCGCAACACTCTGACAGCGATCCTGGACAGGCAAAGTAAAATATATGCTTTCGTTGCAAGACATTGTTAATGCCAACAATCAATAACAATAATAACAACAACCACAAAAAAAAAACAACAACAAGATCCACAAGGCAACAGCTTAAATTATTACACACATCGACCTACTAAATGAGTTTAATACCTTTCTAAAATTGTTCTCCTGAACCATCATAACAATATTAAGCACATTGCATATCACAATACATATATGTACATACATACAGGCGATCATCGCCTCAAACTCCCTTTATCCTCCTACCGGCTTCCTGTGCAAGTTTTTGTCGTTGTGGTTGCATGGTTTTCTTTAAAAAAAAAAAAAAACCCCCCCTAACTTTTAGCTTCTCATACTTTATTTTTTAACCCAATTGTGATCCTACCTTTGCAGTCGACGTGCCTGTAAATAGAATCTAGTTTCATGAACTTCAGTTTTGATGTTTTTTTTTTTCTCTGTCAACTCTAAATATTTATCTTTATATTTTGTTTTATCTTATATAAAATTTATATACGAAATTTTTTAATTTAATTTTTTTTGAGAATATGCAAAATGTCTTTTTTTATTACTTGGAAAGTTTTTCTTATCCATTTATTTAAAGCTTTGATTTTTTTCTATAATTAACTCTGCATTTTTCAACAGCAAAAAAACAAAAAAAAACTTTCATAAACTTTAGAACATTTTATATGTGGTTTATTTCGATATGTATCAGGCATTAGATGCCTGCAAGGGTTTGGAACGCTTCGGTGATTCGAAGGAAAAAATGTTGTTTGTATTTGAAATTTGTTCCTAATTGCTTTTTTATTAACCTTTAATTTGTTTTTATCGGCAAATGTTTGCACAAGTTTCTTGTAATGTATTTTTTCTAGATTTTAGTGGTTATTAATTGTTATTATTTTCCAACGCTTTTCCAGTGTGATGATGATCCTCCACATGCCTTTTCCCAGGTGTTTATGTTAAAAGCAAATGCTGGTACCTATTTCGTTGCTCATGATATATTCCGCCTTAACATACACAACTCAGCTTAAGAAACTGAACTCAACGACGACAAGAACAACAACAACAACAACAACAAATGAACTACAGAAACATCCAAAGATGCAACGCCCCGCTAATGAACGACATCCACAACAAGTGGGGTTGCATATTTTCTCACATCTATTAAACATGGAAATCATAAAAACAAGAACAATAAAATTTAAATCTAACTGCTATAACAATGTAATGAAGGCGTGTCCATGCTGTTTCGGTATTTCCATGCCAGGCGGCTAATTGATGTGTATCTGTATGTAGGCGGCCCACAGCATCTAATTAAATTTACCTTTTATGCATGTAGCACATTTATAAAATTCTTTTTGGTTTCTTTTTTTTTACTGACATTTTAAGAAAAAAAAAACAATCGACATTGAAAAATGGCACACTAAATGTATACATTAAATTTATATAAAAAAAAAAAACAAAGAATTTAAATGTTTATAAGTTAGTGAGACAGCAATACAAAAAAAAAAAAAATAACAAAAAAAAATCATAAACTAAAAAATTTCGCAAATAAACGCGTTTTGATGAATTTACATTGGATTATCTTTTGGAACCCGATATTAAATAATAAGTCTATGTATAAGAGAGTTTATTAAGTATAAATTTTAGGTTATCCTTTCGTGTTCCACTTTTGGAGTCTTTCTTTTGGAATGCTTAAGCTTACTTAACCTTAATTTCTAAAACCAATTAAATTTACGGTTTTTTTTTTGGACAATAAGGAGCAGTATCCGAACTCTTTGTTATATTTTTTAAAAGCCAATTAAACTATATGTGCCACCGAGGAAAAGCACATTTTGTGGAACACTTGGATATGTGATGGTTAAGCTTTAAATGCAAGGCTGTTATAAATGGATGAAATCTCACTTATCCCGAAAAGTAAAGATGGCATCGAAGCCAAAGAGAACCCCATTTACGATCGACAACGACGCCTTTATAAGTGCCAAGTCCCGTGTACGCGTTCGAAACGAAAACTCCCAAGCTTCAATGATAAAGACGCCACTTGCCACAAACATGGCACAACCTAAAACGCTAAAGAAGATGTCGATTCGCTTGTGAATGGGTGCGCGCATAAGAACACCTAAAATATGGAACATATGAGTGACAATCTTTAAATAATCCTTCATGCAATTTATTTCCTACCTGCAAAGACGCCAACGACCACAATAATGTAACCGGTAAATGTGCCTGTGGCCATGAACGAGGTCATTATATCCCGATCATTGAAGCTATAGAAATGTAGCACCAGACAGGCAACGGAAAATGCCTGAGAATTAAAATGCTTTAATAGTTAAATAGCAAATATAAAATAATAATAATTTAATTGAAATATTGGCTTCAATGATAAAAATTTACCAATTCCAAAAACTTGACCACGTTCAGGCGACCTTTACGCTCGCCGTGCGACATCTTATTTAAAAAAAAAAATCTTAAAAAAAAGGAGTTTCTTTTCTTAAGAAAAATTAGTTTTCTTTTGATTGTCCTTCGGAGCTAAGCAGAGATTTAAATTCAGTGAGCTTATGGCTACTGTTCCGGTTGCGCCACGTGCACACGACCAATGTAAAACTATCACTGAGCTGCAGATGTTCCCCCAACGTATGGACGCTATGCAAATTTTGCTCATTATGCTTTTCGTATTTGACTGCAACGATGGTTCGGCATACCTCACTATCATCATCGTCATCATCATCATTATTATCATCATCATCATTACTATTATGGTTATGCCCCATCACCGCATATTGCAAAACGAGAGCAAAATTAATTAATTACACTCAAGAATTGAAGGAAGAAGTCGTTTCATTTTTGAAGTGCACACCGCCTGCAGTTTTCCTCAGCAGATGTAACCAGAAATTCAGAGAATGATTCAAAACTCAGACGGGAATGGCGGATTACAGCACACTTTAGTTAAATAGTGAAACCAAATCTGAACATTGCTTGTATTTAATTCTGCTCAACATAATTGGAGGTCTCTTAATGGAGCACCCAATGGCTACATCTTGGCTATGTTCTAGAATTATCAATGTATTAAGGTATTTTTTCCTTTATTTATTGTATTCAAAACCAAATTAAGTTTTTAGTGGTGAGTTTTATTTTTTTTCTGAAAGCAAATAGAAAAAAAAATACATTTATTAATCGCAAACATTCTTAATTTACAGGCACATTGAAAATTGCGTGCAAAAAAGTTTCCTCTAAAATTTTAATGACAGTTTTTAGGCTAATTTGAAAATTATTCCCTTTTTGTTTTCAATTCAGGGTAATTACAGTAATTTGTTAGCTTTTGTATTTTCATTTAATCATGTCGATTTATGTGACAGTAAAATATCTAGGGAATTTAACTAAAAAATGTACGACTATGACACACACTGCATTAGGTTTTAGAAATTGCATGAAATTTCTCTCTTATTCACCTACAAAACTTTTACTAATTTATTATTACAACTACAAAACAACTACAAACAATATACGCTATGCTACGTGAACTGTTAGCTCCATATTTCGTGTTTTATAATTAGAAATACCATTTCATTATATTGTACAAATTTTTATTTATAACTGCCGCTAAATCTCAACTTCAACATACTTCGTGGTAGGTATACACTTTTAATGCACTATCGATACATCTTTATGTGTTTGTAATAAAACGATACTTTATACTTTTAAGTACCTTTTACTTAAGTTTTTATTCGTTATAATATTATATAAAAAATATAATAATATTTTTGTTTTATATTTTTTATAAACCTTTAAATTGTACATGTTGAGTAATTAGAATTTAAATTTTAGATATTCTCTAAGGTGAATTTGTTCAAGGTATACATACATAAGGTACATATGTACATCTAAAACATTTAGCCCTTGGATCAATCTTTCCCTAAGCTGTTTTTTATGTTAGTTTTATTTTCAGCAATAAAAAGTTTTTATAACAGATACAGATGTGAATAATATATTTCAAGTAGTTGATTACTGCTATAGTTCTACTACATGTATATTTACACTATATGAAAATAATCATCTCAGAGAGATTTTATTCTGATGAAATAGTTGTTTAACCTGTAAGTAATATATGCATATATAATATGCAAAAAATTGCAATCTATAAAAATGTCAATTATTGCAAGAGAAGTTCTTTAAAATGGTAGAAGAATCTGGAAGGGAGCAAGTTGAACCGGCAACGTTTAAAAACAGGGTGTTCCGCTGCGATACAGTATGAGCGATGCTAGTGTTTACTTCACACATTCACAAAGGTCAAGAGCGCCGGGTTTTGTCGATTCACGATGAGTGTGAAAGTTAAATTTCAATGCTCTCCGAGTTATTCCTAACAGTAATAAGTTGTGGGTTCAGTACCGTCACAATGACATGACGTTTTTAATATAAAATTTGTAATAATAAAATACACCTAATGCTATGTTTCGTGTATTTTTCGTGAATAAAGTTATGTTTCCTTCTTATCTTTAAACAAAAGTTATTTTTATTATATATTTATGCATGCATTTATGCACACATAAGCTAACACATGGACAAAATACTGTAGCCCTAAAGAGGCTCGCCGCTCTGAGTTTTTAATGAGAGAAACTAAAAGCGAGAGAGTTAAAGCTTAAAACGGGCCGGCATATAGCAGAAAACATTCGATGCGGTCGTCTCAGTTATAATTTTTTGGCACGGAAAGACGGTTTTCGAAGTGTACAGGAGCTATAATCTGAATTTTACTAAAAATGGCAATGGAACTATTGACCCTTAGAAATCCCGTGTTCCAGAACTATATGTTCTGGAGCGGTGTCCTGGTATTAAAAATGTTTGCTATGTCTGTTCTAACAGGGTTACAACGTTTCAAGAACAAGGTATGCATAGGACTGGACTGTAATGTTGGGTCAAAGTCCGGTTGTTTGGGTGAAAGTTGCCTGATAGCCAACTTATATATTTTTCTTGTTGTGTTTCAGTCATTTGCCAATCCGGAAGATTTAAGATCGTCGAAGCTAAAAGTTAAGTTCGATGATCCAGATGTGGAGCGTGTCCGCCGTGCTCATCGTAATGACCTGGAAAACATTTTGCCATTTTTTGTTATTGGCTTTCTATACACGCTGACAAATCCCGATGTCTTCCTTGCCATTAACCTCTTCCGTGCTGTTGGTCTCGCTCGTGTTGTTCATACGTTGGTTTATGCCGTTTATGTTGTGCCTCAGCCAGCTCGAGCTCTTTCATTTGCTGTGGCATTAATATCAACAGCCTACATGGCAATTGAAGTGGTTTTCGCCAGTGCCTTCTAATTTCTGGATAACTTCATCATTTTTTAATTAGCGTTTACTCTTTACAAAAACTTTCAAAAAGACTATGTTTTTGTACATTTTTTGGTGTAATAAACATATTTTTATATATATATATGTGTATATATATTAGTTGTCCTTTTATCAGATATGGACGTCTAGTATATTTATGTTGATTTTATTGAAAGGTTCTTTTTCGCTGTACATCTTTATTTTAAGTAGTTGGCAAGTATAAATATTTTTCACAATGCAAATAATATGCAAAGTTTTATTAGAAGAAATTGGTTCAAATATTACCGGTTGTAGTTTTATTACCAAGTACCAATTGATTTAAAATACATACATATGTTATTATACCTTATGCCGCCTAGCTTACAATTTAAATGTAATTATGAATCGAAGCATTGTAAAAAATGAGTAAATTATTTTTGTTATCTTTATTCAACTGTGAATTGACAAAAAAAGGTGAGATTAGTATTAAAATATTGTTTTTAATCCAGTATCGATATTGTAGAAGTAAATATCGATGTATCAATGTGATAAGCGATATACATATTTATATCGATTGTTGCTCGTCTAATACAAGGTATATCGCCATGTCTTCTGGGCTGACTACTTAAAAATATTTTTTTTTCATTTTAACATTGTTCTAAAAGCAATTGATACAAACTTATTTTATAGTTCAAGTGTCTATTTAGTGATTTTATAGAAATAATTTTGTGTCTTTATAATATTTCAGTTCAAGGTATGTATGTATTTATATGTTCACACATATGTAAGTACATATGAATTTTGAACGTAGTATGCACACATATTAATGCCAGACCCAACCAGATTCACTTTGGTTAAAATACAAAATAAACACATCATAACTCATTTTAAGTCAGTACAAATTTTCGCATCAGTTAGAGCTCATGTGACGCCAGAAAAGAGAGCTTGTGTGAGTGCTCAAAATACAAGTGCAAATGCTTTTTGTTTGACTAAACAATAACAGTAACGTATCGTATACATGGAAGTTGTGGTTGTGTTTGTATATGTATGTATGTATTTATTGTACACACGAATACATAGATTTTATTGCATTTGTATTTAGGGTATCGCTACTATGTATCTATGTGTACATGGAAGCAAAGTACGTACTTTGACTAAAGTTAAAAGCTTGCCTGGTGACCCTGTCTCTACGAAACACAGATGTTTAAACGCTAATTTATGTATATATATTTTTATCTATACGTTAGGTGTATGTGTATATGTGCAAAATAATTAACTTAGTGTTAACCCAGGTACACGGTTTTTATATCCACAATTGTCTAAAAAATTCTAGTGGATTTGTTATCTCTCAAATCCTATCACGCGTTTTGTTGTTTTTTTTTTTTTTTTTGCGTTACAAAACTTTTCCTCCATTCTATAAAAAAATGAAAAACATAAAAATGATGCAACATGGAGAGCAAAAAATGTTAATCTGATGTCAACTTTAGACTTATTTTCAGTTCATAATACAATATTATTGTTTTTTGTTTTGCACACCAACAACAACAACAACAACAACAACAAAAACACTACGTCGAAACATTCGATTGCTTCAAGGTGTTGTGAATCCAATGTACACCTGACGTGTTATTAAAAAAATCGTTCATCGCGGTGTTATTAATTTGTTAAATGAAAACATCTGTGGTGCCTTAAGTTCATTGTAGTTTCCATAAATATCTAGAATTATATTAAATTTATTTTATATCCATATTTGTTTTGATTTCAATAATTTTCCGACGACCAATGGACTAATCAAAATGATTGCAGTTCTTATAAATTTCTGCGTTTATAATTAATGAGATTAAACGACGAAGAAGTGTAACGAGTACATTTTACTTTAACTGCGCGCCGATTGGGTGTTCCAAGTGACACGCCTTCTTTATTAGCACTTCTTTTAAAATGCAAATTACTTGAAAACCTCTGAGGCTCTTTGCTGCACTACATGGGAATTTATGTGGAAAGATATCAGATACGTGTGCCCGTATACATACATATGTACACATATACATACATATGTACATACATGTTTACTTAAGAGCTAAAGTTAAATAGTTTACAATTACCTCCAATTACCGAGTATGTGTAACGTAATAAATGCGTAGTTCTACTTATACATACATGAAATAGACATAAATGCATATATATATGTGTGTGTGTGTATCTATGTCTGCCCTGTCGTTGTGAAGGATGGTAATACTAGTAGCAGCAAAAACAACAACAACATAGTGAGCTATATGTTTATAAAAAATAAAGATAGAATATCTTTCCTTTTTATTTATTTTTTTTTTTTGTAAAATTCAAAAAGATACACCTGCCCTGGATTTTCAGTCTTCTAAAGCAAATTTAGTTAGAATTATATTATTTTTATATATATACACAAAGAAATGAACTTATTTAGGTTCCGTAGGTAGAAGAATTGCCCGTTAATATAGTGGATAGCAAAGGTTTTTGATTTTATTATATTTATATTTTATATTTTGTAATTTGTAATTGCAGTTTGTTCAGTGTTGTTCATAAAATTTTAATTTAAATTAAAGTATAAAAATATTTAAATATTTTGGAAGAATTTGAAGCGGAGGCTGTTTTGTACATGGAATCTTTCCGTTTTCACTCAGTGACAGAACGCGTGTTCCCTATTGATTGGTCGTTGTGTATTTGTAGGTTTTCAATTGGCCATCCACTGACCACCCCCTGGCCCAACATGCACTGCAGCTCACTTGTATTACACCGTATACACACTCGCCAGCCCACACACCCACACACTCACACACCCACGCAAACGCACACCATACGAAACACTTAAATTGCTAATTAGCCACATTTGTAGGCTCACACCAGCCGAAGCCAGCAGCAAATATTTATAAATCTTTTTCGATTTCCTTTAATAGACATGGTTTGTTTTTTATTTATATTCTTGCAGCGCGTGAGCTAGGACGTTAAACAAACTTAACACACCGGGCTAAGCCAACTGAGAGACACATTTGAAGGAAAGCACAAACTGTGTCGACCATGGAAGCAGCAACGGCGCCTCTGATTGGCGAGCCACAGATGCCAACAGCTCCAGAAATGCCATCGACATCCTCTAATACGAGTAACGGCGGTAGCACTAGCAATAATTCCCCTGTAGATGAATCGCAACAAGTGGAGACCGACAACATTGGCTGGACCAGGGATAAACTGGACAACACATCGGAATTGCGTCACCGAGCAACATCGTATTCTTTCACAGGCAGCGCCCTGTCCAGCGGCAATGTTGCTAACCTCAATGAGACAGGTGGTGCGACAGGCGGTTTAGGTGCGGGTAGCGAAAAGAATGCCAGCAGCAGCAATAGTAACACTAACACCAACACCAACACCAACACCAACACCAACACTAACACTAACACTAACACTGACAAGGACAAGGAACAAAATGATGAATCACTTTATGAGTGCAATATCTGCTTGGACACGGCCAAGAATGCCGTTGTCAGTATGTGTGGTCATTTGTTTTGTTGGCCTTGCTTGCATCAGTGGTTACAGACCCGCCCCAACCGTAAACTCTGCCCTGTTTGTAAAGCGGCTGTTGATAAGGACAAAGTTATTCCACTCTATGGTCGCAATAGCACGCGTCAGGAGGATCCCCGGTAAGTAGTAAACATATGCAGACAAATTCCAACAAGTGTAACAGCAATATATTGATATAAATTTTTTTTTTTTTTTATTTAATACAGCAACAAGGTTCCTCCACGTCCACCTGGACAACGCACAGAACCAGAGCCAGCGCCGGGCTTTCCTGGTTTTGGTTTTGGGGATAGCTTCCACATGTCATTTGGCATCGGCGCGTTTCCTTTTGGCTTTTTCACATTGCTTAATTTTAATGAGCCGCGTCCAGCAGGTAATACCCGTAAATAGCCGAAATAAAACTGACCATATCAATAAATTCACACTTAACCCACAGCTGCCAATAGGGGTACCACACAGTACGATGATGAACAGACGCTGTCAAAACTATTTCTCTATTTGGCTTTTCTTTGCTTCTGCTGGATACTCTTTGCCTAGCAACCTTTCGATCGGGCAACAAATAAGTAACACAAAACAGCAACTACAGTCGCTGCATTGGAAAGCAAAAACGTACACAATGATAAGCAGGATAACACGTTGAGGATCCTTAAAAAAAAAAAAAACAATATTGAAATTAGAAACATCCTTCGCCAACGCAAAAAATTATAGCAGTTACTCTTCATGTGATTTCACGACTTATTGTCTATAAAATTGATTTAAATTTTTATATTTCTTTATTTTTTGGAACTCCGGGAAAAATAAAAGAAACAATGTATATTTTTTAATGTCCGGCGTAGTGGAGTCGTAACATCGTTGCAAGGATTGCTTCATTTCAATTGTATCATTCATAAGCTATATTCGTCAATGTTTTAAACACAAATTATAAAGTCATCATTACTCCAATCGACAAATTGGTATTACGTGTGCAAATACAATCCTTACTCCATGTACTCTGATCGCAGATCATACAAATTATCGTATAAACAAAGATGTATTGTATAAAATAATTAAAATATAAAATCAAAAATTACAAAAGACAACCCATCATTCTGTGCGTACCATACACATATGCATATAACCAGATCTATGAGTTCAAGTAAATTGTGCAGCGGGCAGTTAATTATTTATGCAATTTCAAGCTTCTGTGTGTTATAGTATGTGTCATATATGTATGTATGGAGCAATAAATTATAATTAATATATATATATATATATCGTATATCAATGATAGCAGATTGTGTATGTTTTGTGTTGATGGTCGGAACAGATCTACAAGTCAATCCTGCAATTAATTTACGTCTTAATTCGGGGATAAAATAAAAATGAATATATTTCTGTATTTCCATAAATGTCAAAGTTGTGTCACAAAAACAAAATAAGAGGTTTCAACCGGAAATAAAGTCTATTTTGTGTCTTTTAAAGCCCAATATGTGTGACTTGTTCTTGAAAAGTTTCCAAACAACGCTTAATGAAACAAAAAAAGCAAGTAATTGGAATAAAAGTAAATTTTAAAAAGTCTTATAAAATTTTAATTTATTTTTTTGTCAAGAAAAAACTATTTTTTTGGCCATTAAATTTACAGAACTTTTTTAAAGCTTTTAATGGTATTTAATATAAAATATTTGTATTTAAATAGAAAATATATCTAACGCAAAGGACAACTGATATTCTAATTAAATAAATTTAATTTTCTTTCTTTGTATATGTTTAATTTTGAAAAATGAAATAAAATATTTATAAACAAAATAAACTTATATCATGTGCTTTTACAAATTATTGTTAAAGGTATCAACCGAAACACATGGAAAACCCATGTATATGTATATAATTTCTAAAACTTTTATTTTGAACATGCTATCGGGATATCTTTTAATATCAAGTTTAAGCACCAGAAGAAATATTATATTTTTCAATATTTAACAATTTCATTTTACTTAATTATAATTTTATTGTTTAATAAATAGATAGAAATCAGAATATTAAAAAAAAAAAAAATTAAATAACTTCATTTTGTTTGTAAAAGACTATGTAATTGAGCCGATCATAGTTATATACTTATAATATATAATTTAAGAAATAAAAATTATATGCTACAATTATTTAAACCAAAAACTATTCCTGTGTGATACATAATTATTTGCGTTATTCATATTACAAAATGCAGTGCTGGAAAAAATTCAATGAAAGATTATGATTAAAATGTGTGCAAATATTATTTATTTAATTTCATATAGATTATAAACATTTATTCAATTATATAATTTACTTTAAGTTTTTCTATAATTCTCCATTATTAATTTAACAATATGTTGTTTTTTATTTAACGTTCGAATAATCAGACTTGCGCTTAATATTCTCGTCATTTTCCATCACTGCCAAAAGAAAACGATAACTATCGATTTGATAATCAACATAATAATAGAAAACGATAGACGGTTTTACACATAAAAGTAACATTAAACTGTAACAAACTGAAAAACTAAAATTCAGCAACACAAAAAAGTGATACAAACACGTACACATATTTTTTTTATCGAAATTTTTAATACGAACAAATTAAGTTTACGTACATTGGTGTTCGCGATTTCCCGAATTCACGCGGTTCGGCCTAGTGAACTCTCGCTGCCGGACTAGCTCGGAGTAACTTAAAACCAAAAAAAAAAAGTGAAGCAAAGAGGAGGAAAAAACTGCAATTTCGCTAGCGTTTTTCCCATTTTCTTTCTTAATTTAAATTTGCAAAAATAATCAATTTAACATCGCAAATAATAGTGTTTTGATTGTGAACAACTGGCATACAAATCTGCAATCTTGCACACGGTAATGGGCAATTTTTTTTAGTAAGAACTAATTCGTATGGTGCGTGTATGTGTCCGCGGATATAAGTCGTGTGTATGTGCATAAAAAGGCATAGCAACCAGACAAGCGGACGTTTCCCAAGCAATGAAAGTGAACGAGAACACATAATTGTGCTTTTAAGGACTGCCACAACGTATATTATATATTGTCAACGATGATAAATGAATTTTTGGGCGGGTTTTTTTTTGTTGTTTAAACAAACGTTAACGTAATAGGAAAACAATAAGATACCAATAGTTGCATCAAAATTTGATTTTGGTAAAGCACATGTGCAAGTGTAGAGTGTGTTCGTGCGTGTGTGTATAAAGACATATGTAGTTGTATTTATAAGTGTGCGTATGTGCTAAACTTGAAATACAACGCAAACGCAACGAGAATAAAAACTCGTCAAGGTAATGAAAAAATGTGTGTGAAAAATTCCGATGGAATTACGCGAGAAGCTAATCAAAAGAAGGAATAAAATCTAAATGAGATTCTTTTTAGCATGTGCATATGTATGTATTAATTTTCGTGTATATAAATTTGCTTCTGTGACGTCGCTGCTCTCACTGTGTGTATGTATATTAAGATGTAGACGTGCAAGTTACGTTTGTGTGTGGAGTAGTAGTAGTATTTGTGTTTTGGGCGGGGGCAAGTGGTTGCCTAGCTGGTACTTGGGCGTTGGGGTGTTAACGAACAATCTACAATTACATATGCAATAACTCATTACATATTTTCTGTAACATTGTGCTTGCTTCTATATATGTTTTTGTGTAGGTTTAATAGTTGTAAAATAAATTTTTTTTAACAAAAATTTATAAAGTTGCATAAATTCAATGTTTACATTTGGGGATGTAAATAATGTTGAAAAATCGATTAAAACAAAGTGCTTTTAAATTTGTGAGACTATCGAGTTTTAAAAATCGAATCCCGATATTTTCATCTTAAATGATTTTAATTATAAATTTGCTATCTGTAACCTTACGGCAATGAAAGCGAAAAACAAAAATAAAAATAATACTATTTTTCAATTAATTTAATATAAACAAATGATTATAAAGATTATTTTAAAGTTTAATTTTCACATCTGGTATATTTTTGTAAACTTTGATGCTCACTGACAATATACAAATAATTTAATGTTCTTATTGTAGTTTTCGTATATAATAAAGGGAATAGAAAAAATTATTTTTAAATTAATTTGCAATTTTAAATACAATTTGTTTTGCCTTTATGCTTCAGCTTTAAGTCAGGTGGCAACTCTAACTTAAACGAGATGTGTTGCTGTCGCAGCTGCCGTACTGTTGCCGGTTTAGTTTATATTAAAATGAAAATAAAAATATAAATAATGATTTATAGAGTTAATGGTTTTTATAGACTATTATGATAGTGAAAAGCCACATTAGACACTTAGAAAAGTATCCCAAAATCGATTTAAAAGAATCGGATCCTTAGTTCGGTCATCATCAGTGTGTATCGATAATCGGGGTATCGCTGGAGCCAAGTGACATTTACTACATACGTTAAAGAAGCATGTAGGTAGGGAATCTGCAAAATTTTAAACAAATTTAAATTATTGTATAATATTTGTGCTAACATTTTAGAAACCTAAACGTAGACTGTCGATATTTTTGATATACATGCAGCTATGTGGTTATATGTGTGCGATACTGTTCGCTTTCTGTTGTACACCAAAACGCCGAAAGTGTTAATTTGTCAAATTCTATACACACGCATGTGTATGTGAAAATGTATATGTGTAAATGTGTATGTCGATGATTTATAATTATATATGAATGTGTAGATACAAACAGGGATGCCCTATTGTTTGTGTAATTAAACATCAATGTTGGTGCAGTTAAGATCTTCTGCCTGGTAAATATAAAATTTGCTAGTGTTCTAATTAAAATAAAAACTTTGTAATTGACAATTGAGTTGCATATGTAGGCACGGATGTGTATAAATGTATACGCTAGTTAGATTGGTTAACTAAATACGCATAATTAGCGGACTTTGCATAATCGACTTCGACGCTGTCGCTGCCATCGTTGCCGTTGCCGTTGCTGTTGCCATCGCCGTCGCATTCTTTGCCTTGTACATGTGCGCGCTATTTGCATTTCCTGCGCGCGCTCCCCGCACCCACGCCATAAGCCACCTGTACGCCCTTGCGCGCGCACACGCAGGCACAAACACACATATGTGAGCATACGCACTTACACAACCGGACAAAGTGATTTGCGGTAGTCTCGTGAGTACTGAAAGCAGTGCCAATGCGATAACGAAAACATTTTCGAATTTTGTCTTCTTTGGCCCATTTTGTGCTTCTTCTTTTCGTTTTTGTCTATTGCCTAAAAGCACTTTTTTGCTTTAAAGTAGAAAAAGATAAAAAAGAATAAAAGAAATACGATTTTTTTTTTGCAGGGCGCCGTCGGCGCTACTCTTAAGTGCTACAGTGCTGCATTTGGCGCCGACATCGCCTTTCTATTTGTAGAAAAATAGCGCATAATTTGCAATGCAATTGTTTGCACTTTCCATTTACTTAGTAACATCTACTTTTGATAACACATACATGATCGTTGTATAAAAATCTGTGTGTATGTGTATATATATATATGTGTGTGTGTGTACATATATATAATATATATACAAATATATTTTGATATATTTTTGTAATGAGAACGTGTGTTTGTGACGTCACGAGAGCTTCCTAATTGCATTTTTTGTAGTTCACGATAAATATGAAATATTTTAATTGTTTTGTCACATGAAATAGAGCGAGAGAAAATTAAGACTGCAATATGCATAATATATAAAAAAAAAAAATAGGTGGCAACGCTATGACGACGTTTGGGGGATCACAAAAGACTTTATATTGTTTATTTTCGGAGTGTCTTATATTTACTGTTTTATCCAGCTCATTTATTTAACAATTAACATTTAATTTGTTTTTTATTTTATTACAGTTGCGACTTCTTTTTTGTGCCTAGGGCCTAGCAAAGTATGTACTTTTCGGTCTAAAGTCAAAATAAGAAGTTTATAAGAGTGCTGAGAAACTGTCAAAATATATCAAACAGTCTAGCTTTCATTAGAAGCTCTCACAAGCAAAATAACAACACAAACAAAATCACATAGAATTCTTTCCTCCACAGACTGTGAACAAACGCCGATGCTGCGTCAAGACAAAACCTGGAGCTGGAGCCAGAGCTACAGGCAATTGCCATTGCATTTGCACTTGCATATGCAATTTGTTTAAAAGTTTGAAAGCTTAACAAAATAGCTTCAACAAATACGGACATAATCCAGTCACGGCAGGAAAAGTAAAAGCAAATAGGCATATATATATATACATATATATATATATATATATATATATAAAAAATAAATATATATAAAAGGTATAAGTGAATTTGCAATAGACTCTGTAAGACAGAAAGAAGGACCTATAAGAGGCCGGAGGCGTATTCGCTGCCCAGCACAAAAACCGCAAAATTGAATGGATCCTTGTGTTGGCTGGTTTCAGGCGGAACAGGAGGGACCAGCGTTGCGCACATGGTTAAAGATTTGGGAAACGAATGCTCTGGAAATGGGCGCACTTCTTGAGCAGCAATTACAACAAAATAATAATAATAACAACAACAGCAGTAACAACGGTAATAGCATCAGCAACAGCGTTGGTAACCAACAACAGGTGGCGGTGGGAACGAATTTAAATAGAATAATTAGCAACGGTCCTACGATCAATCTGCGTGACTCTGACTCCACAGGAGCTCAGCAGCTTAACGGAACAGTTGCAGCAGCACGTCACGGCAGCAACAATAATAATAATAATATAACCAACAACAACAACAGCAGCACCAACATTAACGGAGGAAAGAGTTCAAGCAACACGTCTATCGATTCTACATCGAATAACGACAACAACTCACAAGCAAGCAGCAGCAGTAGCAGTAACAGCAGTAACAGCAGCAACAGTAGCAATAGTAGCAACTGCAGTACTAGCAGCACAAATAGCAGCTCAACAACAGGAAACGGTAACGGTAATAATACAAGCAACACCGCAACCACCTCGTCAAACGGTACAACGACATCCACAACAACAGCAACAACGTCGACGGCAGCAACAACTGCTTCCAATAGCACATCGACACCGACAGGTGGCGACATTACGAACGTCAGCAGTAACACCAGCACCAGCACCAGTACAACCACCAACAGTTTTGTAAATAATCCCGCGTCCAAGGTGCCGCTACTTGAGCGGTCCAATACTTATTACAATCCATCTAGGAGGAAACGTGTTGTGGACAACAAAGCCACCACTCTGAATCTGAACAAGCACGGCGATATGATAGCCAAATATAAAGGCTGTCCCTGGCGCATACCCGACTATGCGTATGGGGATGGTATAATTGGCTTGCATGAGGAGATCGATCATTTTTATCAATATGTGCTGCCCACACCCTGCGAACACGCCATACGGAACGAGGTTGTTAAGCGCATCGAATCCGTAGTCCATTCCATATGGCCACAGGCGGTGGTCGAAATATTTGGCTCATTTCGCACTGGTCTCTTTCTACCCACATCCGATATTGATCTTGTTGTTCTAGGTAAGCATCTTAAATATTAGATACCCTCTACTCCTCTCTATTTGTGGGGTGTTCCTTTTGATTTTTTTTTTGCTTATGCTTTAACTTTCATTTGTTAAATGTTTGCATGTTGCAGGTCTTTGGGAGAAGCTTCCACTGCGCACACTTGAGTTTGAGCTGGTATCGCGTGGCATTGCAGAAGCGTGCACAGTGCGAGTTCTGGATAAGGCGTCAGTGCCGATCATAAAGTTGACCGATCGGGAAACGCAGGTCAAGGTCGACATATCTTTTAATATGCAATCAGGCGTTCAGTCCGCAGAGTTGATCAAAAAGTATAAGCGGGATTACCCAGTTTTGGGTAAACTAGTGCTAGTGCTCAAGCAGTTCTTGCTGCTGCGCGATCTCAACGAGGTGTTCACGGGCGGAATCTCGTCGTACTCACTGATACTCATGTGCATCAGCTTTCTACAATTGCATCCGCGTGGAATTTTCCATGACAAAACGAATCTGGGTGTACTGCTGCTCGAGTTCTTTGAACTTTACGGGCGTCGATTTAACTATATAAAGATTGGCATTTCCATTAAAAATGGCGGCCGATATATGCCAAAGGATGAGCTGCAGCGTGATATGGTAGATGGTCATAGGCCATCGCTGCTCTGCATTGAAGATCCTTTAACTCCTGGCAATGATATTGGACGCAGTAGCTACGGTGCCCTCCACGTTAAGCAGGCCTTCCAGTGCGCCTATCGTGTGCTCACTCAAGCAGTCAGCTCTCTCAATCTCTGGGGAACGGATGCACGTGTCACTTCTATATTAGGTAAGTTCCACCTATCTCCCCTCCCCACTCCTCTTCGAACATACAATATACAATGTAAAATTATCAGCTTAGAGAGTAGAAAAATGTTTGATGGTTATGCATCTCCGGTAACGTTTCGATCTCGTAATAGCTGAAACCCATAGTTAACCCTAAGACCCTTTTCATCTCTATTGCTTACAATTTAGTAGATTATTTTTGAGAAGCCTAATCAATTTGCTAATCGATCGATGATGTTTACGAATTCTATTTTTAAAATTGGCTACTGAACGATTCTAATACGTTTTTATTTTGGTTTGAATATTCCCATATTTTGGGTGTTCGCTTATATAGGCCGTATAATTCACATAACGGATGACGTCATTGACTATCGCGAATGGATACGCGAGCACTTTGAGCATCTGGCCGTTGTGGATCCCATCTCACCGTTGCCCGCATATACGAATGGAGGTGCCAAGTATGTGATCATGCCCTCCGGTGCCGTAGTCCATCAGATTTATCATCCACATACGGTGCTGCAACCGCACGCCCTTGCGCAGCCATATCATACAGCTGCAGCAGCGGCGGCGGCAGCGGTAGCGGCTGCTCAACAGCAGCAACAGCAACATCAGCTACAGCCTCAGGCACAGCTGGTAAGCAATTTGAATCTGACGGCGTTACGTCATCGGCGGGGCAGCACGTCATCGGCAGAAGATTCAGAAGACAGCAAAGACTGCGATGTTGGAGACCGGGAGCGTGAGACGTTACCAACAACCGTACATCAGGTGGTCGAGACCATTGACATCACATCATCACCGCCCAATGGACTGGAGGTACCCTCAATGCCAGTGAATGTTCCCAAACCCATTGTAGTGGCCAGCACCAGTAGCAGCAGCTCATCGGGCTCGTCGGTAATGCACACACCCACACGCATAGATACATGATGAATGGCTGTCGGCCTCATGCAGCAGCAGCAGGCCGCCGGCTGTGCCATGCTGGCCGCAATTGCTCCCAATCCAAATGCTACGCCGCGTGCCCAACTGTTGCGCACCAACAGCGGCGTCGCCGGTGCAGCAACTGCGGCCAGCATGCCAGTCAAGCCACAGGCCCAGCCAAGCCAACATACATGTATATCTTCTTCACAACTACAACAGCCAGATTTGGAGCAACACTGTGATGGACTGACCGAGGCACTGGAAGGACCAAGCAGCAGACATGTCTACAACACCCATGGCCAAGCCGGCGGCAGCACAACCACGACAACTGTGCGAAATTATGGCCATCAGCATCACCAGACGAGTCATCGGAGCCATTTCATAAACTGTTGCCGACAGCAGATATATGTTCCACCGCCCATGCAGCAGCAGCAGCAACAACAATTGACCAAGTCCATCTCCAACACGTCGCAGAGCACCTACAATGGTCATCATCATCAGCAGCAGCAGCGACCACAAAATTTGCGCCTGTCCAACAGCAATAGCAATGGGAGCAGCAGCGGAGGCTACCATCATCACCATCATCAGCAGCACCAACATCAGAATCAGCACCATCACCATCAACAGCAGCACCAGCACCAGCACCAACATCAACATCAACATCATCAACATCAACATCAACATCATCAACATCAACATCAACATCAACATCAACATCACCAACAACAACCACATAGACGACCATATTCATCAAACTCATCAAAACCGGTAGGTTCACCCACAGTATCAACTTCCAGCTCAACAGCGGTAATTCCTCACAGCAGCAACAGTTGTAGTGTACAAAACAGGCTATCGGCAATGCGTGACACGCTGGTCAGCTCATCAATTATTTCCATATCGTCTGAATCCTCAATTGGCTCAAATTCTTCTCCATCCCGATCGTCACGTTGCGGTTCTGGTACAGAATCAACAGATTCTAACTCTGGCCAGTTAGCGACTGGCGATGATCGCTGAGCGAACACTCAGTGATTATAATGACTATAGATTGTATATATCAAAAGAACTAGCAAAAGAAACACGTAGAAAAAACGAGATGGGAGTCGAATCGAATCGAATCGAATCGAATCGATCGATGCTAGGAGTTTAGGATAACGAGAATAAGAGACAGATATAGAAATTTAGCAATAGCCATGTGCGTGCCGTTTATATATATTCGTGTATATATATTTATATATAGATATAATATGCATGTATATATATAATACATGTATATGTATATATACATAAATATATAAATATATAGATATAAATATATAAATATAAATATAAATATATATATATAAATATAAATATAAATATATATATATAAATATAAATATATATATATATAAATATAAATATATATATATAAATGTATACATATATATTTATATAGATAATTAGGTAATTAATATTATCATTCTTTTTTGAACTTTTCATAAATTGATTATTATATATTAATATATTTACAAATATTACATTAATACATTTATATATTTATATTTATGTATGTGTATGTTAGTTAGTTGTGTATATGTGTATATATATATGTAACTGCTTGTGTGTGTATATACATATATACATATACGTCTATAGAGTTGTATATATTAATATATTTTAATAAGCTATTTCGCATTTCAAATTTCTTAACGAATATCAAAAAAGATTTAAAAATTAATCATTTAATATAACCAAAATAGCAAAGAAAAATGTTGATTCAGAATTAAGCAAATCGAAATCATGGATAGCCACGCCCACTCATTCGAGCCCATACCTTTAGCTGTATGTACACTTTCCTCGTATAAAATTACACACACACACACATACATACACCCTCAATTACAAATTGAATTCTATATTGTATATAGTATATATATTGTATACAGTATATAGTATATATATATATTGTATGTAGTATATATATATATATATTGTATATAGTATATATGTATATACATTGTATATGGTATGTGTACTATATATAGTATATATATTATATATAATTTTATATTATTGTTACCGTAAGATGTGCATTGTCCGTGTACTGCTGTCTTGCTTGCGCCTTTTATAAGAACTCACAAATACATCCCCAGCCCATGCCTATACATTACCGACACGCATGGGATATACATAGTTCGTATATAAAATTTTGATCCTAAAAATGCGCTAAATTTGGTATTTCATTTTGTTTCTAAAATAAACATGAAGACCCACTAAAATATAATTAATTATAATAATAAATATAGTTGTAATAATAAAAACTATAATACCAATATTATTACTGAAATCATGAATAGAAATGAATGTAAGACAAAAATTAGTCATATAAGATCTTATTATGTGAAGCGAAATGTGAAGTACGAAATTAAGTATATAAAATATTGTTTTTTTTTTTTTTTCTCTAAATAAGGCAACACATCCACAAGGAGTTTGTGAAAAATTCAAAGCAAAGAAGAGGAAAATGCAAAGAAAGGATATTATTTTCTTTTCGTTTAGCTTTTCTTAACTGTCTTTACAATGAAGGAAATGAAAATCCAATCCCCCTATTATCACATATGAATAGAAAGATGCTTATAGCTTAAGAATTGCATAAGAAGTTGTAAAGTTCGGTTGCGCAATTCTTCACGCAAATATTATTAAGTGAAATTGCGCTCCACAATTATTAAAGAAAAAAGAACAAAAAAACATAAAACCATAAAACATATATATATATATATAAAACAAAAAAAAAAATTCAAAAAAAAAACAAAAAAAAAAAGACAAAATCGATTTAGAAAATAGTTTTTTTTAATTGTGAATTATGTAATTCCCATGAAAAGCTCTTAATCTTATCGATAAGCTGCTTCTTTTATTATAACCTAAAATGTTTTAATTATTATTGTCATTATAATTATGATTATTATCAATTCTGTACTATAACTATTATGATTATTATGTATTTTTCAAATACTGCACCTAAACATCAACAAATGCAAACATGTTGCATCTATGTCAATATGTTTGAAAAAAAAGAAAACAAAAAAAAACAGGATAAGCAAAACTAAAACAAAAAACCAACAAACCAAACAAAAACGCAAAAAAAAAAAAAAAAAGCCAAACAAAAGAAAACGATGTATAGTTTATTCATTTTCTTCAGACACATACTTAAATACATTTAATGCATATGCTATTCCTGCCATATACATTAGCTATGTAATACTTACTCATATCTATGTATAAATATTTATATATTTATATATATATAAATACATCTTGTTAGTTTTGGCCTATTTGGTGCCGCTTTTCCCGTCGCCATCCTTTTAATTCCATACGCTTTAGCTTTTTACCCCTTTCACTTCGCCATCATTTTACTATTTGACTAAACGTACTGCCATTTTGAGAGAGGTTTTTAAAACGAAAAAGAGAACTTAAACTTAAAGGAAATGATAAAATAAAAAAAAAAAACTTCATTTAGACTTTGTACATGTATGACATTTAGGCTGTTCTTCTTTCCATGTAAGAGACAAAAAAAAAAACAAAAAAAAAACAAAAAAAAACCAAAACGTAGGAATATCTATACTTAGAAAATGTGCATATATCACGGGATGCACCGTTAGACGCTGTCGTGCTAACTAACAATAGCCAATCACTCTGCCTACTCCACTCCGATAACCATCCACGCAGCACAATCATTTTTTCGATGACCGTTCGATAGCAGCCGAAAGCTTGTGCTTGAATGTTGCGTTGAAGCCCACCTTACACATACATACATACATCCATTGAAATCATGCAAATTGACACAAGTACTAGAATCTGTAGTCAGGAATACATCTACACCTACATCAGCACCCACAGCAACACTACAAACACACACACAACGCCAAACGAGAATGCAGATAAGGCGATAAAAGAAAAGAATTAGAATGTCAAAACAAAGTAAAACTAATAAGAATTATTAAACTTTTGCACTCGTCTGTTGAATATTTATATTTAAACGTAAATAATATGTATAACTAATTATATATGTAGCTAATAATATGAACCAATTCAAAGAAAAGATAAAGATGATAAAGAAATTGATCAATATTCATACGTACATGTGTACATAATTACAGACATACTACAAATAAACTTTTGACTCGAGGCGTGTGTACGGAAGAGTTAGGATAGGTTTTAAGTATTAAGACTCGAATAATCATTAATGCAAACAGAATATACGTATATGTATACGTGTATGTATGTATGTATGTCTTTATATATATATATATTAATATATATATATTAATTATACGTATATATGTATGCTATGTACACACATATACAACGCAAATTAGTTGATCATTAATATTATTAAAAGTGAGGTTATGTCGTAATTTTTCCAATATTCGATCACTGTTTATCTAGCCATGTAAGTGTGTAATATGTGAAAAGAATTTTGTTTAATTTGTATTTTAGTTTTTGTATTTTGTATTTTGTATTTTGTTTGTTGTTTGTTTTAAATTAAATATACATATATTTATATATATATACATATACATATATATATCTAAATATACAAATATACTTCTATATACATATGTATATATATACATCAAAAAAATAGATGTATGTATGTCCTGCGGCTCGAGCGACCGTTGTTCGTTTATTGTCTGTAGAGTAACAACGTCGCATATTAAATGCGATTATAGCCGATCTAACGTGAACGTAAACCATATGTTGAGATATTATATGATGATGATATATATGGTAAACAATTTTTTAGTTTGTAAGTCAAATTCGTAACAATTTAGTATATTCGTAACTGATGTATAATGTATACTTAGCAAATTGATGCGTAAGAAGTAAACGTAATGATAACGATAATTATAACAATAATGATAATGTCGATGCGAGGGTTGAATCGAAAAAAAAAAGATGATGCCGTTGCCTATGTTGCAGCTGCAACTAAGAGCAACAGCTTAATAAATACCGTGTTACGTGCACGCAAAAAAAAAAAAAAAACCAAAACATTAAAATTATTTTACCACTTAATATAGGTAAATTTAAAGGTCTTAGGATCGCTGGCCTCGCACACGTAGAGCATAAGGATCTTGCAATTGGCATCATTGATCAAGTCTCGGGTACCAAACATGTGTACGCAGTTCTCGTTGCCTCCATAATTGTCGGGCATTTGCTTGGGCCCAATCCATGGTGCATAGGTCATGGGACGTCCTGTTGACAGCCAATAGAACGCACCCTCTGTGGCCAGATCGTTGCCGGATATCCAGAAGTAGTCGTTGCTCTTAAATCCTTTCGCCTTCATATGCTTAATCAGGGCATCCATCTCGGGCTTGTCTTCTATTGAAACCAAGTGGGCATTCATCATGCGGCAGGCACCCGCTGCTTGGAACCAATTCACCTTGTTCATCGGCTCAATATAATAGTAGTTATCGCCAATTCGAATGAACGGAGTTGTGTCGATGTCCGCGGGAATGCCTAAATAAATAAATGAAACTTCAAAGTCACCACACGAACCATACGGGTGGCTTAGTTACTCACCATTGTAGACCTCTGTGCGGTAGTTGGTGAATATATTCACATCCGGCAGATAACATAGCGAGGGAATGCAGTAGCTTACCAAAAGGACCTGACGCAGCAGTCCGGCAAATTGTACGTATTTTGAATGCATCTTGACTGAAACTAACTACTAACTGGCGGATTCTTCATGCTTTTATGTACGCTTTGGGTATCTTAAATATCCACAGTTTGTATGGCTCAAGTTGCTTCAGCTGGTATGCAAAACAGCTGAGAAAATCTATACCATAGCATGGACAGCTATTATTAATCATATTCCTCGGGTAACTTTAATATTATAGTTTGCCCAAACTATGCATTCTTATATATTAATGCTATTAAAGACATATTTTTCAGTATTTCATAATTTTTATAAACTTATAGTAAATGTCTTTGGCAGTTTGAATTTTAATTGAATTTCTACTCAAAATAAATGTTTAAATGTTCAGTGCTCCTAATAGTATAAAAGGAAGATCTCTTTGGGTGCGTCTTGCGAATTTGCATTATTTTTTGTTGCATACTTTTTGGAGCAAAGTGAAATTGATACAAACAAGTATACATATTATTTATTAATTAATTAATATTAATAATAATATTAATTAAATTCTATCATTTAATATTTTTAAATACATATATTTATATATTTGTATTTATTTTAAATTAAAATAATTTTTAATATTCTTATTATTATTTAAATTTAATTTTAAATTTATATAATGGCAGCCAACTTCAAATTTCAAAAATGTAAATAAATATTTAAATTTATAAAATTAAAGAAAAAATATTTAAATACATTTGGGATTCAAACTATTAAAAGGCTTGTTTTAAATTTACACGAATTAACTACATGGTTAGAGAGTCCCTTAGATAGGTTTCCAGTCGAGGTAAGTTAAATGGAGTTATACAAGAAAATTAAAAGTTAACGGTTACTTTTAATGGATTTAGTGATCCTTTTAATTGATTCTTCGAAAATAATAAATAAATATATATATATTTATAAATAGTTGCATTTATGTTCTAAAGACAGTCCCTAGCTGGCAGGTTCAACATTTCTTGGACCTACCCCACTTTTAATTAAATACAAAAATGTTAATTGGTACATCTTCCGGGGATCCCAAATGCGTGGTTCCCCCAATGATGAATAATTGTATGTATGAGTTATGCGTGACTCAATATAAAGAGCTGGAAAAAGCAATGGGATTGGAGGGAATCACATATTCTATAATGATTTCCAGTAAAATGATTTTGGGATTTTGCGTGACTTTGATGAATGATTATCAAAAGATGCCCTTAGGCGGGTCCACGTAGGTCAAAAGTTGTGGGCTGTGTTTGTTCCTCTTGAGCGGGCCACACAATGGACTCTATCCAGTCCAAGTAGCTGGAGACTCTCGTATACACGCTGGGCGGTCCGCTGGCACACCCCTGACCAAGTGAGGTGATACCCACAACGTGCCATGTTGGACCACGTTGCATGAGCATTGGTCCACCCGAGTCCCCTTGACAGGTATCGCCTGAAGCGCCGCCGGCACACATTTGGCTGGAGGACACACCATAAGCCAGAGTCTCCCGGGTATAATACTTCTGGCATTCGTCGTTACGAACAGTTTGCAATGCAACCTTAAGCAGTTGCGAAGAAGCGATTCCAGTGAAGCTTAGCTGGCCATATCCAATGGCAGTTAGATTCTCCGTTGGCAGCTCAGAATTGAACCAAAGACAGGCTATGCGCAGGTTCGAGGGCTTCGAGCTATCCAATTCCACTAAGGCAATATCGTTGTAGGCGGTGATTTCATTATAGTCTGGATGGGCATAAACTTGACGGATTTTGTGATCCTCGCCCATGCTGAGCGTAAGATTATCGCCGCCCAGTCGCACCGTTGTTGGTAATTGACCACCAAAGCTCAAACAATGCGCCGCAGTCAGCACAAATGTGGGAGAGATCAGAGTGCCACCACAGCGATAGTATATGGTCCCATCGAAGTTTGAGGGCCAGCCCAATGCGGCCATGTAAGGAAACTCACGGTAATGTGTCTTCATGCCTCCAACAATGGATATGCCAAAGACGATCGAGTCCTCGCAGGCTGCAACATAAAGAACAATTAATCTATGGGCACTTTGAAAATGGCTTTAAATACGAACCCTTCTCACTGCGCCGTTGGGTAATCGCCGGAAGTGTTGGTATTGTATCCGGTTGCTCCGTTGTGGAACTTGAGTGGTTGGTTAACGCACAGCATACATATTGATCGAATTTTACAAAGTAACAGGTTTTTGGCTGTATATCGTCCTTAAGCAAAAGATTCAATGCAGCGGGGCATTCATCCAAAAGTTTACAGCTGCCTGGTACAGTTTTCTCTTCATCCATAAAACAATTATCAAAGGATTCTTTGGGAAATATTATTCCACGTTGCGATTGCGGCTTTATAGCGGGATTAGCTCCTAAAAAACCATAAACAAGTTCCATTTTCTTAACCCGCTTGGCAAAGAGAAACCCACTTACCAGCAGCTCTCGCCTTCGTGAGCAATCCCAATACCAGCAACAAAACCAATAGCGATGCGTTTTGCATTTTTGAGTTCTTCATAGCTTTCTACGGCTGCTCGGCTGAAAGCTTGGCTTCTAACTGCTCTATCGTAGTCGCGACCAATTGGAAATGCGCCTGCGCCTGTTGTCGTCGCTGCTGCTGTACTGTTGCTGCTGCTGTTGCTGCTATTGCCGGCGTCGCAGTGGGTTTGCTTTAAAGTGCGCGTCGCAAAATCGAAACCAGCCAGGCAACTTCAAATATTGTGCTTGTTATAAGCTATGCCTTTGGCTGTTTGGACTTATAATTGACGGCTGCTTGAGGGCCGTGTATTTTGGGAGGGTCATTGTCAATGACGATAGCACGTGCTGAAGCAAAGGTCCAGCGAACTGCAACCGGTTTATTGAATATTCTCTCGTTTTTTATGTATATTATTACTTATCAAAAATGTACCTAATTCAATTAACAATATTTAAATTAATTATATAAACTCAATACACTGAATTTCGCGCCAAGTATTGTTTACTAAAGCTTGAGCTGCTGTATTTATAGCGCCACCTAGTGTAGAATCTCAATTAAGACTGTTGGGTAGCAGCTGTTACATTTTAAATGGCGCGATTTTAATAGTAGTGTATTTTACTTTACGTGTACATTATATATTGTGCTTCATGGTCAATTATAATATATTTAAAAAAGGAAAAGTTATTTCTCTTTGTCTACATTTAGTAAAAAGTTATTTATTATAAGTTATATTGTTTTTAAAGAAAAATATATTTTCATATATTCGATATGTTATCGTGAATAACTGTTAAAACAAAAATAATCGTTGTGATAATTCCATCGGTATATCGATGTACTCGTTTGTGTCATTGAGTATTCAGTAAAAATAAATTGATTGAACCGAACGGACGTGTTGTGTCTGCAAGCTTTGTTAAAAGTTTGCATCTGTTGCCGGCATTTTACGCGCGTTCTTTATTTACGTTGTAAGTGACGCGCGCAACAGGACGTAAACAACGGTAAAAATTCAAAATTACATTCTATCAATTCCCGCTTGCTGCAACATTATTAAAAATAGACCCCAGTGCATGTGAAATTTAATACCTACTCGTCGAAATACATTTACTTCACTTGCGTACGCGATGTTCTATTCTAATTCTATTTTTTTTGTCTATATTTTTTTTTAATAGTTCTAGTGCAATTTTTCAAGTGTATATAGTCCCAGTGTATGTGTATGCGTGAGCTTGTGCTTGTGTGTAGTAGAATTGTTTTAGTTCACACTGCCGCTGAAGGTGAACCAGCTGCTCGTTTGGCTGGTTTTGCGTTTGACTTTTGGCTGGTTATTATTTTGTTTCTCCGGCTATTGTTATTTTCAAAATTCAAGTGCAACCCTTTTTATGTCCAATGACGTCATGATCATTTCTGCTGTTGATCGTAAGCACGCGCGTCTGAGTCATCTTCTCAAAAGTCGAGCATCACATCACGAATTTGGATTTGAATTTGAATTTGAATTTGAATTAGAATCATGCAAATTGAAAATCGACTTTCAATTTATGATCACGTTCAATGCTCAATGCTGAATGGTCAATGCTCTGACGTCATGAGTTGCTATAAACTTAAGTTCAGGAATGACCTCATACTTTATATATGAAGTATGACCGAAGTTACAAGCATTGTTTCCGTTATATTAACGAACATAAACACTGAGAACAACAACGTCAACTACAACGCGATCGATTGCCAAGCACAGCCACATCGCTATCAGTTGATAACGAGAAATTGCTCAAGGCACACGATAAGATAAGATATTGTTTGTAAAGATACAGATACAGCACTAGCAGAAGCACAAGCACAAGCACACGTGCACACACTCACGCACACATACGCACACAGTTTGCGATGTGTCAAGATTTACTGTAGTTCCTCTGATTAAAATAAGATATTTGTTCCCTAATAAGCTTTTTATACAAATTTTAAGTAAACCAACGAGTTAATATAAAGTTCAAATTAAGTGAATGCCCGTACCAAATTATTACACACATAAACAAACAAATTTAAAAACCGGTTGCAAAAATAATTATTGTATATACAATTATATCAACATACAGCAACATTAACAAATACAAATACAACAAACAAGAACAAGATCAAACCTAATATATAGCAGCAGCATTTACAGTAACAGGTGAGTTTTTTTATTCGGCGAGGGGTGAAAAATGAAGTGGTGGGAATTAGTATGTCAAATCGTTCGCAAATAACTTACTTTTATTTACCACTCATAAAAAAAAAATATGTTGAAAATGCCTGCGACTTCTTATCGCGTCGCCTCTGAAAAAAGCTTAACTGTTCAAACATTCAAAAACTTTATTTATGTTGATTTTTTTTTCTTTTCTTATATATAATCTAATTGTACATCCGCTATTCTTTTAAAGATTAGTAAATGGCTTAAAATAAAGTTCGGCAAATGAGGGAGAGGAAGTTAGATATATTTTGTTTTTTTTTCCCCTCAGATACTGCCTACTTTAGAGTAAACTTTTAAAGGCTACTTTAATTATGTCTGGAACGATTTGAACAACAATTTAAGTAGGCAGCTTGTGGAGATAGGGGAATAGGAAACGGGAAATGAGAACTTTATGATCTCATTTAAAATAAGAGAACTGCAAAAATATAAATAAAATGTTTTCAAGATGTTTGCAAGCCTAACACAATTTCTAAATTTGTAGTTGCATCTGTGCAAATTCAAAAATATACAAAATTAATGATCTGTTGCGAAAATATTTATTGAAATTAATTTATAGAACTTTCAAAATATTTCAATACACAAAGCGCAAAGTAATTTGTTTTTTATAGTGTGAAATAAACAAAAAACTTATTTTACTCAAAATGTGATCATGCACGTTGAGACACATTGGCACCATGAACCGTTACGAATTTCAATGCAATGCAAATGTGGTGAAATCAGAAAGTATGGGGAAATAGTTAAAGTTGTTGAGTTAAATTGAGAGATATTGTACTCAATCAAAAATAAATACAACAATAAAGTTTTTAATACTCTAAAATTTGGAGAATGTAAAATATAATTTGAATAATTAATTAAATAATTAACAATTATATTTTATTAGATTCTCTCACATCTAAATCTTTGTGTGGGATTCCTCAATGAAGTGCAGGGCATTTAATTATTACATTTTTACATATGTCAAGTATTTTGTGCAGTTCTTTAAAATTCTAGCAAATTTTCTTTAATTCAATTTTTGCATATGAAAAGTCGCGAATTTATGATTTTCTTTGCTGCTTTTCATTTTCTTTCGACACCTTAAAAATATTGAATATTTGGGCTTCGCTTTTGGTGCGCGTTCATTCAACTTGCGGCCGTTCGGCCAATTTTCGACCGCCTGTGCTTTAAAAATAATTTTAAATGTTTATTTTCAATTTCTGTTTTGTACTTTTTCTCTTTCCCGATGTTCTGACTCTCCAATTTTGTTTTATTTCCTTTTTAGCTTTTCTGTTCTTGTTTTTCTCTGCTTTTTTTTTTTTTATTTTTATTTGTTTTTAAACTTTAAATGTGGATGCTTCGGACGAGGGCGTTGCGTGTGTGTGTTTGCGTGTGCGTGTGTGTGTTTGCGTGTGCGTGTGTGTGTGTGTGTGATTGTGTTTGTGTATAACCTCATTTGCGTGGCGACAATCAAATGCAATTTGAGATTGGCGGAACGTTGAGTTGTGTAGGTCGTCAGGCAAGGAAACGGAGCAATGGGCAATGAGCTACGGGCTATGGGGGATAAGAAATGGGGAATGAGGATTGGAGATTGGGTGATGCGTGATGGGTGATGGGTGATAGGCAATGGGTGTTGCTTGGTAGTATTCGAAAGTTGAAGAAGTTGGAGAGTGTTTGGAAATTTAAAGCCTGAATTAATAGAGTGTGAATATCGATTGAGGATCAAATGAAAATCTAAAAATACATTTATATAAAATATATATATAATACATATATTAAAATATAATATTGACTTACTTACTTACTTACTTACTTACTTACTTACTTTATACTCGATGACTAAAGCCAGCGTTGCCTTAGTCGCTGTTCCCATTCATTCGTAGAGAGTTTCATTAATTGTTGTTTGATAATCCGGACTATAAATAATTATCCGGATAAAACCAATCAATACTTGGAAAGTCACTCATAAAACTCCAGTCCAATGAAAACTCCTGCCCCTTTAAGCCACAAGCTGCATTCAGCGTTAGGGAGGAGGAGGCTTTTCATTCGTAAGGGTTTACTTTAAGAGTCTCGATAGGTTTAAGCTCACTTGTAGATATGGCGCCATATGGCACCCCTTCGTGCCCATTAAGTGGGTCACATAATGACCCGCTAATCGGGCTGCAGTCACAGCCCGCAGGCCACAACAAATGCAAAAATGTGGTTTGAAAAAAACTTCAATCGAGCCATGAACGATTCCCATATTGGCCAAGGGGGTTGGTTGCTTTGTCGGGGCGTCTGGCCCAGTTTTTGTTGTGGCCATAAAACTGTCGAGCCGTCCATTTGCCAAGTCGTCCAACGTCTGATTTATGGAACTGGCCTATGGAGCGGGTGCATTGCATGCATTGGAACCATCAGCAAGCGCAGACCTTTGCCCAGCGAGTGGATCGAATATTTGCCGACTAATTTTAAGAAATGCCATAAAAGAAAGCCGCATTTTTTTCTCTTCTTTCCTACGATACCCTCTACAGAGTGGGGATAGGCAAAGGGCTATATACACTGACAGTTGAGTGAGTTGATGATGAAAATAGATTTATGCAATTGCCTGACTTTCTATCCACTGATCAAATAATATTATATGACTATTGATAAAACATATTTATATATTTATTAATAATATTTAAACATAATTAAAATAAATATTTTATTTATTTCTACCTTAAGTATGCATTCATCTAAGGTTCCTCTTCGTTGCTTTATTTTTATTTATTAAATTAATTATTTAAGGCAAAATATATTTAAAAAAAATATAAAGGTAGCCTCCCTCTTATACTCCCTTTTATACTTCCTCTTATACTCCCTCTTATACTCCCTTATATACTCCCTTCTATACTCCCTTTTATGCTCCCTTTTATCTCTCTTTGAAACTCAAATAGTAATGAGTATCTACTAGTCAGTCCGGGGAAGTCTGTTAATTAGCTGTGTGCCTCGCGTGCATGTAATGCAAGAAGTAACGGATAAGGAGGGCGTGTGGGGGGTGCACTTGGGGGCGGTGTTTTGTAACTGACTTTGAAGTGAGGCCCACACAAGTGCGTCAGGGATGGGGCATCGGGCAATCGGGGAAGACCTCAATTACAGTTGACGCATTTTTATTAATCCATCGAGATGGAGCAACTGCTACCGTCTACACGGATGACGCATCAGCCTTCCATTTCTGTCGAAATTCCTATGTCTAGTGTCCAAATATTGCAGCATTGGATCCAACAACAACATCATCTCCATTGACTCGATCTGTCGCCCACTCAGCTCGATGCTCGTCTAGCTTGTTTGGACTCGCGGGCCGCTAAATTTATGAATACAAAAGAATTCAAAAAAAAGAAAAAAATATATAAAAAAAAAAAATAAAATGAATTAATTGGAAAAACAAAATCCCCTCGAGCTCAATGTGTACATCATTTTCCGCTCAATCGAGCAAATTTGGTGTGGAAATTTAACTGGGGAATGGGAAAAAAACATTTAAAAAAATTCAATTGATTCTTTTGGGTTTTTAAAATACTACTAAGTTTTATATATATATATATAATATATGTATAATATATGTATAATATATATATAATATATATACATATATTTTCTTTTACTTCACGCGACAACCTGTTGACAGGGCATTAAATATATATTCTAGCTCCCACCATATATAATACCATTTTAAAATGTTCTACATTTTTTTTTTATTTTTTTATTTTCCAAATTGATTGAAATATTAATCAAGTTTCAATTAAATTTCAAAATCATTGTTATTATTATTATTATTATTATTATTATTATTAGTGTTAGTATTTTTATTGTTCTTGTAGTAATAATTGGAATATAATTAAAAAAATAGTTTAAAAAAAAATATAATATAAAATTATTTTTTTTTGCTGTTATTGCTAATTTTAGTATTGTATTAATTATTTATATTTATTATTAAAATTATAGTTCTTATTTTCATTATAAATATCGGTATTATTAATTTTATTGCTTTTGTTATAATTTTTCTTTTTTATTTTTTTCTTTTTGTTCCCAAACATGTCGGTATTAATTTTATTATTATTAATATTTTCTATGGTATTTATTTTTACTTATTTTATTATTATTATTATTATTATTATTATTTTCTATACTGATCACAGAAATTTAATTTTTTTAATTATTTTATTTTATATTTCCAAATTAAAAGTTCATTTCAGCTTTTGTTTTTATTCTACTCTTTAGTTTCTTTTCATTTTCCATTCTTTAAAGTTAAGATCTGGGAACTCAGAGACTCACTTAATCGATTCAAATAATATTCAAACGATTCAAAAAAAAATAAATAAAATAATAATATAATATAAAATAATAATAAATTGGAATAGAATTTTTTTTTATATATTGTTACAGTGTTTGTAACTGTCTTTGTGTAATTAAAATAATTTGTAGGTGTGAAAATAGCTTCATTCCGGGCTAGAAGCTTCGAGATTCCCAAGGTAACGATCATTGTTTCTGCCAAATTGTCCGTGACCCTTGACTCCGCACAAAATAAACAAAATCATTGAAATTGCAAATGTTTTATCTCTTGATGATATGAGGGATACATGAGGGGAGGTGTTTTTTTTATGTTTTCATTTCTGTTAATTGAATCAACTGGCCTCTGGCTACTGGCTACTGGTTACTGACCACTGGTCCAGGCACCAATGGAAACGAAATGCAAATGAATAGTTCGTCACCTCAAATCTGGTTTTCAGTTCCATTTGTGACGACCCTCGGCCGGCGACGACCCATCAATAGAAACTGATTCAAGAACATAAATACCCACGACTGACCACCGACAGCTCTGTCTGGAAGCATTACGTAATGGAGCCCATACAGATGATGATATATGTCGATGACGACAACGCTCCAGTTGACTGTGGCCCAAGGCTTACTCACTTGACACATAGTCCGGTGTGTGTATCTGCTTCTAATAATAACTTAATCAATTAATGGATTTCAAAATATATATAATCTCAATTGGAAACGCTTTTAGCCGGACTTTAAAATATTGCATGATTTTTAATTGATCTTGAAAGGAATGGAGAGGCGGTCGGAACGCGATCTTTGTTTTTGGACATATTCTGCAGGATCACAGACAACTAGGAATTGTACCCTGTGTGTGTATAAGGTATATGTGGATAATATCGTATATATATGAAATAAGTCACAGTTAAAAGAAATTTCGAAATTTTTGAAAAAGATTATCCTTTGAGCTCTAGGAAAATTTTAGGAAGAGGGATACGGAGTCGGAGAACCTAAGATCGCTTTCTATTAACAGAGTTGCTCTTTGTAAGATTTCTGTACTTAAAGAATTTACAGTAAAAAAATGACATCATCGGAATCTGAAAAATTATCTAGATTTGTAATCCCGCTGATCTTCTCTATTATTCAGTCTCAAGTCTCATATCATTCTCAAGATCTACAGCCTATACATCATTCGGGATATTTGGGAATTAAGTTTCTGAAAATGAATTATTTCCATGTGATCTCATCGTCTCACTGATCACATATAAAACCTAATTTTCAAAACAATTTGATTTAATCTAAATTATTTTAAGTCTCTCTAAAAGCCTTGCGGGGCTAAGCTGGGGATCTGATCGTATAATACGTATAAGTGTAATTCCGTATAAGATCTTAATTGTCGAAGATCGGAGGAAATGCAATTATCTGCGATCGTAATTGCCGGTGACTCATTGCAGGTTACGCGACTCATGAATTGAACGAGCCATTTGTATCGAGTACTTAGTATCGATACCTATGTGTGTGTGTTCGAAATTTAACCTCTTTTGGGGCAATTCGTGATCTTGAAACTGACCGTAAAATATTCCCATGATAACAAAAGGTTTCAGATCACAAAAAAACAAAAAAAACCTTAAGCAAAGAAAACTAATTACCGCATAATTACAGTTAATTTGCCTAGTGTAATTAGCCGATGCGACGCGAACGTGTCACAAAGTGTTTTCATGTATGTTCCTATATATAGTACTATATATATATATATATATATCTCTAGGTTCGTCATATACGTACGTAGTTTGCTTACGGGTAACAAATGAGTCACCTCAAATCACGACTGCATTGCGAGTGGGTACCGGGAAGGGGAAAGGGGGAGGTGCTTGCCCTTAGGGACGGCTCTGAGGGTGGTTGCTGGAGGGCAGTCGGTTTGCTCGATTGAACGTTTAATCGGTAATTAAAAGTCGTTGTATATGTTGTTGTTATTTATGTTCGTTTTTCAGTTGTTGTTGTTATTGAGACTGCTATTGTTGTTGTTGCTGTTGTTGTTGTTGTTGTGACTGTTGTTGTTATAGTTGTCAAACAAAGAGCCGATAAGAGAAGCAATCTGAAAAAACGATGAGGCACCAGTTCAGTAGGATTTTGGCATTTTTGTGTGGGTGGCCATCACCCACCCCCCCTTGCCATTCTACAGCCCA